>CM018076.1:214987574-215430074 GCA_008658365.1 Alca torda
AAGGGAGGAAGGGAGGGAGGAAGGGAGGGAGGAAGGAAGGGAGGGAGGGAGGAAGGAAGGAAGGAAGGAAGGAAGGAAGGAAGGAAGGAAGGAAGGAAGGAAGGAAGGAAGGAAGGGAGGGAGGAAGGGAGGAAGGAAGGGAGGAAGGAAGGGAGGAAGGAAGGGAGGGAGGAAGGAAGGAAGGAAGGAAGGAAGGAAGGAAGGAAGGAAGGAAGGAAGGGAGGGAGGGAGGGAGGGAGGGAGGAAGGGAGGGAGGAAGGAAGGAAGGAAGGGAGGAAGGGAGGGAGGAAGGAAGGGAGGGAGGAAGGGAGGAAGGGAGAGAGGAGGAAGGAAGGAAGGAAGGAAGGAAGGAAGGAAGGAAGGAAGGAAGGAAGGAAGGAAGGAAGGAAGGGAGGGAGGGAGGGAGGGAGGGAGGAAGGAAGGAAGGATGGGTGGATGGATGGAAGTTTAATGTTCATTCATTGAAGAGGAGCTAAATACTATTGTCTTTACACTTCCCAGTGCTTTCGATAACCAGGAAGAGCTGGTCGTTTCCTTTGAACTATGGGCTCTCACACTGTAGCTAAGCGCTAACACAAATGAGCGAGAATCTTTTCAAATAATTTACCGATTTGTGTCATCAAAAAAAGGCCTGACCTGGTGAGGTGCTTAGCGCTTACATCTTTCCACTGATTTCAACAGCTTGTCCCAGGAGACAGGCAGCACCTTGCAGGAATCCACCTGCTGATTCTTTGACTACTTTGTGCCTACATTCCCGAATCAGACAAGTCAATGGCAGTTTTGTTGGGTAGAAGCTTGGGATTTCAATGCTATTGGGCTGTTCTCCCCAAGTAAATCACATGGTCTAGGGGCAGAGATTCTAGGGTTGGTTTGGTTTGTGGGTTTTTTTTTTTGTGTTTTTTTTTGGGGGGTGTGTGTGTGTATGGTTGGACTCGATGATCTCAAAGGTCCCTTGCAACCATGAAGATTCTGTGATTCTGTGATTTTTTACTTCTAGCATTCTTAAGGCAGATCTGTATTGTCCTGCTTACGGGTGCACGTCGATTCCTCTGCTGAGAGTCTAGAACAGACTGTATAATGGTTTTGTTTGAAGGAGACGCCTTATGGCTGTGATACAGTTACCATCACATTCTCTCTTGCTTTGATGTTTCCATAAAAATGTATTGGCATATTTGCATTGTTCATCTGTAGACCATAAATAATAAATAAATAAACTTGACTGTATCCCTTCTGCACATACACTTACAGAAATACTGTTACAATTAAGAGTTAATGGAAAAAATCAAATGTTTGCTTTTGTTCTTTAATCCTTTTTCTACCAAAACTAGATACCTTTCAGAGCACTTCCCCTCTCCTCCACCTGTCTAGCACACCAACACCTTTTTCAAAAGAAGTTATGCAACATGTAAGAAATCTTTCTTTTCCTGCTTATTAGTGTAATAACATTGGAGTCATCCACCCATGCAGAGAAGGTAGAAGATGCCTAACACTGTAATTCTCAAGTCTCCTGTTTTTCTTTCTGTCGATGCTATTTTTTTACCAGACCCACGTTTGCAGTTAGGTGAAATGATTTTCAAATAAAGAAAACTATTTATTCTCAGTCAGCTGCACCTATTCGTTCATATCACTCCAAACACATTAGGTATGCCTTTGAGCTCAAGGAATTTGGGGAATAAATGCTACGTAGTTTCTCATGTTCCCTTCACTTGTTCTCAGCAACATCTCCCTGATGGAAACTCCCATGAGTTCTTAATGGAAATTCCTAGAAGTCAACTGAACCAGGATGTCACACTAAATAACAACCACCACCTCCCCTGGGCTGCCATTCTCTCTGTTTGCTTCATCATGACGCTATGTACAATAGAAAATACCAAAGATACTGCTCATTGTGATGAGAAATCTAAGTGCATTTGAACAAAAGGAGGATCTTAGTAGAACTAAGTATTTTCACATAAAATAAAGAAAGGAGGGAAAAATATAACTTGCCTGTTAAAATCTTGAAGGTAGGGAAAGCTTCATTCTATGCTTTAAAAAGTGGGGAAATGTATTTGCTAATGCTTAGTAAATGTGCAATAATTATTGGAAATGGATTTTTTTTTTCTTTTCCAAGAAACAGGGCTTTCAGAAACAGCATCAGCATTTCTGTTCTCCACATTGGCTGCTCTAAGTCCATTTCTTAGACATCCAACTTTTATAGATCAGGCATTACTTTATATTTGGTATAGTTCAGATTATTTCATGTGATCACTCAGAGCTTCATTGGGGTTTCTGTGCTCACCAGTTTTGGTGCTTGAAATAGTAGGAGTGAAATAGTTTTTGAAAAAGCTGATACTGGAAGGAATTGTTGTATGTCAGAGATCTGACATTCTATCTTTATTTATTTTATTTATAGACTTGCCTATTGAATAAATCAAATTTTCTGATTGCCTCTCAATCACTAATGGATTTAGGCTCCAAATACCCATCAAGATTAGTTAAATATCTCCAGTTTCAAAAAGGGAAACAGAGATGGGGAGAGATTAGTAACTTAAGTTTCCATGGTATTAAGCAGATGCTTTTTAAAGATTAAATCAATAGAAACAACAGCTCTCAGCACTTCTGAAAATCAAGTGATAATGAACTTAATTAAGTCACCAAGTAAGTCAGTATCACAGCTAAGAAAACAGCTGAGGTTTTGTAACTGCCTGTTAGATTTTAAACATAAAACTTTCTTTTTTTAGTTAGCAATCAGAAATAAGCACTGATTACAATAATTTTAATACGTATGACTATCAGGTTAGATACAGTATAAAACTATCTGCAGTTTTTTCACTGGACAATCTGTGATTTCAGTCAATTGGTTGGTTTATACAGTACAAAAAGGCAGTGAGCAGAAAAACAATAAGACGAGTGCAGCTGTAGCTTCACATTCTACCCTAGGGAATTAAGTGACCTTTGAAATGTCCAGGAGAATTACACGAAGGCACATGTCTCAGGTGTAAACAGTCAACACTTTATCTCCTAGGAAACGTTCATGTTTCAGTACCTTAGTAAATATTGGATGGCAGGATCATCCATCTGAGGTTACAGCAAGTTATTTTTTTCCATGTCCTGAAAATCAGAATATTTCCAGCACTCTAGGTATTTTTAATGATGGGACAAACCAAGAGTCAGAATTATTCTGCTCTCTTGGCCCCCAAAACCAAGCTCCTAGTTCATTTTAATGGGAGTTTTGTCTGTGTGAGAATTAGCACTTCATTATTCTTAATTATTTTACTGCAGTAACACTGAACAGCCCCAGCTGTGTCCCCTCAACCCTTTGATATTAGGCAGTCCAAAAATATAGATAGATCTCAACCGCAGAGGACTCAAAGTTTAAAGGCAAGGCTTAGCTCACCTACGCTGTGCAACTAAGCACAGTCTATAGTACAAAAAGGTCTTTTCGTCGAGAGACAGCAATACACAGCCCCTGGGTGTAACTGTGATCTGAAGAAGCTGGGACTGGTTGAGCTCCCAGTTGTGAACCTAAAGTTAGGACTCATGAGTCTGGAGCTAACTCCTCAAATACGGTAGATAACTTGCAGGCACAGTGTTACTTGGAGTTGAATATGTGCTCAGTAACCCCAAAGTCGTTATCAACCCGGAGAAGTTGATTGTCCTGTTAAATCGCAATCAAGAACTAATATTAAGCCTTGTGCATTATTCCCTTGTGCATTGTACATGATTATATAAAATGTGTTCACCTAATGATGCGGGTGTTATGATATATACATTTCTGAATGTGACAAGGGGCTTCATGCTGAGATCTGAGTGTTGGCGTGCCGAATGAAAAAGAACTTAATGACCTAATTACAATATAGTTAAGAATGGCATAATTCTTCACAGAATCTATTCATCATCAGGACCTAAGGGAGAAATTTTTAGCCTTTCCTAGTGTCCATCGGTAGGAATGTCCATTGTGGCCTGTAGGCTGAGGGAAGTGATTCTGCCCTTCTACTCTCCTCTCATGAGACCCCACCTGGAGTACTGTGTCCTGTTTTGGAGTCCCCAACATAAGGACATGGACCTGTTGGAATGGGTCCAGAGGAGGCCACAAAGATGCGAAGAGGGCTGGAGCACCTCTCCTATGAAGACAGGCTGAGAGAGTTGGGATTGTTCAACCTGGAGAAAAGAAGGCTCCGGGGAGACTTTATAGCAGCCTTCCAGTACCTAAAGGGGGCCTATAAGAGAGACGGAGAGGGACTCTTTATGAGGGAGTGTAGCGATAGGATGAGGGGTAATGGTTTTAAACTGAAAGAGGGGAAGTTTAGATGAGATATTAGGAAGAAATTCTTGGCTGTGAGGGTGGTGAGCCCCTGGCCCAGGTTGCCCAGAGAAGCTGTGGCTGCCCCATCCCTGGAGGGGTTCAAGGCCAGGCTGGATGGGGCTTGGAGCAGCCTGGGCTGGTGGGAGGTGTCCCTGCCCAGGGCAGGGGGGTGGAACTAGATGATCTTTAAGGTCCCTCCCAACCTAAACCATTCTATGATTCTATGACTTGCTGCACACCTGTGCCCTTCTGGAGCACGAGATGCCAGATAGGTTGCAGCATCTTAAAGTAATGTTGGTGTGCAGGTAAAGACCTGAGCTGAGCTGTAGGTCTTCAGTTGCTGTGCTGGAAGCCTAGACACATGTCTCAGCATGCGGACTCCTATCTATGTACATCTAAATGTAGTTTTCAATGGAATCTTACCCTACGGCCTTAATTCAGCTCCTAAATTTCTACATCTGAGCTAGGTATCTACACCTGGCCTTGCAACCATAGGTGAAGGTATAGTCAACAGAAAAACAAATGTACTTTTGAGTGTTACCTGCCTAATCATTTTTTGACACTTATATTTTGGTGAAATGGCTCATATTCTGAAATACCAATTTCTCCCCACTGTATATAAAGGGAGTCTAATTTGACTACACAGAGAAGGACATCTCCATTTATAAGCAGCCACATTTGATCAAAATACCAGCACAGATGATAGCAAAAGGTCATATTGGGGTAAGGCATTTTCAAAATGTGAACAGCCACTAACCTGGTAGCAGAAGGATTAAAACTACTTTGACAATTATTTATTCATGAAAGAATCCTTTCTGAGCCGGAGGGTCTGAAGGATCTAATTCTGAATGGAACTACAAGACCTGTAAATACGCAAAGTTGTGTGAGTCCTCAAATCACGTCATCGTCTATGAAGACTAAGACAAGGACAGAGGTGGTGTCCAGTTATCGGATCCCCAGCTGTGCAATCTTAAGAACAAACTGAGACTGGGAAGCATATAAATACAAAACTATGTGCTGATACAAGCTGTAAACTGGATTTTAATTTTCTTTCCCTGTATCTCTTTCTGAAAGGCTTTTATTGTGTGTATTTTATCTGTGCAATACGGGAGTTACTCTTAAATCTTCCAGAGAGCAATGATTTGTGACTGTGATCCCTGTTGATAGAGAAAATCAGGTTTAAGATAGAACTTTAATTGCAACTGGAATGGTTTTCTGATAGGCAGTGTAACATTAAGATACCCACAGAAGGCACCGTGGATGTACGTTTGCTTTAGCTAATGATGCTGTCTCCTTTCATTGTATTCCCTTCTGAAAGTCTTTCATCATCAATGGACAACAACAGCAAACAGATTCCTCATCCATACAGCTGGACAATTATTACACTGGTTTGTTTTAGTTCCCCAGAATGACTGCAGTTTTATTAGATGCTTTAAATAGGGTAACAACAATAAATATCCCGCACTGTCTTTTTAAACTGTAATTGAATAAACTGAGATGTTTTCGGGAATATCTAAATGAAAACAGCAAACTGCGCCCAGATTGGCAATGTAAAATAGAACAAACCATGAACCCCCCTTCCAAAAATGCGCTTACAATCTCTGAAAGGCAGGTTCCTAAAGCGTGAGGCTGCTTTTGGAAGTATGTGGCTTCACATTAGCTCTTCACTGTTATCAGGCTTGTATTATTTTACTGTGCTTTCCAGCACTGGCAATGAAGGCTAAATACTAATTTTATTCCCACTTTTCTAGTGAATTAGCTTTGGTGTCTCTTACCCCTTTTTCCTGTGTGTCTGTGGAGTATTGGATTTGAGAAACTTCCATAACAATATGGTACTTTTTAAAGAAAAAGAGAAATGAAAGACACTTCTATCTCAGCTTTTTTTTTTTTCTCACAGGAGTGGACTTAGCATTTGGGAATTCCAGACTCCCGGTTTTGACACGTCCGCTGGGAAGCACACGCACAGGCGCTTGCCCACACACATTTGTGTATGATCCATAACCGTGACTACGTCTTGCTTTCATGGGTGAACGAAGAAGAAGTACATCTGTTCAGTGAAAACTCAACTGGTGCTTGAGTTTGTGAAAGAGGGGGTAAAAATTCTGCTGCCATCACTAAATATTCTTCTTTGCCTCCGTTTGTCCCTACCAGAATCTACACCCCCAAAAAATAAAGGAACTGCAGTCTGTTTTGAAAGTAGTTTGAAACACTTATTTTTCCTACATCTTTGCACCAACTTTCATGTAATATTCCAATCTGCCAAACTCACCAGCAGCAGGAATCCTACCGCAATCCAGCACACACCAAAACAAATGTTATGCTTGACAAGGCACCTTCACAGCCATCGCAATCAGTACTCCCACAATACAACCAGCAAAACCCGTGGTTCATACGCTTTTACACCAGAATTTGATATACGTCATGCAGAGCGCAAAATGTCCTCCTGGAAATTGTGTGGGTGACACTTAACAACCGCTATACATTAGAAAGAACCCATGCAGAGAGCTGGTAAAGGATAGAAACCTGCAGTTATCAGTGGAAAAACATTTTCCACAAAATTACCGCTTCAGTTCCTAATGCAATGGAAACCTAAAAAATAGCTTCTGAAGACAAGCCTAGAAAAGGAATTCATAGCCACTGGATTATAAGAATTATGGTCTCAGCAGAAACACCAGTTACCGAGTTCGTTACAGCCTATTTTCTGCCCCCTTTCTGTTTTACAGTCACTAATGATGTTTTTTTCTCACTGTTTCTGTTCTCTCTTTCCCTGCCAATACCCCAGAGCTACTAACAGTCCTTTTTTGTGTAGCTGATTAACATAATGAGGCTGGACTAACAGCAATTTCGTTCTGTCTATCTTGGATTTTGTTGCCTATCCCACCAGATGAAGGCCATCCACTTTTTCCAACTGATTCACCTGGACTTCAATAAAGATGAACCTTCTCCTAAAAACCTTATTGCTGCAAAATCACTTTCAACATTGTGACAATGTACTCTTCTTGCTGTTTAAATAAGAGCTACTTTCTCTCCAACCAGTAATCAGTGTAGTCAGTGCTGAAGGCAAAAATCTAACCGTATTTCCAGCTGTGCCTACAAAGCGACTTGAGGGAATAAGACCTCTGGGAGAGAGCTGGTTCCCTGGAACTCATGAAACTTATGTATAGGTGCAGAACAGAAATCACGCCCTGCAAGATGATTGCCCCTGGGGAGAAAAGAACAGGCTACAGTGAAGCGTGGTTATCTGGGTTATTCTGAAGGTATGTTTGACTGCTTTGGTCTGGAGATCTCCTAGGCTGACGTCTACAGGGGAGCGTCAGAGTCACAGTTAGAGTTTGAATAGGATTAGCAAGGAGCGATGCACACGAAATTGGTGGTTAGCTGAGGTTGCATGGCATGGCAAGTAGTCGCTGTTTCATTGCATTGGAACTCACAGGGCCTGAGTTCAAGTCTCTGTTCTGCCACACCTCTGTGACATGTTTAGAATCATAGAACCATAGAATCGCTGAGGTTGGAAGGGACCTTCAAGATCATCAAGTCCAACCATTAACCCACCCTGACAAAAACCACTTCTAAACCGTGTCCCTAAGTACCACATCTACCCTTTTTTTAAACACCTCCAGGGGTGGTGAATCCACCACCTCCCTGGGCAGCCTCTTCCAATGCTTAATAACCCTTTCAGTGAAAAAATGTTTCCTAATATCCAATCTAAACCTCCCCTGACATAACTTGAACCCGTTTCCTCTTGTCCTATCACTTGTCCCCAGGGAGAAGAGGTCAGCCCCCATCTCTCTACACCCTCCTTTCAGGTAGTTGTAGAGGGTGAGAAGGTCTCCCCTCAGCCTCCTCTTCTCCAGGCTGAACAACCCCAGCTCCCTCAGTCGTTCAAGGTGGATTAGGATCCATTACCATTAGGAGGGTATTCATTTAGCACCAAGGATCCCAAGAAGAAAAATTGATCTTCCCATTTTCACTGACCTTTCAGTTGCCTAATGAAGCAATCTTTTAAAAGCAAGTGATCCCTGGCTGCCAGTAGGATGGTACTGAGTGGCTTATGTCTACGTGTTTCAAGACTTGGCTCTGTACAGCAGGTTGGTCATGGCTGTACTGTGTAGGGACTGTCTGGCATCTCTTCAGAGCCCTTAAGCTTTAAAAGCCTTTTATTTGTTTGCTTGCTTGTTTGTCTGTGTGAATTGAAAGCACCTAATTCACTGCAGTAAGGCATTTTCATGTCCCACCAGGCAAAAGTGTTGCATGGGCTGAGGTCACACAGTGTCAGGGAACGTGGAGATGGAGGCAGCAAAGCCTGCTGTGACTCTTGGGACTGAGGACTGCATGGCAATGCAGGAGTCGAATCTGGTGTGTTCTCATCCATTTCGCCTGGGATAAATTTCTTCAATGAGAAATCACTTGAGCAAATTTTTCTGGCCTGCACATCAGCTGGATCAGCTGAGAACATTCACTCCAGAAGGGAGCATAGGAGTGAACAAACATACATGCTGCGTGGAGGATCAATGGAGAGGTGCAGACTTCTAAACAGAAAGCAAAAGACAAAGAGTCACCTCCTTCCACCAGGGTTAGGTTCTTAAAATTAAGCAAGGTGACCTATCTCTCCCCATTGACTTTCTAAAGAGCACATACCTTAAAGGAAGTTTAATTTATATAAGCTGTGCACAATGATACGGTTAAATCATAGAGTTAGTTTACCAGTAAATTAAATTTTCTTGGGAATATTTCCTGGTTCTGAGGCCAACTGGCTGTTCATTGAAATAGTCTGTATCCCTCTTGTTAAACACTCAGGCTCTCCAAAACAGGCATCCAAGCCAGCTCCTGGGAATTTTTTCCTGCCCTGTGTTCATGTAAAGGTCAGGTCTGAGTCTCTCTCTGGGAAAATGCTAGATGGCATGGGAACAAACATAAGTGTTTAATAATATAAGTAATTGAATTCCAGTGTCTGGAAAAATCCTTTGCACTGTTAAATTTACCAGTGCAAGTGTAGTGTAGGTATCTACAATGTAGATGCAGGTAAAGCACCTACAGAATTTCACAGAAATCTCACTGTAATGTGTCAGAGATTTAAAAAGGAACTTGATTTTCCATCTGAACTGAGCCTGTCAGTAACCACAGTCCGACTGGGCATACTGATCTTCCATGGATCCATGGGAGTCCTGCAGACTTGACAAGATCACTCTGGGGATACGCTGTAGTCTTTCTATTTGGGTTCCATTTCTGCAGAAGTCAAGGTGTGGGTCTCTGTCTGAGCTGGAGTCAGGATGTAGTTGGTCATGAACCTACGTCCAGGAGCACAGAATTGTTTCCATTTGTGCAGCTTATGTTTAACGAGTTATGTAAAGGTTGAGCAGTAAAATTCCTGCGTTCTGGCTAACTTGGAAGCACTGAAAATCAGAAAGTTCAAACATGTCATCATCATGTGGTTGTCCAAAGGATGCGCAATGGGCTTAGCAGTACTTCTCCACTTTTAGTACATGGAGGTCCTGTAGTGGTATAACTACTTTAAAAATGTGGGCTTTTTTTCTAGGAAGAAAAAAAGTCAGAATCTTCAAAATTCAATATTGGATTTTGTCAATAAGGTCTCAATAATTCAGTCTCATTTTCTGGCTGATGTTGAGACGGGAAAAACAGCATTAAAAATTCAGAATATTCTGACTACCACCAAGCCAAATCTGACAGCATTAAATTCCAGATGCTTCTCTAATGATACAGCCTTTAAAAGCCTTTGATCGTTGCTTTGATTCAAAGGACATTAGGTGGCTGCTTTTCCATGCAAATACTCTGTACCTATAAGCTTCCAGATTGGAAAGAAATATGAGTGGGCGGAAGAAATTTTCAGAAAAGAAAAAAAAAAGTTCCTATGGCTCTTGTTGCTTGGCAACCACTGCCTTTGCCTCTGTGTTAAGAAAAATAACATCCTTTGGAGTTCAACTCTCAAGCCTGGCTTGAAGAAAAAACAGGGGGGGGATAAGAGAAATGCATGCTGCGGGCCAGGTTTTGTGCCAAATGTGAGATTTCAAGGGGCGAGGAATGATCACAGAGCCACTGCTCGTCCATCCCTTCCAGCCAAAGGAAACAGGGAAGGCAGGTGACAAGGAGTGAGGATTCGTGACCCTTCTGATTGGTCATGGGAAGGGATATTTACAGAGTCCTTAAAATGGTGCAAAGTCAGAGAAGGTGGCTTGAGGTGAGAGACTGAAAGAGCTCAGCTCGTTCCACGTGTCAAAAAGAAGATAGAAGAGTGACTGCATTATAGTAGATAAGTAAATGAATGGGGAAAATGTATAAAAGGACTTTTCTGCCTGGGAGAGAAATGTTAAATGAGAACCAGTTCCGATGCCAGATGAAATTTAGTTCAATATTTATGTTCAAATTAAGGCACGCATTTTTAACAATGACAGCAATTGAGCGCCAAAGCAAGCTGTCCAGGGAGTCTTGTCTATTTTATCACTTGAAGTCTTCAGGTCGAGATGGATGCTATTTGGAAAACACACCTTAGCCAAATAGATTAAAAACAAGGGAAACAAACTGAAAGGAGCTGTTTTGTGATACAAGAGGGATCGATGTGGCTTTACTGTACATTTACCTTGAGACTGACAAAAACAGTTGGAATTTTTCCATCGGTTAAAGTGTGCATGGAGTGACTTTCCTCTATAACACTTGGTGCAGCCTTATGCAATGACTTCACCTCTGAAATATGAGGAATGACACTCTTATATCACGTCGTAGGATTTTAAACTTACACGGGTAATAAAGGGACCGTTGGCACAGCCCAACAAAATTTCTAGGATAATTTCAATCCCATGAGAAAATGCAAAATAGCTTTGTAACTTTTATCGCCATTCTGTTTTACTTATACCAACTCACAGTTCTTGTGTGTGAGGTTGTTTAGTTTTCAGCCCAATGAAAACGTCTGTTGCAACCATTTATACTTGGGCATCAAAAGGTATGAGGTACAGTACAGACAGAAGAGGAAGAAACTCCATCTAAAATGGCTTCCCCAGCTTCCCCCACCAAATGTTTTCTCCTGATTTAGGAGTGTAATTGTCCTCAGTTTTCATGGTTGGCGAGAGAGAGAAGTTGTGCTCTTAAACTGGGTGTCCAAGCTGTGCTGCCTCGCAGTTCTGTAAGAGCGTTTGAAAGCTCTTATAGACAAGCACTTGAGCTTGACCAGAGCACAGAACACAGGAAGAAAAATTTCCTTATCCATAAGCAACTTGAAGCTCCAGAAGATGTTCAGTTTACTGGCTTTTGTGGCCATTGTTTTATTCTAACCACAATGAGCAGAAGCTGCAGCTCATATTAAAACAGGATGTTACCATTTCACATCAAAAGCTTGTGAAGAAACTCATATATATACAACTTGATGCTCATGTAACTTCCACAAATTCCATATTGCTGCATTTTAACGTTAGCAGTAGGCTAAGCACCACACAGCCACTTGCTCACCCACCACCCCCTGCAGTGGGATGGGGGAGGGAATCAGAAGGGTAGAGGTACAAAAACTCACGGGCTGAGATAAAGAGTCATGGGTTGAGGTAAAGCAAAAGCTGCACGTGCAACCAAAGCGAAACAGGGAATTAATTCACTGCTTCCCATTGGCAGGCAGGTGTTCAGCCACTTCCAGGAAAGCAGGAGTTCATCACAACTAACAGTTGCTTGGGAAGACAAATACCATAACTCTGAACATCCACCCTTCCTCCTTCTTCCCCACAGCTTTTACTACGGAGCACAATGTCATATGGTATGGGATATCTCGGTGGTCAGCTGTCCCACCTGCACACCGTCACGACTTCTTGTGCACCCCCAGCGTACTCACTGGCGGGGTGATGTGACAAACAGAAGCTGTTCAGTAATAACTAAAATATCCCTGTGTTACAACCCTGTTTTCGTCACAAATCCAAACATGTCACTATACAAGCTATAAGCTTTAATTTTCAAAATGTCATGTAAGTCTATTAACTTCTACTAATGAGGTATATTTGACAAAATTAGATGAAAAGGAAGACTTCGTTTAATAAAGTTCTAGCTTGAAAAAAGGAGGAAAAAAGTTGATTCTGCTGATACATGATGACCTGAGAGCAGCAGTTTTGACAGATGTGTTAGGGACTTCAAACAGGCAGTCTGCCTAATATCGGCATTGCAATTATTTCCATCCATTCCTTCCATCATAGGAGTAAGGGTCAGGCTGCCTGGAAATTAGTTCTAAGTCACAAATAATCCTCCTGAACTCAAACATGAAATATTGTTGTCAATTCAGACACCTAAATTAGGCAGTACAAAGCTCACTTTATGTCTTATTTAGAGAAAATGGGAAAATGTACTGGGAAAATAAGCCAATTATACACTTAAGAAAATTTACAGCAATAAAAACATCCTGTCTATTATAGATTAGATTCTAGATTGTTTCATGGTTTCAAGGTTATTACTCAAGTTGGTTTTCATTGTTTTAGGTAAATCACATATCTTTAATTTGGCTCGTTTCAGATCTGAATTAGATTAAGCAAGAAATGCAGCTGGCATTCACAGAAAGATACCTCCCAAAATGTTTCAAAGGATCAAAACAGGTCACAAACGCTGCATATGTAAATGCCTTGCAAGTTTGCTTTTATCAATAAAGTGTCAGGTCATGAAAGTTTGTTTTGGATCATGAGTGAGTTCTGGATGGCGGCAGGCAACCAGGGCATCTAGCCAAAGTCAACCACCTGCAGATGAGAAGGTAACAGCAACAAGTGGTGGAAATGATGGCAGCCCATCTGCCTGCTGATGAACATTTTGCATCTCCAGGTACGACCGAAAAATACATTAGTCCTACTACAATCAGGACAAATCAATTTGGGGACTGAAGTCATTATGAAAGAGCAACCTAGAGATGACATCCAGACCAAATATGTCCTCAAGCCTGAAGCAATGGCAATGGAAAAACAGGATTTATGTTCCTATAAGGGAGTAGAGTATGAGTAGTCCATGGCCATAGGAGCACCCCAAACACTTTACTATAGAGATGTGTTTGGTTTCTTACTTGCCATGTGGCTCAGCAATATTTAATTACATTGTATAAAGCAGAACAGCTTTGATATCACGGCAAAAGAGAGCTTTCCCTGGTCATTTGACTAATTGCCTCAGGGGAGAAACCAGGTAGACCTGTAGCTTCTGAGGTGTCTGTCCTAATCACGGGTTGTTTTGGAAAAGGTGAACTCTTCTTCTTCATCTGGCATGGGTTTGGTCGGTCGGTACTCCCTGAGACAGTCTCGTGTGGTGGGGAGGGTTCACTGCCTTGTTCGTGGCTCACGATAGGGTTGGCTCTCCAGCACCCTCAGACCTTGGCAGTCCTGGACCAGAGCAGGTCTGCAGGAAACTTTATTCCTAGTCCATTTGTGCTGCAGCATGACCTAGCAGATGAGGGACTGGAGTCTGAGAAAACCACTTTGGGACTTTGTTGCACACAGAGATTCTCAGTTAGGACACGGGCATTTAACTCCTTAATGGATTTAGCTCTAGGTGAATTTTTCATGATAATGCTTGCAATAATCCTGAACTGCTTTCATTTTTCCTGCTGTATTATTTGAGTAGTGGGGGAGAAAGGAAGTTGATTATAAATGATGATAATGATAGCACCACCAGGCATTTCTGATTCTGAATTATTTTCAGAACACGAGAAAAAAGGATGATAAGCAAATTTAGAAATGAAACATATGAACGACAACACATTTTGAAAGGAGATGTGGTTTAGGAGATGTGGTTTAGAAGATGTGTTAGGGCTGTAAAATGATTATAATTAATAGTCCTTCTTTTGGTCTTCAGGAACAAAGTGAAAGAGAAAAGGAATTTAAAGTACCAAATATCTCTGCAAATTTTTATGAATACATAATCTTTTAGTGTGACCTATACATGGAAAAAAAGTTAACAGATCCATTTCTCTACACAGTCCCAGTTCCCAGTTCAGCAAGACACGTCAGATCACTGATTCGTTGAGCAGTCTAGTTCAGAAGCGGCACCTTCTGCACAGGGGTCCTGTGGTTCAATCCCTGCTCAAAGCAGGGCCAGCTAGATGGCATTGCTCAGGGCCTTGCCTGTTCAAGCTTTAACTATCTACAAGACTGGAAATTCAACAGCCTCTGTGGGCAAGCTGTTCTAATATTTGACCACCTGCATGGTAAAACAAACAAACAAACACACCCCCACCCTAATTTCCCATGTTCCCGCTTGCATCCATTATCTCACAGAGTTTTCCTGTGCATCTCTGGGAATAGTTTTGTTCCATTTCCTCTGTGTTTTCCTGTCAGGTAATTGAAATTGAAACAGGGGAGGTTCAGATTGGATATTATGAAAAATTTCTTCACTGAAAGGGTTGTCAGTCACTGGAACAGGCTGCCCAGGGAAGTGGTTGGGTGACCGTCCCTGGAGGTATTTCAAAGACATGTAGACATGGTGCTGAGTGACGTGGTTTAGTGGTGGACTTGGCAGTGTTAGACTAACAGTTGGACTTGGTGATCTTAAGGGTTTTTTCCAACCTAAATGATTTTATGATTCTATGAAACGCGTGTCCTGAGTTTGAAACATTTTTTCAGAGCTGTAGTTGAATGAGAGTTTGTCAAGGCACTTGGTTAACTTGACTGAGATTGCGTCTCCAATGCTTAGTGAAACTACCCCCTGGCCTGAACAGTATTGGTGAAGCTGTCAGTGATAAGTGATAGAGGCAACCTCTTCCTAACAGAAGAAACAGAACAGAGAAATTCAACCTGTCACAATCTCCTTGTCACTGGAAGTAGGGAAGGGCATTCCCCACCTTCATCCTTCTCTACTGCAGATAAAGTTTTGGCTACAGGTCGTCTTCTTTGCTTGTCAGAGAAGAAGAGCTATGCTGCCAAAGAGGTTGGACTATTTGAAAACAGCCAGGGACCATGGTGAGTATGGGACAAGCCAGTCTCATAACTGGGGGAATGGCTGAGGAAGACATATGATTGCTGAGATGTGGCCTGAGAGAGACTTTCAGACCCAGCACAGCTTTGATAAGTTCACTGATACAAAGCAAATCTGTTGGGAAGAGACTGACATTATCAAACTTTGAATGAGAAAGACCAAGAGAAAACTTTGGCACCAAGGGGGGACTCAGACTTGCTATTTATGGAGCTCCATGTAAGGGCTCTGGTATTAGCTCAGTAAGTGGTGACATCATTAATGTAAAGAAATGCTGCATTAATAAGTTGGTATTTTCACAAAATTTGTGGAAGGGACAGAGTAGTTTGGACTGGGTGGAAAACCAAGGGCTCTTCACCTGCCACTGTAGAGGGAATGTAAGGATGGCTTAATGGACTGTGGTGCCTCAAGCACATACCTTGTGTATGAAACAACCAAAATCGCCAAATGTTCAGTCGCTGAAGATTACAGCCTCTATGTTCAGGTTGTCATTTGGCCTTAGTCTGCAAGTAAAATTATTTCGGCTTTATTTGCATTTTAACAAATCCATTCATGGGGCTTAATTGGTTTTTACGAACCTAGAAAGTGGTCTCAGAAGTTCACAAATCCAGAAGATTTGCCCAACTCTAGTATAGCTTTGAATAATTGGGATGAATTAGATTGTCTTTGTTTTGCAGAAGAAGAAACCATGCTGGCTGTTCTTAGGATTGCTTTTCAAGTATTTCCTTTTGATCTAAATGTTCTCCAATTGATGCCAATTAATGTCAAAATGACTGCTTTCTATTTTCCCACCATTTCTTAAAGCCTTTCAGGATAATGGTCAGTGGACTGTAATATCTTGCCTGAATATATCTGCCCAGCCTTGCACACTTTCTGGGTGTAGGCAGAATTGAAACTTTAAAGATACTTATCTAGTTCCTGAGGCAATGGAAAAGCAAATTAATTCCCAATATTTTTGTAATGGCTGTAAGAAAGTTGAGATAGGATAAAAGAAAAGTTCTTTTTTCTTGGGAAATCAAACAATACCTTGAAAGCCCAAGATCAATGAAATTATGCTCTGGCAAAAGGCTTTTTCTGTGTCACAACAGCGCACAACAGTACACACACAAAAAAAAAAGATCAAAAAAGATGGTTTTAGACAACATCTAGAAGACAAATAGCATAGAAATACTTGCCTGAATTTAGTGCTAGTATGTACCTTTAACAAAGAAGAAACATTTTCCTCTTCATTTGCCTGTTTTTGCTAATAAACCTAAGTGATAAATCTGGCCAGAGCTGAGCGCAGAACGGGGAATAACTTTCTGTCACAGGCCACGGACAATCATCTTTTGCTGTGCCTCTTTTATTATTATTTAGGTAATTGATTCATATTCCCAGAAAAGGAGCACCTTTGGGCTGGAACTAGAAATTCCTAGAAGCTGCAGAGGAGGATTTTTTTAACTCAATTTCCTGTTGCAGGAAGTTCCACATTTATTCCTGTCTGAAGAAAAAATGATAATATGTCTAACAATGCAAGGAGAGGAAACCAAACCTTGTATTTTGCAGACTCAGAAATGTGCCTTTGGTATAGAGAGCTGAAGCCAGTTCTAGCATCATGCGATTAAACAAACTGATGTAAAACTGAAAAGCAGACTTTCTCACAGAGCTTGTAACTCCTTTGTGGAACTCATTATCATACGATATTGCTGAAGATAAAGACCAGGGGAGAGTAAGGTGGTGTAAAAAAAGTCGTCTTTTTTCAGGATTACAAAATTATCTGGAATTAACAGTAACGGACATTAACAAAAAGGGGGAAAGTAACATTAATGGAAGTTATGAGAAGGGCAGGCTTATGCCTTGCAGGGCAAAGGCAGCGTGGGAATAAGCACGGGGATGCTATGAGAGGCACCTTCAACTTTTAGGAGCTCGGGGTCCCTGGTGTCTGTTCTCCACTCCTGGTTGGCTACAGGATTTATTGCCACAGCTGGCCACAGCCTCGGACAAGCAGAGTATATTGGACTACCAGCACAGCTGCTCTGATGATAACTCTTGAATTCCTGTGGTACGTACGGGAAGACTTAAAAGAACCGATGTGCAAAACTCACGCCAGCTTCCAGTTGAGGCGGGTGGAGTTTACTGGGATTCTTTATTGTCAACCTGAAAACAATCCTGTCAAGGAAAAAAGCTCCTTCCATCACTTGCCCAACCTCTACAAAATGGCCTATTTAATCAGGTGCAGATTTGGCTCCAAAACAGGAAAGATTGGGAGTAGCATGTCCAGACCCCTGGATAGAAAAGGGGCAGAATCACAGAATCACAGAATCTTCATGGTTGGAAGGGACCTTTGAGATCATCAAGTCCAACCACACACACACAAAACAAAACAAAACAAAACAAAACAAAAACAAACAAAACGAAACAAACCACCCCCTACAATCTCTGCCCCTAGAGCATGAAGTGCCAAATCCAGACGCCTCTTAAACACCTCTAGGGATGGTGACTCCACCACCTCCCTGGGCAGGCTGTTCCAGGGCCTGCCCACTCTTTCAGTAAAGTCATTCTTCCTAATATCCAACCTAAACCTCCCCTGCCGCAGCTTCAGGCCATCTCCTCTGGTCCTGTCATTGTTCCCCTGGGAGAAGAGGCCAACCCCCTCCTCTCTACAACCTCCTTATATATAAGGAATATTTGGCCCGTTAATTCTGTAGCTAGTTTTTGCTGTGACAGCTGTATAAATCTTTTCAGAATCAGGAAGACTTCAGTCAGACGTGAATACTTTGAGAGGAAAATGAATTATTAGTATCCACTTACCTATTATAAATAACCTGGACCTAGTTTCCTAAAATGATACCTCAAAAGTCCTCTTCCTGTTCTTATACTGCTTAAATTACAATAACGTTCAGGGTTGTAAGAAGTCGATGGATTGAATATAGTGGTTTCCTGAGCCCGCAATTCTAATTAAAATTCTGCAGGCTGACAACATAAAATATGAGTCAAACTAATAATCCAAGGTCATTTTTGTGTTGCATAAAGTAAGTTATTTGAAGTGTCATGCTGATTAGGAATATGTAATGGAGAACACACGCTCTTTCCCTGTGCTTACGGTTGTGTGACCTATTAGTGTGAAGGACAACTTTCTGCCTTTGTCAAACAGACCTTGTCAAAGGAGAGAAAAGACATTTTGAAGTCTGAGCAGGAGCCTGAACAAGACAGAAAAATCCTCATCACGGGGAATTCATAAAAAATGAATCTATTTTTTTATTTATAAATAATGTGAAGCATTTGTAACATTAATAAAACATACTGCTTACTGTAAGGCAGATGTTTAATGAGCACAGTGCCTTGAACCCTCATGAGAAGGGGGGCAAAAAGAGGGATGTACAGAAATGTCTGTTCTGTCAGTTCCCATTTTCTGCCTGTTCCCCTTCCAGGGACTGGCATGCGGTGGTTTGACTCTAATGAGATGCAATGCGGTTGTACATGTGAAACTCCAACGGGTTATTTATAAATAAAGCGTGTGTTAGAACAACAGCAGAACTCTTGTAATGAAGGGTGAGCACTGAAAAATGACGGCCGTCTCTGCCAAAGAGATGCTAAGTCTGTTTTTTTGACAAAATGCTGCATCATGCGCGATGCATTTATCCCTGAATCAGTATTAATCCTGGCAGGTTGTTGCAAAATGTAAATGATGAAAAATGTACAGCTATTTTCATGTAGCAACAGCGGAGTTATAACGAAGCTTTCTCAAGAGTAAGTTACTTTTCCATTCCTCAGAGACTCTGAAAACAGGGGACTTCAAATTAAATTTTTTAAGCCTATTCTCATGGCATTCGTCATATTTGTGGACAGACAAATTTCAGAATATCTGCCATGGAGTGTTATGGTTTTATCCTCATTTAACAGCTTCTCTGGGGCCAAATTGCTGTGGCTTTTTCAAAACTTCAGTTTCAAATTTGTGATTATTTTAGCATTACAGTTTCCTGTCTGTGCTAGTGCTTGCCCTCAAGATCGTAATCAAGGCAGTGGGAGATGCTGTGCTAGGGAAAAAGAGAAGAGCGTTCTTCACTAGAGTTCTCAATAATAACTGCTTGTAAATCGATGGCGAAGACAAGGCACGTTGAAGTTTCCAAATGCGGTAACAGTTTGAGCAGGCTCCAGGCTTGTTTATAATAAAGAGACTTTATGTTTCACTGTGTCTCGATCAGGGCAACCTTGACAGGTCCTGTTAGCTTTTTTTTTTTTTTTGCCTTTGGAATCTACTGTGTTTTTCAACTCACAAGGGGGATAATTAGCAGGCATTTTTACTTCTGCATTTCTTCTGTTTTCCTGCCATGTGCTCCCTTGGTTCAAGAAGTCTGCTGGATGTTAAGATAAAGGTATTTGTCTTGTGTCAAGAACGATCTGGCTTGGTAATCTTATTTAAAGAAATGAGCTTCACTCCCTGTAATAGAGAACACAAGTGTGTTTGGTGCTGTCATGCCTTTTCCTGCCTCACTCAACCCCTTCCTCTTTGTGCCAGCTTTGACAAAAAATGCCTCACTTGGTATGTAAAAAAAAATGCCCTTATGGGCCACTGTGGCCAGTATTTGTCATTTCCAGTGGGTTTTGTAAGTTTTCTTCCCTGAATCTATTGCAAGTCGCAAACTTTGCTCCTCTCTCCTGTACAGGCAGCGCTTGCACCATGTTAGAGGTGAAGGTATTGGGCTCTGGGTTGCAGCAAATGGCATTTTTCATCTCCGACATTTGGTAGTGTGAGCGAGCCAGCTGTTTTCTGTAAGGATTCCACGGCTCTCCGCAACCCTGGGACGTTGTTATCCCCAGAGCTGCCTGTGCTTTCCCACCAGCCCTGTCTGCAGACTCCAGCCGGAATTCCATTTCCCTGTGAGTGCGTGTCAAGGTGACATTTCAGACAGCACCATATTTGAGATCCAAACACTCTTTCTAGGAGAGGTGAAGCCCACAAACTCCTTTTACTTTGCTATCCCGGTTTTCCCTTCTTGGCTGGCAGTCAATGGCTTCGTGTGTTTCATTTTGCACTTAAAAAAAAACCCCATGCATTTTTTGATGAAAATGCTGCTCCTCAGAGTGCTGCAAGCAAAAGATCAAGAAAATATGGAGCCACGTTGCAAAACACATCTTCTGGCAAGATGAAGATTTTGCAGCTCCATCTCCGACTCTATCAATATCTTCCCATGGGAAATACCCCAGGAGGCTTGCAGTGCTGAGGGATTTCCACACCAGCTGCTGGCCTGGAGGGCAGGACACGCGGATGACGTGCCATCTCCATGTCTTGTGAGTTCCTCATCCAAGCCAGTCCTCTGCCTTTCTGCAGCAGGAAACAGAGAGCAGGTATTCCGTCCTCAGGGTGATGTCTGCAAGACAGAAAATGGGCAAAAAGGCAGAAAGCTCTATTTATTTGAATCTGTTCCATTATCAGGGAGGTAGAAGCTCCCCGTGAATGAATTCCTTGAAGGATGGATTTCCTCAAACATCAGTCCTTTTTGTGTTTGCACACACACTTGGAAGACATTTGTGCTTAGCTCTCAGCACATGCTGTATTTCTTAAATTCCCAGAGTGTCTGCATACCCTTTATAAATAGTCTGAACAGGAAAACCAGACTGAAAGATTTTAGGTAAATTATTCAGATGATGATGATTAAAAATAATTGGAGCTCCATTAATATGGTTCTGTAAAAATAACAAATGGAAAAGTACCAGGATGAAGTATGAAAAGAGAGATTTGAAAGGTTCAAATTAGCTAATTACATTTCATTCATTTTGTATTGCAAAACCTGATCATGTTTTAATGCTCTATTTTGCTAAACAAAAAACCTGCCATTTTGCCATATCTACCTTTGCCACAATTAAGTAAGTCAGAAATTCCTAGATTTAATTATTTACAGATTTTACATTTAATTATTACACAGCTGAAGTTACAAAATGTTTCTATTGGAATGTTTTACCTTGCATGGTGACAAGAAATACCATAAAATGAAATGGTGAAATCCATCCCTTATGTAGCTGCAAATCAAATAAAATTTTGTTTTTCTGGGACAAGTCAAGTATTAAAAATAAAAATATTATTTTTCTCATAAAATTTATTATCACATCAAAAAATGATGATGATATATTCTGAGCATGGGTAGGTGATTTTCTATTACTGTTTTCCAGCAGAAATAAAATAGGCGAAAGCTTTTGTCCCAAACCTTTTGGTGTAAAAGAAGTATGTGTCAAAAAAAAAAGTGTAGTTGAGAAATTAAAGTCCTGAATTAAAGGGCTGTTGGACTGGATGGTACAGAGTTAGGCCTCGTTGCGGGGCATGTACTAAACATTGATGATGCTGAGCTAAACCTTGGTCCCACTTACCATAGAATCATCGAATGTGTTGGGCTGGAAGGGACCTTTAGATGTCATCCAGTCCAACCCCCCTGCAATGAGTAGGGACATCTTCAACGAGATCAGGCTGCCCAGAGCCCCGTCCAACCTGACCTTCGCATGTGTGTTTCCTACAGAACGAAGGCAGGCAGGTAGGCGCTCCGTATATCGGATGTTCTGGAGAGTGGGCAGCCAGGGGAGGGGTTACATGTTTCAGGAAAATGTAACTGAAATGGAGAACTGATCAAAGCTCTGAATCACAGAAGCAGCCTTTCTTGCAACCCGGACACCTCTCGTGCCTGGGAGGTTGTGAGAAAATAGGTTTTCAAACCTGGGTGATGCCTGACAGAGGTCTGGAGCTGCAATCTGGGAGATACCACCACATCTCCAGCTACTTCAGTCATCCTCTGTTCAGGAGAACAAGCTCAGGAAGGGTCTGATCTCCATCAAAGGCCTTGGTTTTCTCTTCTCAAGGATATTTCATTCTGACTTGCCGCTTGGCTCAGAAAGGCCCAGGTAACACATACCGTGCTACTGCTTTAAGCTGTAAACAATTACACTTTTGCGCAACTCAGGGATTTATAATTTTATTTTTTTTTAATGATAGTGCCTCTGGATGTTCCAGAAACCTGACCCTCATAGCATATCTCTTTTTCCTTGGCACATTACGGTAGAAATGGGTTTGACCATTGGCTCACAGGGCTCAGAATGGCCACCTGTCCCTGCAGGCTGCATAGGGGTGCCTCTGCTGTTGCTAATGTTGGCCGTGGTCTGCAGTGGAAGAACACGAGCACATCATTTGTCACTATTTCTCCTACCTTCTACAGCTTCCTCACTTCCTCACTGTTCCCCTGCGAATGATTCTTTTCTCTTCCATTTTCACTGTCAGAGAGGCAACGTTGTTTATTTTCTTAGTGCCATTTAGCTATACCTTGGGCTTCGGGGATACTTCTGCAAAGCCAGGCTTGAACATTTACAATAGAGCCAAAGCAGGGTCAATACCTGCTTCTATCTGAAAATTCGTTATAGTGTTTTTCTGAGTACTCCTAAACAGTCCTTAAAATGGGATGCGTTTAAAAAAGCTACTACACAGCTCAGGATATGCCTGCACTGTACAGGATAGCAGGAACACAACTCTCTAAGGTAACACCAACCCACACGGGTTACTGACAACGTGGGCGTTACACTTGTGTATCTGTTTGGGCTGGGAAGAGATATCACTATGTTCCTTGTATGCTATCTCCAACTGACGTGTTTCTTTCAGGCTTGAGATGGCTCATGCCGTGCCACACTGGGTACCCGTTGTACCCATCAAGTCTTTCACCATTGTCAGTTTTGTTCTTACTGTATGTGGGTGGGAAGGGATGAGACTACACACAGGTAATTTGGAAAAAAAAACAACCACTGGGTCTGCACTAGTTGGCAATTCTGTGTTTCTCTAAAGAGAAAAAACACTTAAGTGTTCAGGTATTCAAGAAGTGCTCCAACAGTCAGGAATAATCTTTAGCTGGTGTATTGTTAATAGAATTTTCAGATTAAATATTTACTGTATTGATTTCTTCAGACTGACATAGACACCCATGAAATATACGGCTATAAAATGTCTTCACACTCTTCTATTCGTCCATCTGCTTGGTCACATCCATCAGGAATAACCCAGGAGGACAGAACAGACAAATATGTTCCCACTTGAGCCTTACAGCTCCAGCAAATGTTCTGCAGTGCTACCTGCTGTCAGCGGGTGAGGGGTGACCTCTGGAAAGGAAAAGCCGTTACAAAATGTGAGGTGTCCATCTCGTGGGTTGGAAGCACATCTCCAGCTTATGGGACACTTGGACAGCAATTGAGTTGCACAGAGAGGAGGCGTTTTTCCGGTCGAGGAGCAGGTGATTCAGAGCACTTCAGGTTAGAAGTGATGTCAACAAACCTAGTTGGGAGCCAATAAATAGCCACTCTGCTGCAAAAGTATCTTGTAATGTTTTGATAAAAGGAGCAGGGAGGGCAAGAGATGTCTGAGGAGCAGGAGAAAATGGTAAGAGAACTTTCGTTTGACTATCGCTTCCCTGTAGCCTGCCACAAAAATGAATCCTGTTACTGGTATAGAGGCGCCAGTTTGACACAACGTGCCTCAAAGGTGACACCCAAGGGGATTTTTTTAGCTTCTTTTTGGTTATGATTCTTTTGCAACTAGTTTTATGTTCATCACAGCAGTGCTCTTTCCTTGCTTATTTTTTTGGTCATATTTCTTCTTAAATTTCCCTTCTCATATTCACTTTTCTTATTTGATTCCTCATTTCCTCTCTCCATATCCACAAGATGAAACTGAAGTGTCTTTTCTTTCAGCATCTGCCTAGCTGTTTGGGTCAGCAGCATTCATGGGCAGCTAGATTTCCTTTTGAAGTTGAACACTAACTTTCAAAGTCAGATTGGGAACCAATTTTAATGCTCTTTTACTGAACTTCTTAATTCAAAGCTAAAATTTAAGCAGGCCAACTCTCTTAGAAGCCAATGCCACAGGCAGAAGGAAGGGCAAATGTGATCTAAGTTGCTTTCCAAGAGACTGAACATCAAAGAACCATCACTACCCATTCCCCGAGCTATGCAGAAGGCTGGATTTCTTGTGCAGATTTATTCTTATTTGAAAATCTTGCTCTCAGGACAAAGATTTTCAAGTGAGATTAAATTTTTCAGTATCCTGAGTAGCAATTCACTGTGATGGCCAGTGAAAGGGCAGTCAATGGGGATAAAGGTTTTTGTTATTTTTTTCAGGTTTTTGTTTCTGCAGCTTAGCTAGAAGTTTGCAAACCAAATAGGGGTTCCCTTCACCCCAATTATTTCTTCCTGCTCCTTTTCCCCAGCCTGGGGCTCTGAAGCATTTCCAAAAGCAATGTCTTAAAGCCTAGTTTCTAACAAAACTAAGCTGGTGCTGCTTGGCTTGTTCCAAATTTCACTTTAACAGGCCCTCATATATTTATTTTCAATATGCAACTTCAGAAAGACACCTTCTGAGCAGAGCAGAGGACATGGAATGAAACAAAGAGGAGAGAAAGATTGGAAGAGCTGGGCTCCTTCCCTTCCCTTCCCTTCCCTTCCCTTCCCTTCCCTTCCCTTCCCTTCCCTTCCCTTCCCTTCCCTTCCCTTCCCTTCCCTTCCCTTCCCTTCCCTTCCCTTCCCTTCCCTTCCCTTCCCTTCCCTTCCCTTCCCTTCCCTTCCCTTCCCTTCCCTTCCCTTCCCGGGAAGTTCAGACGCTGGCATGGGTGTGGGTGGTAACTGAGCTTTGATTGCTCATGGAAGAATAAACTGGGCCCTGGGTTTAAATCTGCATTTGAATCATCTTTTCTGGTGTGCCCTCACCTACTGTTAGTCTGGGCCTAATCCCATCCTAGTGGGAGACTAATTTTTTCAGGGAAGATAGTTGGGGTTTTTTTGCTTTCTGATGACTTTACGTCATTTAACTTATTCGTATGTTATCCCTAGCTGTAGCTCTGACTCAGTGAGCTGCTTCTGCATTCACTTAGCTTTAATGGGATGAGGTCGAGGTTAGAGTGCCAAAACCCAAGCAGCAATAGGGCTTAAGACCCATCAGGTTTTGTGGTCAACCACATATGGGGTGCTCCTAATGAGGTCAGGACAGAATTTGGTTGATTGTTTCTCCTCCACTCAAATGATTAACGGATGTTTGCGATAGCTCAGCTGGTCAGCTGGAGGCAGCCATCAAGGCAAACATTGCTAGCTCAAGCCTCTCCATACGCAGAGAAGATATGCTACTTCTGACACCCGTTATTCATACAATCCTTTTGTAATACATGGAATCACTCACTTTTACTTTCTCTGTTAGAACTTCTCCCGTCTTCATTAGAACCTAACTTCTATTGGACACTTAGGTTTATTGATAATGCTAATTTGGTTGGAGGTGTAATTTATTTATTGAAATAAAAGTCCTGCATAAAAATACCAATAAATAGGAATAAGCTACACTAGGGTAAGCACTTTATTCCACACTGTGAAGTTGGTGCCACTTAAAATAAAAGTGGCTTTGCACACCCAAAGCAATAAAACTCTCCACTTCAAACAAATCCTGGATGAATGATAGAATATTGTTTCTGAAAGCTTTCCATGAAATTAAAATAATATTCTGATTAACACAGCCGGTGTAGCAAAGCCTTGTTTGCAGTGATCTCTTGCGATTCATGCAGGAGTCATAGTTCTCTCTCAGTAGCAAGCAGAAGCTTGGAATGTCTGAATCTCTGACGATAGTTTGCGGTATCTGTTCAGGAAAACTTCTTGCTTTACTTTTTTCTTTTTTTAAATTACGTTGCTGAAAAATCATAAACCTTATGCATCCCCAAGAAACCCATGTCAGGAAAAATGAGAAAAGAGATGCTCCTAGACTAGACATGAGTGCACATGATGAATTTTAGATGCTAATATTTCTTTTGATATTCAGATTATTTGGATGATCCGTTTTCACAGAAGAATGAAATATGTCCTTGTAGTTTGGTCCATAAGTAAAAGGCAAACACTTTTATCCAGTATCTGCAGTCTTAAAAGACCAATAATCATCAAAGACAAAATACATCAAGGATAGTTACTCTTTACAATGGCACTCCAATTAAAGTGGTTTTTTATATTTTTCTTTTCTACAGAAAAGACATCAAAAGTTTCAGTCATTAACTACATGAAGAAAATGCATTCTTTTTCTCCTGATTTAAAAATTTCCCACTGTTTGGCATCCTGCAAAGTAGTCTTATTGAAGTGATAAATTAAATTTTATTGCTTACTGAGCAACAACTGGACTTCTGCTAATCATTTGTAATGAAGCAAATCCTGTTAACAGTGGGTCTACAAATAAATCAATGCAAGTAATTTTATTTTAAGGAAGTCTTTTTATAAATTAGACAGAGGAAACTGAAAAATGTTGTTGTTTGATAAAATATAAAAGATTGGAAAGGGCAATGAGTTTTTCAAGAACGGAGCATGAAACTAACACTTCTGACTAGCACCGGATTCCCAGTGGATTTTTGTGTCAGAAAATACAAAGCAGTAACTTCTTGTATAAGATCAGAGGGAAATTTTTTCTCTTTGTTAGAGGAACCTGGATGGAGACAGGAAACTTCCCTGTATATTGTTATTAGATGATGAGATCCCATTTCACCATCTCAATTAACACCTCAGCCTCAAGCATTCTCAGCATCACTTGCTAGTTATTACTATTTTAGACAAGGTGAACAAAGTCCCAACACAAATAATGCCAGTGATGCAATACTGTCTTTGGAGACATTTCAGACCATGGAAACAAGAAATGCAAATCTATAAAGTGGCTGCAGTTTTTAAGTTTCACTGCCCACATGGCTGTATATTTTCCCCATCTTTTTTGATGGCACCAATGCTCAAGCAGTATCATAGATGTGTTCTATGGGTCCCAGTCCTCTTGCACCACAAACCTCCACCAATCACTACTTTTTTCCTTATTTCCCTCATCTTTCAGACCTGAAACTTTCATTAGTCCATTTTTGGACATTGTGGACAACCATAGTCTCCATAATGTGTCTAATATTGCCCACTGTGCGAGAAGGTAATGTTCAAGACCATCTAAGGAACATGAAGGTGCACAAGTCCATGGGACCTGATGAGATTCACCCACAGGTCCTGAGGGAACTGCCGGATGAAGTTGCCAAGCCACTATCCATCATATTTGAGAAGTTGTGGCAGTCCGGCGACATTCCTGCTGAATGTAAAAGGGGAAACATAACCCTCATTTTTAAAAAGGGAAAAAAGGAAAACCTGGGGAACTACAGACCAGTCTCACCTCTGTGAGAGTTCATGGCAAGTTCATGGAGCAAGTCCTCCTGGAAACTCTGTTAAGGTACATGGAAAACAAGGAGGTGACTGATGACAGCCAACAACTGAGGGCAAATCATGCCTGAAAAATTTGATGGCCTTCTACGATGGAGTTACAGTGTTGGTGGATAAGGGAAGAGCAACTGATGTCATCTACCCGGACTTGTGCAAAGCATTTGACACTTTCCGACAAGATATCCTTGTCTCTAAATTGGAGACACATGGGTTTGGCAAATGGACCACTCAGTGGATAAGGAATTGGCTGGATGACCACACTCAAAGTGTTGTGGTCAACAGCTCAATGTCCAAGTGGAAACCAGTGAGGAGTGGCCTTCCTCATGGGTTGGTACTGAGACTAATGCTATTTAACGTCTTTGCTGGAAACATGGACAGTGGGATTGAGTGCTCCCTTAGCCAGTTTGCTGATGATACCAAGCTGTGTGGAGTGGTTGACACACCTGAGGGACACGATGCCATCCAGAGGGACCATGACAGGCTGGAGAGGTGGGTCTGTGCAAACCTCATAAAGTTCAACAAGTCCAAGTGCAAGGTCCTCCATCTGGGTCATGGCAATCCCAAGGGCAAATACAGGCTGGGCGGAGAATGGCTTGAAAGAAGCCCTGAGGGGAAGGACTTGGGGGTGCTGATGGATGAGAATCTCGATACAACACAGAAATGTGCACTTGCAGCCCAGAAAGCCAATTGTATCCCGGGCTGCATCAAAAGAAGTGTAGCCAGAAGGGTGAGGGTGGTGGTTCTGCCCCTCTACTCCACTCTCATGAGACTCCCCCTGGAGTACTGTGTCCAGCTCTGGAGCCCCCGACATAAGAAGGACATGGACCTGTTGGAGAGAGTCCAGATGAGGGCCACAAAGATGCTCAGAGGGTTGGAGCCCCTCTGCTATGAAGGCAGGCTGAGAGAGCTGGGGTTATTCAGCCTGGAGAAGAGAAGGCTCCAAGGAGAACTTATAGCAGCCTTCCATTTCTTAAAAGGGGCCTACAAGAAAGATAGGGAGGGACCCATTATCGGGGAGTGTAGAGATAGGACAAAGGGTTAATAGTTTTAAACTGCAAGAGGGGAGATTTAGATTAGTTGTTAGGAAGAAATTCATTCCTGTGAGGCCGGTGAGCCCCTGGCCCAGGTTGCCCAGAGAAGCTGTGGCTGCCCCATCCCTGGAGGGGTTCAAGGCCAGGTTGGACGGGGCTTGGAGCAGCCTGGGCTGGTGGGAGGTGTCCCTGCCCAGGGCAGGGGGTGGAACTAGATGATCTTCAAAGTCCCTTCCAACCCGAACCATTCTGTGATTCTGATTCTAATCTAAAGCTGTGTGTGCAGCTGCACGATTTTCATCAGACAGAAAACTCCAGGAGTTGATGAAATTATTGTTAATGTTTACCTTGCTGAATTAGACATCGTGATAGTAGCTGTGAGCCTGGCAAAAGAGCTTGTATGGATTTAATGACACACTACATTAATTGTGTTTATCAAAGGCAGCATAAAAAGGCATCACCAGGAAAAGGAAATTTTAAGAGGAAGCAGCAGTGTGAAAGAGTCCGAGCACCTTTTCTTTTGTAGACTTGAATTTATTTGATATGTTCTGTTTTGAACTCTTCTTTTTTTTTGTCACCTCTATTGTGAAAAATTTTCCTGAAAGCATCTAACTCTTCAGACTGGCAACGGGACCGAGAGCTGTTATGGAGCTGTTCCTCATGTCTGGCTTTTAGCTATTTATTTGTGCAGTTGGTTGATTTATTATATGCCAGGAGGGTTTCCCGTCTTTACTTGCCATGAGCCAAAAAACCCTGTGCTGCTCAAAAAGCCACTGTTGATGTAGTGTGTTAGCATGTATGGTGGTTAAAGCCAGATACCAGACAAAACTTTTTGTCATGTGACTCTTTGAGGACTTCACAGAAGGATCCCACGGTAAGTGATTTCCTCCCTGAAAAATAAAACATGGTTGCCACTTCAGCATCAAAATTAAGGAAAAAATTGATGAGGATCAGTATGAAACCAAGGAGACTGCTTATTTTTATTTTCCCAAAATTTTTCTTGACCTGCTTTGGAACCTGAGACATTTTTTTTTTTTTTTTTTTTCCTGCTTCCATTTTTTTTTTCTCCATCTCACACATTTTGAAATTGAATTTGGAAGAACTTTGGAAGAATTTTGGAAAATCTTGGAAATTTCTCTGAGGAACTCCTTTCTATTATTTTGCCCAGTGGCCTTTTGAGGCTACATGGATAAAAGGTACATCTGAGGGCACACAATTCTGAGTTATCGTCAGTGAGAAACACAGGACTCGCCTCTTCCCTCAGCCTCCACCTGCACTCAAAAACCGCTGCATTTCATGATGCATTAATTTCTTCTTACCTCAGTTTTCCATGTCTTATTTAGAAGTCGGTAGAAGGCATCGATACGTTGTCGTTGAACTGAGAGGGAGCATCCAGCCCCGGATGCCTGGACCCTTGTTCTGTGATAGCGGCTGGTGTCTGTGGCTCCGTAGGGGGGCATTGGAGCCTTCCTTTCACTGCTGCATCAAACTTCCCAGCCCAAAGTAAAACAACTGCTTTCACAGGTCTACTTTGCCTTAAATTGCTTTGAAGTTAATCTAATTTCACAGGCTTTTGCATTTGCCTAGTAATATACAAATAAATAAATAAATAAATCCCACTATCGAAATAGAAGGTTTTCTAAAAAAAAAAACATCTTTGTGAAGCAAAAATTTGACATGATGGCACAGCCCAGGCAATGTTACAGGAAGTGGAATAGGATATATGAAAGGCTGGGTACATCTGTGTATTAATTGCTTAATTATGTCAGGCTGCTAAAAACAACTCCTAGCAGCAGTAACAACAGTCTTGTTGGTACGGTAATAAAATATGCTCTGCTTCCTGCATCTACACTTCTGTTCAGTGGGATGGCAAAAGGTGGAAGCAGTAATTACGATACGGAGAGAATTTGACTGAATACGTAGCATATATTTCTGTGTGTCACAAACCAACAAAAGTCCAGCTTTCTTTCCTCAGTCTTCCCTTCTGCCCTTCTCAGTGCTGGTCACTCCAGTGCACGCTGGGGCGTAAACAGCTCTGCAGGACCAGATTATCACCGCTGGGACCACTGGCGCATTCCGTTTAGTGTCCTGCTTGTTCCTGGTGTGGCGGCAGAGTTTGCTGGAGATGGGTCCACTGCAGGGAGTGATTCTCCTTGGGGCCATCTGCTTCAGCCCTCGTCCCCCCAGCGTGCCAGAGCTGACTGAACTTTTCAGTTTAGCTGAAAAATACAGGTCTAAACTATTCATCTGGGTTCATTTGATAGCCAGCTGGACATCCTTCCAGAAGGTGATTCATCTCATTTTCTCTGAGAGCTGCCCCCGAAAGTGCCTGTCCCTTCCCATTCACCACAAGGCAATCTCGGATAATTAGCTGTAACTACTCACATTCATTTTAGATACATGGGTTTTGGCAAGCTAATGGTGAAAGTTCCTGCTTAGAGGAGAACACGTTGGCCACATAGAAAGTATTGTCATCATCTCCACTTTATAGACGTAAGGTAAGGCAAAGAGGCTGCTACTCGCTTACTCGGTGTCCTGTACTCAGCTTATGGCAGTAAGAGGTACCCCATGCACTTCAGTACATTAACCATTAAATAAGCTATTAAGTTGCCCAAGCGTTTAAGTTTATATAATCATCAGCATGACAGAGCTGATTGTGGGTTGTTTTTAACGTGTTTATAACTTCGGTGACTGAATTCATAGCTCAGATTTCAGTCCCTAATAAAACCAGCATCTAATATTTGGCAAATGATCTCCAGATTGCTGTTATTTTTCCTCCTGACGCTTAAATATTTTTGAAAGATTGATAAGTGGTTTTGAAAATGGTCAAACCGCATCCGACTTCAGCATTTGGACATAATGATTTGACTGCAGCGGATGTCATGTTTATGTCAGAATGATGCATGAGTCACACTATTCTGCCGTGTTAAAGGAACACTTGTTATTTTTAGGATTTGGCTTATAAACCAGCCACATTTCCATTTGCTGCCCAAGGGTGAAAGAGTAGCTGTCATTTTACTGACAGTGCGTACTGCACCATATGTCCGTCCCTGAACTCCTGCAAAGTTGGGTGAAAAAGGCAAATGCGAAGTGAAACTTTCCTTTTCTCTCTCCCCCTCGGTCTTTTCAAGCATGACAACTTTCGGGAATTGTTTTCATGGTTAACGCGGTCACTTCCTCAAACAGAGACCAAAAAATCCATCTATGAAAGGGGCCGACTTACATGTTTACAGAGGTTTTAAAAACAACCAGGCTTTTCAGGGATTTGTCCTGTTGAGCCACAACAGCATGACTGGGAACTGAAATTCCAAGGTTACCTAACGCTGTGCCATCACTGCTGACAAAGGTACGGATTTGTTGGAACTTGTGTCTGCTACATATAGTTTTGTCACCATAATGCCCCTCAGTTTTATCTTTTCTTTCAAAAGGATAAAACACGTTTTTTTTGCGTGACAGCTCCCTGTGCTTTTGCTATTGTTGTTGCCTCACTGAGAAAGATTTTATAAGACGAAATAAATTTAAATTATCCAGTCATCTTAAAGAAAAGAGAGTTTTCATTATTCGGAAAGGAATTAGGATGTGAAGAATGTTGTGTTGTGCTTTGAAAAGCACAAAAATATTTCTTTTGTGTCCTCTTTCTTTACACTGCTTGACTACCTTCAGATACTTTTCCATTTACTGTAGCCCCTGTAGTCATAGTTTAGACAAGCTGGACATCCTGGTCGAAATTAATTCTCAGTGCAACTCTGCTGGTTTCCCCCACCTTGCAGCAGGGATGACATTATCCCTGCTTTCCATTCATTTTTTTACTGTAATGAAGAAGTCGTTGTGACCAAAATAAAACACTAAGAAAATCTCAGCTCCCCAGAAAATTCTTCATAGAAAATGAGACTTGATGGACCGACTTGGAATAACACAAACTCAATTCTAGACGCCTGCTTTAGCGGTCCAACACTAGTACTGAGAGTACACAAGAGGGGGATGGGGTGTGAAAGAGCTGATACGAATGGCATAATTATGACTAAGGATTTTTTAAAAGAAGCAGCTACCAATTTAGGGAAGTAAGAAGAGGATGGAAACTGGGAAAAGGGAATAAAGGAGACCTGGCTGCAACAAAGACCTTGTTTCTGTTCCTTGCTTTTCCCAGTGCAGAACCAAACCTAGCTCTATGTTTAATTTTAAAGCTTCTCTATAAATGTAGACATATTTTGAACTTAAATGTATATGTCTACATGTTTGCAGGTAGCACAGTCCTTAGCGCTTCTTCTGAAGGAGTCTCTGTCTGGTGCAGGAAAGGCAGAAAAGTGAATTTGGGCACATAGTAAGCCTTCTGTGTCTGATGCTCAAATTAATTGTCTCAAGCTGGTTATTCTCTTAGCCCAATATCTCTGAGCCCAAATTCCCCAGATATGTCACATCTCTGTAGGTTAATGGAGAGGCTGACGTCAGGCACATCGCTTTTACCTGTCATGTTAAGGTTTGGGAATTTTATGCTGTCCTCAAACTATGACCCAAATTAAGTTAGCCAGATGGCTTCCAATAAAGGTCAGTTTTAATAATAAGTAAATGGTGTTTTTTGTCAGATTTGAAACATTTGAAAAATGTAACTGTCCCTTAATATTAATATTGTTCTCTAAATTGAAATCTGCCACCTTTTCTTCATTAAGTAGAGCTAATTCATAGCCACTGTCTTTGGCCAGCTATTGCTTTAAATCAGCTTCACATTACTCAGAAAAATGGGCTTGGTGATTTATCTGTAATTTTCTTTTACCTGCCATCGTTGGCAGGTCTGACTTAGCTTTTTTTACCTACAGTAGACTTCTTTGGGGAAGGAAAATGAAACATGGCAGTGGCTTTTGTTCAGCCGCTGAAAAGTACTTGATTCTACATAAGTGCAAGCAAGGAGAGTTTGACAGGGTTTGGGTTCTAGTCCTGGCAGAGTATAACTGTGCTGAATGTATGTTTTTATTCATCATAGATCATAGAATCATAGAATCGTGGGGCTTATTATGCCAGGAAAGAGGCTCTGGCAGCATAGAACTGCCTCTTCATAATGCTTAGAGTCCTCCATGTTCACACACACATTTTCCAATAAATTGCGACACTTTAAAGAATTAGTCTTATTGACTGATACGGTTTAGGGAGTGCTCACTGGATAAGAGGCAGCAGATCAGAGAGGTGGTAACTCATAGCATGGAATTGGTGGTGAACCAGAAATGCTCCTTGTCCACCCACGGGAGCTGAAATAACTCCCCGGTTTCCATCCCCTAATGGCCTGTTTCTAACTCTTGGGAGAGAAAAGCCTGAAAATATAAAAATGCACTTCATGCCTTATGAAAGAGAAAGTAAATGATTCTCAGATGTGTTATTTAAAGTATTGTGAATGGAAGTATTTTTTAACACTTGGGATTGACAATACTGCAATATAATACTGCTGTAGTGAGATAACATCCTGTGCTTAAAAGTTTTATGAATCACATCAGATATAATTATTTTTAAGAAACATCTCTTTCTATCACTGAGTTAATAACTCACACTGAAAGCTTTATTGGGTTTAATTATGGGAATTCTCTGAGGAAATCAAACAACCTTTTCTTCCTTTAAGGCGCCAGAGCAGGCATTGCATCAAGGACTGATGTGCACTTAGACAAAGAGGAAAAACTGTGAATCTGAATCACAGAATCACAGAATCTTCATGGTTGGAAAGGACCTTTGAGGTCATCGAGTCCAACCACACACACACAAAAAAAAACCCCTACAATCTCTGTCACGATCTCGTAGTCCACTCAGGATCTTCATGGTTTTACACTGCAGATAAACTAAAAACATCTACATTTTTCATCTGAACATCCATCCAAGCGGCACAAATGTCCTGGGAATCCCGGGAAGTGAAATTTTATGAGTCCTGTTTTGCGCTTGTGTATCTGTTAATAGAAACTAGAAAAAAAAATGTATCTTTTAATTTAATTGTGTGTATGTAAAAGTAATGAGTTATTATGAACCATTCTATAGAAGTTTGCAGCATATTAATATTTTTTCCTGATTCCAAATGTGGTTTTCCTCTCATAAGCTGTAAGCAATGCCAGCAGAATTACACCGGCATAAAAAGTGATAGCAAAATTATTTGGAACAAGGGAAAATGACTGTTTGGAAATTGCCCTCTGTTTATGGACAGTTAATAGACCAAAAGGAAGCCAAACTGAGTGCAGCAGCTGTGAATTATTGCACAGCCCAAATCTCAGCAAAGCGCGTTGGGTGCCTTTTGGAGACCCGAGCAGCAAGCTGGTGCCAGTATGCTTCCTTTATTAGAAAAATCCTACACACAGAGAAAAATAGAAGGTGATAGTTTAGTCATCAGCCAAAAATAATGAAGCAGGCAAAGACTGAGACAATGGAATAAAGGAAAACCAAGAATTCCTGTAGAAGAGTGAATAATGGTATAACAGGGGATCCCTCCCTCCCTCCTCCCACCAGGAGCCATGCTCAGTCCCAGAAGTGACCCATCGATGCTAATGGTCAAATAAGCTTCTTGTTTTAGTTTATAAATCTGCTCTTAGGGAGGAAGAAAGCCTGGGTCCTGCCTTCATAGCTGCCATGAGGTTCTTCATGCATCACGATGCCGTGCAACCAGAAGGCTTCTTTGGGGAACAACCCAACATATCCTGGAGCACTGCAGGAATGCATCAGGAAAAATTTGCTCTAAGCCCCATTTTTTTCCATCGTTTGAGGCTGGCACGGGCAGGGGAAGGAGGATGAAGTGGGTCAGAGAGCCCCAGTTCCCAGCTCTCCCCGTTGTGCTGGTAGCCCACCGGCATTACCGCACAGAGACCCCCAGTCAAGGCAGGTCTTGGTGGCCCTGGTCTGCACTGGCTACCAATGGGGCTCCCTCATGGCTGCAAAGACATTTCACTCCCTTCCTTATTTCCTGCACCGGCCTCAGCTTGAGCACAAAGGCTGTCCCGGGCCAACCCTGGGCAGATTTCCTTATGGAACCCGATCTGAGTTCTTTATTGAGTGTCTTTTTCTTAATTTCAGAAGTAATCTAAAAAGAAAACACTTGCTTCACTCCACGCATTGAAAAAAGATGCATGTGAAATATCCAATGTTACAAGGGAGAATGGGAAAAAAAGCAGTGTGGAAACCACTAGAAAAAGACCAATGAGAGAGACAGGTGCAGAATATTGGGCAGCTTCTTTTTTTTTCTTTCATTCAATTTACAGATGACAGTCTAGAAGGCATGGAATGGCTACAAAGACTTCAAAAGGGAAAAAAAAGGGTTTCAGTGATGGGCAGGATTTTACTTGAGGGACTTCATGATCATCCTTCAAAGACGACTAGGAACTCCTGACCTCAGGCTAAGCACTTCTTGGGATCAGGTGCTGCTGGGCTGCATCTCTTCTTGACCTGTGAAAGCAGTCCATAAGTCTCTAGGTTTCGTGAAGTCCCATCATTATGAGAGGAGTGTGTCGACATGCAGGAGTGAGAGGCGATATAATGACAAGAGAGATCCATGGGTAAGAATTTTGAAGTGACGCACCTTGCTATAAAAAGATTCCACAAGTGAATATATTTTTATAACTACAATGCAGTGTTATTAAGATTTTTTTAAGCTTTTTCTAACCTGTCATTCACACTGAAAATCCAGGTGTGCTCCATATCCTGTTATTTGACACATGGCTTCATCATTAGTTATTATTGACACCTATTTGCAGCCGGGCGAGATTGGTTGTATAATTCGAGGCTCTTACACTAAATATTTATTCATTGTACCTTCAACAGATGAATAAAGAAATGAAATATTAGTTCCGTTTTCTTCTACATAATTGAGTCCTGCATTAATTAATTCTTATAATTTACATATAATTTTTCATTAGGTTATTACCATCTCTAAGATGAAAGCCATCAAGAACAGCTGCAGTGATGTTCTCTCGTTTTAGGTAGACACGAGTTTCTTGATAGGCAAAAATCAGAACTTAACTTAGCCTATCAATGTAGTGCTTATTGGACCCCAAAATACAGAAACCTCATTGCACTGGGCAAGAAATTAATAATGCAAAACTTCATTGATCAGTAGCTAATGATTTTATGTTTCTAACCTTCAGATTTTACAAGCTACAAGCAAAAGACGGAAGAAACAGAAGCCTTATGATGTTCTCTGTAGGTCTCCTGGAGTCAGACACCTCTGTTACCCTGGTGAGCTGGAGAAAACTGGGTCAGGTGACTTCAGGTACCAGCTATTATATAGTAATTTAAATGTGGTAGATAAATTCAACAAGAGCAATTGTAGATTCCGCTTCAAAATGACTGAGTGACCACAGCATAAACCTCAAGTGCGAAGTTGGTGGAGAAGATGCATGAACAAGAGATACCCATTTTCAAGTCCAGTTATCTCTCTCCTTCAGGGTAATCCTAGAAAACCATTTCCCACCTAGATGCAGACACATCCTGTGTGGATTTTTGTTACGTCAACTTGTGTTATTTCTTCAAAACTACTTGTTGAGAATTTCAATTCATGGCTGAGCATTCAAACATGACTATGGGTACTGTAATAAAATACATTATTCGGCTGATGACATGAACCCATAGGCAGCGGTTGCTGCTTGTATGCATGAATGTGAACTATCTTTCTTCCTGGAATGTCTTTATATATTTCTGTTTTCTAACTTACTCTGTTATCTTGGTTGTGAAGCTCAACAACATGGGAATAAATATAAATATTTCAAAAGCCAGAAGACTCAGAGAAGGAGCAATATGGTAGCATACCAGTTATTTAATGAAACTTGGGGCATCCAAGTTATTTTTTCTAAAGCATCATAAAAAATGCAGTTTAAAGCAACAGGCCTACTTTCCATCACAGAAGTGAAAATACTGAGAAGCTCACAGCATCTGAGAACACTGGCTCATTCTGCTCTTCTGTAGTCCCATTCTATAGCAACATTTTATGGAAAAGACAAAGTATTCATATTTTACTCTCGCTGGAGAGCGTAAGTTAGGAGAACAAACTTTCATCTTTTTTCCAAATGTTTTAATATATTCTTTATACTGTATTGTCACAAGTCCACGGCTTCATGTACACTTTCTGAGTGAATTAATGTCTTAGTCTTGTGCTGAACAAGGCCTTTTAAAAGCAGGGTTAACTCTAGCAGGTTACTGTCCCAAATGCTGCACTAATGCAGGGAGATTATGGGAGTTACAGTTTCTGGAGGAAAGTGGAACTATAAAGCAGCAGCGGAACATTCTAGGAAGAAAAAAATCCACCCTATTTTCATGAGACGAGGAAGAAACTTGTGTTGGTAGAATGGTCCTAGGGTGGTTTCTGAGAGGGCCAGAGCAGAGCAATCCAAGGAAAATCTCATATTCGTTTTTGAAAGGGAGAGCAAAAAGGCACTCATGACATCTTCTCCCTCCCAAGAGATGAGCAGATGAAAGTTTTCAGCAGAATGGGAGCCACAGCAATAAGCTAGATGAGAGATCCTAGAGCAAACAGGGATCAAGTGAGGAGCAGGACTCTGGGGAATGTTGTAGCTGCCTTTAGTAAAGTTGCACAGAAATTCTGGAATTAACAGGATCATCTCCTGGGCTCTCATTTACCTAGCAGGTGAAATGCTTCTGGAGACTCTCATAACCCGCCCCGCCCCCCCCCCCCCACCTTACTATTTGAATGTTGGAGAGGGATAGAGAGGGGAAGACTTAAAGAAGGTGAAGAACTTAATCTGTAGCTGTGATTTCCACCAGCACTTGAATGGGCATAGACTGCTTTTTCCTGCCAGATGAAAGTGAGATATACAACACTTCCCTCTTCTGCACTGCAATAAATTTACCATCCTTGAGAAAATACCCCATAAATAAGAGCTGTTGACCCCCATCCGCTCAGAACACCCTGAAGGTCAGATGTCAGGACAGTGATGTATTAAGTGAGAGGCAGAGATTAAAATTCTTTCCCAGTTTAGTCAGCGAAGAGACCCAAACACTCCCCAGATCTAACACATGCAGTATGGCTTTTCCCTTTTGTCCATGTCTAAGGAAAAACACAGACAACCTACTGATCTGTTACAGACTTGCCTTGGGTTTCTCCCTTGGCCGTGAATTTTTCATTCTTATGAAAGAGCATAAACGGTGTCTCTGATGAAAAGTCCGTCCCTCTTGCTGATACGCCTATGAACACAAGTGCATCACCGCTCAGCATGTTTGTGATTTTATTGGGTGTAAAAGGTGAGGATAAGGATGAAAAGCAATTTTCCTTTAGATTTGAAGGTGCCCTTCTATGGCAAAGATTCGACCTCCTCTCTGGCTTCTCAGAGGTGAGCTTTCTCTCAAATTAGTCAGCTTTCTTTAGGAGAAGGAAGGCAAAAGACTGCAGTCCCTCACACTCAAGTATGGATCTGAGGTCAATTAGGTGAAATCTCCACAGCTGTAAACATTTGAACATCTGATCCCAGGTTTTCAGCTAACTAGAGGATGGGAGGAAGCAAAATGGAAAACCAGTAGCTAAAGCCTACTGTCCCAGGACACACACCCTTCTGGGAGTCCTGGTTTGGAGTCTGTCCTCCATAGGTGATTCCTAGAAGTGTGAAAAGATTAAATTAACCGTCTTTTTGTGTTCCATCCTCCTGCCATGAACAGGGATGTCTTCTACTAGATCAGGTTGCTCAAAGCCCTGTCCTACCTGACCTTGAACATGTCCAATGATGGGGCATCCACAACATTTTGGGCAACCGGGTCCATTGTCTTACCACCATCATCATGACAAGGAATTTCTTTCCTGTGAGGGTGGCAGAGCCCTGGCACAGGCTGCCCAGAGAGGTGGTGGAGTCTCCGTCTCTGGAGACATTCCAACCCCGCCTGGATGCGTTCCTGTGCCACCTGCTCTGGGTGACCCTGCTCTGGCAGGGGGTGGGACCGGGTGATCTCCAGAGGGCCCTTCCTGTGATTCTGTGATTCTAGTAACATTCCTGTATGTCTTGTATGTAATATTGCTCTTCAATATTAAACAATACCAAAACTCACTTTACAAAAAATAAGCTGATAACGGTGTCCCTTCTTAGGCAAATTCACAGTGATTCATAAAGTAGTCAAGGTACAACCACTGTAACTTACAAACTTAGGTATTAGTATATTGTTTGCTAGAAATTAATTATGCATCCCCTGGTCTCCATCTTCCACTAATTATTTCCAAACTTTCCATCTGTGTCAGCTTCCTGTGTTTTTAGTAGACAGAATAAAGTTCCTCACACAGAAGCAGAAAATTTATTTTTGTATCAGATAAATAAACTGATTTCAGCAGAAGGTTCGCCTGCATACAATTCCTGGAAAGGGGAAACGGAAGATTTTAGAAATTTATTTGCACAGAGATGAAATTTAACCACCTGGACTTGAATGTCTCTCCAGTACTGTCAAAGAGCATTTATAATGCCCAGACAAAGAAAGGGGCCAGTTGCTGTGGGGGAAATCATTCCTCTGTGATCTTTTTCCTTCCCATATGTCTCCAGTTCCAAATAACTTGTGTGACTCTCTTCTGGTTGCAAGTCATAGCTTTGCTTCTTTGAAACAATCTCCCTATAAGTTCTGGTAAATACGTCTCTGCTCTGCTGTGTCTCCTATCGGTGTAATTGTATTTTGTCTTTTCATTTAAGAAAAAGAGGATTTTAACAACACTTTCATTTAACAGACGAAACCCCAGACCTTTTGAGGTTCAAAATGATCCGTGCTAATACTCAGATGTAGAAACACAACTATAGTTCTGGAAAAAGAAGAAAAAAAAAGAAAGAAAAAAAAAGAAAACAGAAAGGAAGGGAAGGGAAGGGAAGGGAAGGGAAGGGAAGGGAAGGGAAGGGAAGGGAAGGGAAGGGAAGGGAAGGGCAATTGTTTTGTCTTGCAGTAATCTTCCATTTGCTTTCAGTTTAAGGTTTTCGGTTTTGTAAACACTTTGAAGTCTTACTAGATGTCTCTCTCAGAATATCCCTTGGCCTTTTGCAAGGAAAGGAAAATGTTAGGTCTCCTAGCCTTCAAAACAGAGTGCTGTATGCCGAATGCCTGCTGAGGATACTCTATGCAAATTATCATTCTTCATCTGTGCCAAGAAAAAAATATAATGGTTTATTACTATAGACCATCACATTTCAATGCCCAAGTACATGCCTTGGCACCATTTTAGTGTAAAGTAGGTACTAATATGGACTACTTTGAGAACTTGGCCTTTCAATATATAAAGGGGTCTTATAAGAAAGATGGAGACTTTTTACAAAAGCCTGTAGTGGCACGACAAGGGGCAATGGTTTTACACTGTAAGAGGGTAGTTTTAGACTGGACATAAGGAATAATTTTTTTATGATGAGGGTGGTAAGATCTGTTCCAACAGGTTGCCCAAAATGTTGCAGATGCCCCATCACTGGACATGTTCAAGGCCAGGCTGGACGGGGATTTGAGCAACTTGATCTAGTGGGAGGTGTCCCTGCCCAGGGCAGGGAGGATGGAACCAGATTATTGTTAAGGTCCCTTCTGATCTAAACTATTCTATGACTCTAATTGCTGCATCTAAAGAGGAACACACTCCATCAATTTCTACCAAGGGATTCCCTCATTAAGAAAGTGTAAGTAAAGGTCATTAAAGCCTGTATTTTCATGCATAAAGCTTAGGCACTGCATCATCCATTACTCAGTGCATTAGGTTTATAAAGGAAGATAACTTGATTTGTAGGCCTCGGAGAAAGTATCCTCAACTCCAAAAGTTATGGCTGTTATGTTGGGAAGTGTGCATTGCTCCCTTCATAAGGCATGGGCGGTAGGGAAAAGCAGAACCTTTTATTTGACTAACAGAGTTGAAGAATAGGCAACCTTTAAAGACACAAGCTCATCTTCAGACTTGGGCAAGAAGCAGGACATTTCATATCCAGGACAGGCTGAGAATAATAGTTCTGAACTTTGATATAATGATCCATAAGAGTTAGGAAGAAATAGTTGTCTGAAACTTTTGGAACAGAACATGGTGCTAGTAAATCACAGAATCACAGAATCTTCATGGTTGGAAAGGACCTTTGAGATCATCGAGTCCAACCATACACACACACAAAAAAAAACCCTACAATCTCTGCCCCCAGAGTATGCCCCGAAGTGCCAAATCCAGACGCCTCTTAAATACCTCCAGGGATGGTGACTCCACCACCTCCCTGGGCAGGCTGTTCCAGGGCCTGACCACTCTTTCAGTAAAGTCATTCTTCCTAATATCCAATCTAAACCTCCCCTGCTGCAACACACAAATGGAGGTGTGATGAGGTGGTTGCTTCTTATGAGAAATAAAAAGGGGTCACAGTGAGCAGTACTATCTTTTAATTTGATAGAAAAGCCATATCTTTATATGCGTAAATTTTAGCAGCCATACAAACTACATACTTCATTTCCCAAGACTTTTTGGAGGAGGTGGGAGACCCATTCTGTAGGTCACCTTCAGGGCTCAAGACTGGGACACTATAGAAAGAAAGAAAAATATTTTCCTACTGGTAAGAGGCTACTTCAGTCCTCAAGTGATGCTTCCACAACTTTGCACAGTAAGTGTTCAGTCAGCTACTGACATGTTTATGCTAGGGACTGAAATATTCAAGAGCTGTTATTGTACAAGGACTGTGAAAGCTGTACCTATCTGCCCTTTAGAAACTGCTGTGTGATCTTAAATAACTCAAGAGGATCAGTAGTTTTCTGTGAGAAGGACTACTTTCCTGTTATGGTAGCACTTCAACTTGGCATCCTGAAGCAGTTCTGCTCTCCTGATGATAGGTATTTTTCCCCCAATCACGTGTGGCAGCACTTCTCTTTTAGATTTTCCTGGAGGTCTCCGATCCCTGGGAAAAAAAAACAAAACAAAAAAAAAAAACCCCAGAATCATATGAATGTACATAATGATTTTTGAAAAGTTGAGTGTTTCTTGCTTATCTTTTTCTTACCCTCCTTCAAATCTGATATATATTCTTTTCTGCTTTGCTTCAGGTAACAATTTCTGAAGGAGGGATTTTCATTGTGTCAATAGGTTCTTGTTGCCTAGGAACGCTTTTCAATTTGCAACTGTGTAGGTATTTAGGTCACCAGTGAATTAATCTTTTTAAAATTATAGCTATGTAGTCAATCACCAATTCTGAACTATCCCATTGAGAATTGGCAGTACAGTACTTAGTTGCTCATGGATTGCAAAGTTAAATTGAATGTTCTTCTTGCAAAGAAATTCTATGAAAGAGGAAAGAAAATGGTGTTGGTTTATAACAGGAAAATGTCTGCGCTTTGCAATAATAAACTCTGATGTTTTCTAACCTAGACTGAGTTTACCAATGTTTCCTAAAAGACAGACCCTAGTCCCATTAGGGTTTCAGCAAAACTCTCTTCAATTCAATAAAGTAGGATAAGGTCTTATCTGAGGAAAGGGAATTCAGTCTTCTTTCTTTGAAACCTTCTTCTTAAGATCAATGAAAATTTTCCGTATTTCACACTCAGATATAAGGAAGCAAGGATCACCCTTCTGTAAAGGCTGTTAATGCTCATCTTTCCTGAAATATATGAAAAGAACAGAAGAAAGAAAACTTGCTTTAATTAACAAGAAAGTTATATGTCATGCCAATACTGTATTTTGAGTATCTAAAATACAGGTCTTCTAATAAATTAAGGAAGTTTCTATCTTCTACTAATTGCTACCTCATTTTTAACACGTTACTGGAAAACGTGGTTTGTAATTGAGACCCACCTTGCCGCCTCCCTGATAACTGAATCTACCCTTTCCTGGAATACTCTAAAGGAAGAGAAATAATGTTGGCTGAAAGATCATTTGGAACATGCCTAAAGTCACCTATTTTCCCCTCCAAAGATGAGGTCTGTCTATTGCCCTCAATATCTCACCACTGGGCCTCAGAGCGCTCCAGGGATGCCCAGAATCCAATGCCATATTCCAGGCATGATTGTGATAAAACGCATAGAAAGGGGTATTAACTGCCTTGCTCTGTAGTGCATCTCTGTACACGCCGCTCAAATTGGCAAAGGGATTTGAATGATCCACAGATTAGTTCAAAATGATCAAGGAGATAATAAAATGAGTGTAATAGAACACTGTTCGTTCCATTTGCACTGAATTATTCTGTTCTCTCATTATTAAAGAAATAATGTGATAAAGAATTTAGGAAAAGCTATGGACTGGATCCTCGGCTGGTGTTTGCCTCATTGGTGCCATATTTGATGACATCATCAAGGATTTTGCTCCATTTCACTGGTACCACAGCAACTATGTGCATGACACTAAGCGGAGAGATCCAAAAGTTGGCCCAGGTAAAGGGTTCAAAACAAGTCACAGCTGGCATTCGGGAACACAAATGGACCACTCTACAGAAAGACTTCCTTTGGGTGAACTGAAAATGGTAGTACTTGTTAAGCCACATTCAAGACACTGGAGCGTTTCTGAAGCATTTCTCCTGGCATTTTCACGATGGGTTGGTTTATTTATATGTTATGTTGTGTTGTTTTTATGTTATGTTGTTATGTTATGATTCATTTGTTTTTCATTCCTTTTTTTTCCTTTTTTTTTTTTTTTTTGATGAAGACAGGTGTCAAGCTGGGTGATATGTCAGACCCTCGATCTCAAAAAGACAAAAAAAAGGTGGAAGGCACATGAAAGTGATACAATGGGGACTAAAGTAACGACTTGGCAGATTGCATAAATAATAAAATCTTCAAGGCCCTTATAAATTTAGTATTTCTAAAAGGGACTCTGGTAAAAGATGCTGGGACTGAAGGAGGAAAGAAGGAGAATGGGATATAATAAGCAAGAGAAAGGCTTTTGGAAAAAGTCTTTATAGTGGTAATTGATGAACTGATGCCCAAATTCTAGGTGAAAAAGAATCTGTTTTATTTGAAGTAAGGTTTTATGACGATTTTTACCGTTTTTTCCCTTAAGACCTCTTCCAAGACCTGCCAGAAACCTCTCTTCCCTTTTTTTAATTTTTATACCTGAAGTTGTAATACTTTGAGGGACAAAACTCCACTGATCTCCTTTGCTCATGTCAGCAGGACAGAATCAGGACTGTTAACCCTCCTGTTGTGTCAGGATTGTAGAGTGGAGACTGAAGGAGGCACTGCCTCTCCCGTGAGATGGGAATCCCCGCGTCTCCCTTCGTGCCCTTCAGGAGCTGCATGATCCTTTGCAGGACGTTCAGAGACTGTCAGGTCCTATTCAAATACAGCAACAGTAATTGGATGCTGACTTTTGAAATTTTAGTTTTCATTTCCTTAAGAGACAAATTGTAAAAGGCTGGTATCACACAGAGGTTGTCAATTGCTCTCCAGAGGCACCTTGACAGGTAATCTTTGCAGATTGCGTGTCATTTGTTAAGCTCCTTGGGAAACTTTGGCATGAGAAGGGTTATATACACAGTGCTTGTTTATTTTTTGCTAAAATAAACATGCAAACTTTGAAAGGAGCTAACCTTCTCAGGTGCAGAGGAGCAGAGAGGATTTCTTTATAAACACAGTTTTCACTTTCATTTGTTTAGCATCGTTCCAAACTGTCCTGAAGACACGTAAGAGTCCTGCATGTTCAAAGGCTTTCAGCACTTTTGAGGCAATGAAGACACTGTGGGGGAAGATTTCCATAGCAACCACGCTGAAGAAAGGGAAATATGAAAAGTCAGTGTTGGATAAGTATATGAGGATATACATATATTGGAGGTGGGAGGAGTGCGGAGACTATGGGGTGCTGTAAAGCAAGCAACTGAGCATTAATTGCTCATCTAATCAAAGAGAACAAAACCACCAGCAACCCCCCACTGTCCATTTAATCAGATTTGCATAAAAGACCCAGCTGATCTGACTCTGACTGAGATTCTTAATTCTAGGAAAATTAAGATCTTATTTATTTATTAATTTCTTAAAAAGATAATATTTCTTTATGGTACTATAGGATTACTGCGTGTTTGACCAGCGACACAAAGTAATATGAGGTGTATAATTGCCAAAGGCCTCAGAGAAAACATGAAGATATTGGGCTCATCTTACCAATTACCAGACATTCATTCAAGTGTTATATTGAGAGATGTTTATTGTTTATAAATTACCATTACATCACAAATAAACAAATTATTTAAAAAACCAGATGGTTCTTCTATTTTACTACGTTTTGAATAAAAGGTTACAGAGAATTATAACAATGGGTGTAGAGGTTATGACTGAGTAAGGTCCACAGTCAAGACAGCATGAGGGCAGGCTTCAGTTGGAAGAAGAGCGAAAGCCCACCTTGCCCAGCTGCAGTTCCACCTTCTAGGAGTCAAATGAGTCGTGTGAGGAGAGGCTGAGGGAGCTGGGCATGGTTAGTTTGGAGAAGAGGAGGCTGAGGGGAGACCTCATGGCCCCCTACAACTCCCTGAAAGGCGGGTGTAGAGAGGTGGGTGTTGGCCTCTTCTCCCAGGGGAACAATGACAGGACCAGAGGAAATGGCCTGAAGCTGTGGCAGGGGAGGTTTAGATTGGATATTAGGAAGAATGACTTTACTGAAAGAGTGGTCAGGCCCTGGAACAGCCTGCCCAGGGAGGTGGTGGAGTCACCATCCCTAGAGGTATTTAAGAGGTGTCTGGATTTGGCACTTCAGGGCATGCTCTAGTGACAGAGATTGTAGAGTTTGGGGTTTTTTGTGTGTATGTATGGTTGGACTCGATGATCTCAAAGGTCCTTTCCAACCATGAAGATTCTATGATTCTAAAATTTGTAGTTTTCATTCGTGTTTAAGTTTGAGTGTGAAAAAACTGATGAGTGCATTTGTTGGTGAAATGGTGCTGGATATAAGACTGTACCCTGGGTGAAAGGGTGGCTTGAGGCCATCATAGGATGCTTATGACAATCTTTGATTTTGTGACAAAACAGGAGCCCTGCTCAAATTTCCTACTCTATACTGTGATTTTAGCTTGGTAACCCAAGCAAATGTTCTTCAACCTGTACATACAGATGTTCTGGAAAGGTCTTTAAACTTCTAACAGCTACAGTCAGCAACAGAGGAATGTCTCTGGGCTGGGAAATAAGTGCATATTCCTGTAATTAAGCTGCCACTAATTACAGCCAGGTCTTACTCCCTAGATCTTACTCTAGTCCAACCATCAACTTAACACTGACAAAAAGCATCACTAAATTATATCTCTAAGCACTATGTCTACCTGTCTTTTAAATACCTCCAGGAATGGTGCCTCAACCACTTCCCTGGGTAGCCTGTTCTAACACTTGACAACCCTTGCAGTGAAGAAATTTTTCCTAATATCCATCCTAAACCTCCCCTGCTGCAACTTGAGGCTGTTTCCTCTTGTCCCATGGCCTGTGACTTGGGAGAAGAGCCTGACCCCCCCGGCTACCCCCTCCTTTCAGGGAGCTGTAGAGAGCGAGAAGGTCTCCCCTCACCCTCCTTCTCTCCAGGCTGAACACCCCCAGCTCCCAGTCCTTGTCTTTTATTCAGGCAAGCTGGCAAGCAACAACATACAACAACATTCTTCCGCTTCTCCAGTAGTAAGTGGTATCTACCTTTTCACCATCTTAAAACCAAAAGGGCTATGGCTTTCTTCATAAGCAGTATATAGGCTAATGCACTGTGTTGGCTTTCCAAAGCATGCATAAGCACTGTGCAAACTTGCAGACAGACGCACACATATGCACGCTCCAAGCCATCTGTCTAGTTGTGCATCTGGTATGTTCTTGCCATGCCCAGACCTGTTGAACCTTAGAAGTGACCTTTCTGAACTATTTTCTGCTGTGACTGGCATGCTCATTGCCAGTTGTCATGTATAAATTTACAGGCGGTTAGGCAGACTGCACATTGATTGCCTCTTTCCCCCATGGAACTTACCCCTAATTTCCAAATAGCTTTATTTTCTATAGGTGTATGTTGTACAAGACTAGGATGGAGGATGGCATAAAATCTCCTCTCCAGCAGACAAATGATATTAAGACAAATCTGCTAGTTCTGTCTCAGAAGACAGAAGCCTGTAGATTTTGATGTCAGTTACAGCATTGTGCTTTTGAGAGGACGACAAATTCAGAGAAAGCTGATCTTTGCTTCTACCTTCACTTAGCTGGGCTTTTTTTGGTCTTTTGCAAACTTTCTTGTTAAATTTCCCAGTTCTGGATCCAGATGTTAACCGTGTCTTTCCTTCCAGTAGACCTCAATGTGCGTGACATCTTTATCTCTCACTCTTCATCACTGCTCACTCCCATCTACTTGCATTCGTAGAATCACAGAATGGTTTGGGTTGGAAGGGACCCTAAGGATCCTCTAGTTCCAACCCCATTGCCCTGGGCAGGGACACCTCCCACCAGACCAGGCTGCTCCAAGCCCCGTCCAGCCTGGCCTTAAAAACTTCCAGGGATGGGGCAGCCACAGCTTCTCTGGGCAACCTGTTCCAGTGTCTCACCACCCTCATGGTGAAGAACTTCTTCCTAACGTCCAGTCTGAATCGTCCCATCTCTAGTTTTAATCCATTCCCTCTAGTCCTACCATTACCCGACATCCTAAAGAGTCCCCCACCAGCTTTCTTGGAGGCCCCCTTAAGATACTGGTAGGCCACTCTAAGGTCTCCTCGGAGCCTTCTTTCCTCCAGACTGAACAACCCCAACTCTCTCAGTCTGTCCTCATAGGAGAGGTCTCCAGCCCTCTGATCATCCTCGTGGCCCTTCTCTGGACACGCTCCAGCACGTCCATATCTCTCTTGTAGTAGGGGCTCCAGAGCTGGACGCAGCACTCCAGGTGGGGTCTCATGAGAGTGGAGCAGAGGGGGAGAATCACCTCCCTCGCCCTGCTGGCCACGCTTCTCCTGATGCAGCCCAGGATACGATCGGCTTTCTGGGCTGCTAGTGCCCACTGACGGCTCATGTTGAGTTTCTCGTCCCCCAGCACCCCCAAGTCCTTTTCTTCAGGGCTGCTCTCAAGCCAGTCACTGCCCAGCCTATATCGGGGCTTGGGATTGCCCCGACCCAGATGGAGGACCTTGCGCTTGGTCTTGTTGCTTACAGCTGTCGATTGATTAGAGAAAATTCTGAAGTCCAGGGAAAATTACAGGTTCTAACATCTTCTACCCTATTTAAAATTGGCCTGCACTTCCAATTGTCCCTGTAAGATTAAGATGAGGATCTCTATCAACAGAAAGAAATATGCTGAACTAACTGACAAAACATAGATTGGAAGGGAAAAGCGGCTAGCAAGACATTATTTCAACAAAGTTACCATGAAGAATCAGTAAAACCTGTCCTAAAAAGTCATTTGAAGAACCAGTGAAAGTGAAGTGTGTGGTGAGATGTGCTTTTTTATTGTCTAAACAAAATTACATTGGCTTCCTCAGAATAATTTTCTCAATGTGATACCGTAGTTAAAGACACGAGTAGCTTATTTTAACGTCTGCCTTCCTCTGGGGAGTATCTGGTTCTGTGTTGAGGTTGATTTGTCATGCTGGCTGTATGTATGCTAATAGTGCATTTGAGAAAAACCTAAGGCAGAGTGCTGATAAACAGATTTCAAATCTGATGGCACAGAGGGATTATTTAGATGCCCCGTGACCTCCGTATTTGCCCTCACAAGTGCAGTCTGGTATTTTCTGCTTGTTCCCAGAATTCAGTCTGCAGAAGCTGGGAAAGCATTTGGGGTTTTGGCTTGAAGGCACATGTGATGTGCAACCATCCCACCTCGCAAAGCAATAACCTGACTAGCCCTTCCTACACAATCTTGTGGAAATATGAGGCTGGGATTATGGGTGATCCTTGAACGCAATCAGGAAAGCTGAACCAAGAGCTGTCACTTGCTTTCCCTGCCTTTACCCTCCAGTGCTATGTTTAGCGGGATGATGAAGATAGGAAGCCTTCACCGCGCTAACTGAGGAATAACTCGGCCACGGGCTTCGGCCATACTTGCTTAAAACTGGGATAAGTGGAGGGAGAACCAGATTGTTGTACCCAGCTTGCACTGACGCTGGGTTGACCCGGCTATTCGTGGCTGTGCTATATAACTGCTCTCAATTCTTAGCCATTACAAAACTGCAGCGCTTCACCATGACACTGTAAGATCTGTTTTGCATTGCAGATGGAAGGAGGATCTCCCATAGGGTTTCTTACAAAGTGTCTGCTGCTGTGTGAGTTGTACAATGCTGCGGCCCTACAAGTCCTGCCTGGCTCAAGCGGCAGCTAAACGCGATTCTGATACTGTTTCTTCTGCTTTAAAGAGCATTCAGATTTAAAACAAGTAACGAGAAAATAGCCAAGCAAACTTAATCTAGCTCTTCAGAAAGGATCATTTAATTTAGTGACTATATAGTAGCTTCCCTTCAGAAAAAAAAAAGATTTAGGAATTTTGTCTGAAGAGAACCTAGGAAGAAAAAAAAAAATTAATAATGTAACAGTGTAATTCAGGCTAAAATTACCTTCCACATCTATACATGAAAGTCTCCAGTGAGAAGAGATCTTCTCCAGTTCTGAGTGATTCCTACTAGAGAAAACTTCAAAGGATCAAGTCCTCTGTTAAATTTTCAGTACATGTATTGTCAGTCAAAACTCCCATTGAATACACGATGGGCTTCATCCAGATTCTTTCCACGAGGAGCTGTGGTAAGCTCCTTGTTCTATGAATATCACCCCTAGATTTTGTAACAAACATTCCTTTACATGAAAACTTGAATATTTAAAGGCAAACAATTTATGCTCAAAAATTACTTGTGTGAGTCTCAGAGCTAACACAGCTCCAGCAAGGCTGACTCAAAAAAATCAGCATTGCCTATTTCACAATTTTATTGTGAGCTTTCTGTGGTTATAACCCTGTTGTTTCTTGAGAAATTTGATTTTCTGTTCTCATTTGGTTCGTTACAGAATCACATGATGGGTATGAGGTGGGAAGGCACCTCCTGAGATCATCTCGTCCAACCCCTGTGCTCAAAGCCAGGTCCCGTGGAGCAGGTAGCTCAGGGCTATGCCTAGTCAGGTTATGAATATCTCCAAGGATGGAAGCTCCATAGCCTCTCTGGACAATCTCTTCCATTGCGTGACCATCCTCACGGGAAAAAAAAAAAAAAAAAAAAGAGGTTTTTAAGCTTAAACAGAATTTGCTGTATTTTCATTTGTGCCCATTGCCTTTTGTCCCATCACAGGGCACTACCAAGAAGACCTCTACCAAGAAGCTCCACCTTCTCTACTCCCCCCATCAAGTATTTCTACACATTAATAAGATGTCCCTGACCTGTTTCTTCTTCAGGCTGGAAAGTCCCATCTCTTTCATTCTTTCCCTATATGAACAGATGCTCCAAGCCCTGAATCCTCTTCATGGTCCTTTGCCGCTCCAGTATACCTGTGTCTCTCCTGTACTGGGAAGCCCAGCACTGGACACGGAGCTCCAGATGTGTCTCACCAGCGCTGAATAGGAAAGAAGGATCATCTCCCCCATGCAGGAATATAAACCTAAACATTTCCACCTCACAAGCAAATACAGAATCTCTTAGGTCCGTACCTCATGAGGTCTTAGCTGACCTCACAGTTTTGCAGCCCGGTTTATGATTTGTGCACTGTATTGGCAGAATATTTCTTACAGAAGGCTGTGAAGCATCCTGCAATCTCGTTATATGCTTTCTGATCAGTGTTCATCTTTTACTGGCATGCAAAAAAGTCTGCCAGTATAACCAAAAGGAAGGGGGCCTCTTTCTTTCCAGGAAAAGATTCAAATTAGATAATGATTGGGACCACGAGAAGCAGAGCTACACAGCCTCCCTCCGTATTCCTCCCAGCTGAATTAAAAATTTGTTCATTTTAAATAGGGTTTAAAACAGCAGATAATGTAACAGAAACAACAGCAATAGCAAATACTCTTGCTCATCTTGGCAACATTTTTTTCCCTTATTTTTTACTTTTGTTTCTCCTTTTACTTTTTTCTTTGTCTTTTTGTTTCTCCTATTACTTTCTTTCTCCGTTTGACATTTGTTTCTCCTTATTTTACTTCCCACCCACCATTTTAATTCAATGCTCTGCCTGCTGCTCCGTGTGCTGAGCAATTTTGGATGCAGTCCTCTGTGCCGGTTTGAGCGAGTTGAAATGCCGCAGGGGAACCTATTGACTGCTCAACATTGCTCTGAAAAAGCTTTTAAAAACGTTTCAGAAGTCTGGGCTTTGCTTGCAGACAAGACGGTGATTGTCCACAGAAGTCGTAGCGATACACAAGAAGCAAGAAGCCCAGCTGGACGGAGATCTTCGCTTTTTGTGGGTGCATGAAGACTGTGTTGCCATCCGAACGCAGGCTGTCCTCACCTCGGAAGCTGCCCCCACGCAGGGGGACTTCTAAGTCTTCACTAGACACAGAAGTCGGTGAGAAGTCAAAGACATTTAGACTGTAATTCCTAATATTCATTCCACCCCTGCTAACAGCATCCCAGCTGGAGAATGGGGCATAAATGGCCTGGTGTAATCAAGTGGATTTTAATCCCAGCACCTCTCCTTCAGCTTTTATGTTGCGCACAGGATGGTATTTATCGCGTAACTTCAAAGAGAGAGGGATGCACAGGGAATGTTTCAACCCGTTGAGTGCTGCTTTGTTGGTAGCACCCTGTCTGGCAGTGCTGGTTTTTGGAAACAATCCCTGAAACTGTTCACTTTTTGGTGCCCCAAGTAGGGTGAGGCACAGATGTGTGGAGATGGCAAAGGACAGATATTTTGTTTCCCAGACTTCTCTGATTCCTTAGGTCTGTTTGATGAACCGTTTATTTTGGTGCGTCACTGAGCGTGGGGATCGTTGCTGATTTCTACCTTAAGTGGAAACATTTTGACTACACTAAAAGAGTGGAGATGCCTGTGTTTTAATCGATATGGAAAATATTGACATATAAGCTTTATTAATAACTGTTATTATAACTGTTATTAATGTTGCAGTCCAGAGTCACAACAGAGCCTGTTGAGCACTGTTATCTCATCCCTTTTCCAACCTAGAAGGGAAATTATGTTATAAACAAAAGGTGAGGAAGAGGAAGGATTTATGACAGTTTTCCAGATGAAGAAGAAATGAAGAGTATGGGATGTCATCTTCTTTCATCCATAATCCACAGCTGGGTTCAAATTTTCAGGTGTTCAGAGACCTCTTGAAGATGTGGCTTCTTGGGTGATGGGGTCCTGTGAAAACTCCATCTCTCGTCTATGTGTGCTGAACTACCTGCAAATTTGGGTACAGACAACTGTAGCTACACAAAAAATCTGAGTGTAGTTGGACTGGCATGGCTTCTTTCTTTTTTGGGTAGCAGATTTTTTTTGTTTTGGGTGGAGAAGAGAAAGGAGGTGGAACTGCCGGGGAAAAACACTGTCTGTAGAAAACAGACCGGGCTTGGTGGCTGCCCACCATCTTAACCCACTCTTTGCGGATCCTCCACAACTAGAAAAATAACTAAATAAGAAAAAAAAAAAACCCAAAACCTAAATAACTGTCCTGCCCTCCTGCAATCCAGCATCAGGTGACCCTCTAGAGGATGAGGGCAAGTAGCAGCTGCCCATGTCCCCCGGGTATGGCAGTGGCGTCAGGCGCCTGCGCGGGGAAGACGGTGGCCAAAGCCCAAGGGATGACTGAGCAGGTCATGAAAAAAAGGCCCAGGCTCCTCGGGGGCTAGTTAAACACTACCATTGGCACACAGAGGCAGAAGCCCAGCACTGCACAGTACCTCTGATCATTTTCTTTTTATGTCTCTTAAACACACAAGAAATTAATCTGCAGGGTTATATATTATAAGGTATTATGGCCCATAAATCTGAAATAATGGTTTTTACACACACATATATCTAGTGTAATGCTTTTACATTCAGCACATAAAGAATATTCACACTAAACCCCATTTTCTTAAAAAGCAAGTAGTTCAAGTACCAGTTAAGCAAACAACCACAGATATAGAACCGTATGAAGCAACTTCTATTCTTAGACCCTGTCATAAGAGCAATATGCGATCATATTTTACTGGGTAAAATACTTTAAGTATTTACAGTGTTTTGACATGATGTATGTCCTAACATTTGTATTTTTTTTTTTCAGAACTTTATTTAGTTTGTTTGGTTTTGATTTTTCTTTGTGAAAAAACTGTAAGACCTGCCTGGACATTCAGGCAAAATAAAAAAGTAGCTATTTTTATGTTGCAGGATCTTTGCCACTGGTGATTAGTTAGAGAATAAATTAGTTTAAATTACAGGATTTTGGGAGAAGAACCTGCTATGGATTTTATAAAAAACTCCCATTAGCTTTTGCAGAAGTTATACAGTCAGGACAAAGGAAAAATACTTGACAGAATTAGCAATATTAAAACCATAAATGGATTTTTTGTTACTGCTGCAAGGGGGGGCGGTAACATAGACTTGTCTCTCTGGAGTGACTTGCCTGAAATAGCAGGTCACCTATTATTTGCCATCCTCGCAGCAAACCTCCAAACATTTGAATGACACAAAAAATTGCGGTTGCTAGGAGATTTGATAATAAATTGTCGGATATAAAAGGTGGCAAGAATTATTCTTGGTACATGAATGTGCCTGACAGGGAATAATTAATATCATTATTTATTTTGCCTTTAGTAATGGCTTGGAAGCAGATGAGGAAGAAAATAAGATAAAATACTTATTAATTATCTTAATCAGGAAATATTAATGATATAAGCAGAAGTTTCCAAGCACCTTTGCTAGAATGGTTAGCTCATCCACAGCTCCTGTTTTGCCTTTTGGGGTTTGTTGTTGCTGTCAGGGCTCTGAGGACGTGCCTCTCGTTGGGCTTGGCTGTGTGGGCTTAGGGCCAGCTGTGGTAGTGGGCTGTTAGCCCTTGCATCGGCGAGCAGTGAGGAACCTCAGTGGAGACCAGTCACACTTCATCTGGCAGCGCTTTGGAGCTCGGTCTTCCACGTCGGTCTCTGATTGAGGTATTTTGCAGGTGGTTCCTTGATTCTGACTCTGATCGGAGCTGTTGACTTGTCACCCTGGCTTGGTCTCAGACCTGCCTCACCACGGTCAACTTTTTCCCAACTTACATCTTTCTTCTTTCACTGGATTGGGTGGATTATTGCAGACCCCTTCTGAGCCTCTTGTCCCCTTATATTTGACAGTTCTAGATAGTCTGGCTTTAATCACTCCAGAAGAAGACACGCCATTAATTATAAATTTAAAAAGGCAGGACTGTGAGACCTCATATAAAGCACAGAGGGAGGGTTCTTCTGGGAGTGAAAGGAATTTTGTAGCAAATTGCCTTTTGTTTCAGAGAAAATCATGGCAGAATGTTTGTTAGAGAGATAATCTCATTTATACAGATCTTGGCACAGGGTAATACTCGCATGGGCAATCAAATCTCTTGAAAACTCAGGACAGTTGGTAGCTGACCAGATGGCAAAGGGAGTCTCTGTTGCACGGGTCCTCACAGTGGCATCTTCAGCTGGACTGGGAGATATATGTATTTAATATCTTACATTACTGTCCTACATGAAAGTTAACTCCATCCCAGCCAGATACACCATTTCTGCAGGAACAGTTTATATTGACTATTTACAGATATCTGTACTCAACTTGATCTCTCATGAAGCAGGAACCACACAAGGGTGTGTTTGGAGGGACAGGTTCTCCAGCCAGGAGAACGGCACCTTCCAGCATGGGCTGGACTCGGCAGGAGCTGCCCGAGGGAATCTCTAGAACTGTCTGAAATTCCCACCCGTAACAATCAGTCAAACACTTAGTAGTGACAGTTCAGTCAATTGCCAATCTTCAAGCTGGTTTTTTATCTCAAACCAGCCCATTGGCTCATCCCTTTAGATGACAAGCTCCTGGACCACCCAGGGAATTTATGACTTAAGTGCATGGGTATGAATGCCTGCACAGCCCTGATACCCAACTACATCACAATTATGACTAAAGAAATGACTTTATTTTCCTCCTTATGTCTCATTTATAACTTAAATGCCATAGCTCATGCCGTACTTTGACCTTAAAATGTATTTACTTTTAGAGAGACATGGGAGTACTGCAGCAGGGGCAGCAGCTGATTCCTGAAAATGGGTTCCATGCATGAAAATGCAATTTGGGAATTCATAGGTATTTTATATTATGTATATATTATGCGTTGTTGAAGGTTGGTGGAGCTGTGCTCCACAAAAAGCCTGGGATTGGTCCTAAATCTGTTCTGTCTTGCCGTTCTTCGTACCCACCAATATGTCATCCTTGCCTGGGGAAGCAGCGCACACCCTGAGGTTAATGCCTGGGAGTTCAGACCTGACATCCCTTCCTTCTCTTCTGTGCTCACAGCGTGTGTAACAAGAAAGCGTCGGCAAGTGAGACACGTGTGTTTCCCTTTTTATTTCCTTCATGTAAATCCCTGTCTGGCAAGGGCGGAGGCTCGATCCAGCATGTCGCAATTATTTATTTGGCTGTCAGGAACGCTGGCTGATCAGCAGGCCGTGCTGTTGTGTGTTTGTGCGCCTGAGTATACGACGTAAGACAAAGGGAGATGTAACTCGCACCAGGTGAAAGTGATTTCTTAGGTTCGGTTCAATCACATAAACATGATTGAATTGGCCCAGCTCCTCGGCATATGGCTGAAAATAGGTGCGGCTGGATATATCCCCACAAATATCCAGAAGACGCCGTCATGGTCAACAGAGCTGGAACAAGCTCCACAGCTACAATGAAGTGAGTGGGATGTGGGAAGGGTTTTGACTCCTTGTGCCAAAAAAATACTTCAGTACCAGTAAGAGACACATAAACACGTTCATGTTTTTCCCAAAAAAGTGAAACAAAGAAATATTTCCTGTCCAGAAGAAACTTTTGGCTTTCTGAATGCCAAGTGGTTTCTTTTCCAGTGGTTGTTTTAAGAAATACGGGAAATACTTTACAAAGTGTCTTGGTAGAAGTAGGCCAGAGTTATTTACACCAAATTAATGAACTGCAAATAGCGGTTCACTGTGTGGAAGGAGAGAAATATTTTTTAATAATACCTTTGAGTCTAATGCTGTGACTGACAAGACTTATTTTTTTATACAGGAAAGTATACAGTTCATTCAAGATAGTAAAGTTTGCTTTTCTCTTAGAAACAGACCTTTTTTTCTTAGAAAAAAGTTTCAAGAACGTTTTTTTTTTTTTTTTTTGGAAGAGTTTTCCAAATTATCTAAGATGTTCACTTCCCCTAAAGCCTCTGAGAAATAAACAAAATTATTGAAAACTAAACATGTCAGTATCATTTATGACATTTGGTAAACAGAAAATGTGGAAGACAATTTCCAAACCACTTTCAGCAAAATCTGTAAATTCATATTAAAAAAGAAAAAAAAAAAAAAAAAGAAGAAGAAAGCTAAGAATAATGTGTCTCTTAAGCCCCTGAATTCTTAATGAAAGTGATGTTTTACATTTTGGCTGGCTCCGCAGACTGTGGACTGGATGAAATACAGATTTACTCTGGCAGGTTTTTTGTAAGCTTCTTAATATGGAAAATTACTGTATAGATAATTTAACCTTCGTGGTTTTCTCTCCCTTCCACATTACGCTAAATATTTAGCAGACACTTTGTAACAACAACAACAAAAAGATTCTTCCTCGTGGATGTGCCCTCTGTTTCTTTAATCTATTATTTTTCCATCCAACTCTCATTAACAACGGGAGTTTATGTTAGTAATGTATTTTCTGTGTTGCATTCTTACTTCCAACCCCGATTTGCTGCAACAAACTGAAGCCTATTTGGACAAGCATAGCTTAGTCTGTAGCTACTATGAAATTACTTAAGGAAATACTAAATAAGAAATAATTTTTTTTAAAAAGTACTTGTCAGAATTTATCGAAATGAATCTTTAGTAAAATTTCCTGTTAAGTGCGTGTGAGGCTTATAACCTCCATTGAAATCTTATCTTATTACTGCATAGAGTATAGGCTTCAGGGTTTTTTTTTTTTTTAAATCAGGGTGGGCGAGATTTATTCCATAAGGAGCATATCCTATAAAATACAGAATTTTTACATATGGAAAATTATGCTGAGAGAAGGAACAGTGCTCTTTATTTAAAACCATCAGGCATCTGTTAAAAAATAAATGGAAAAAGCTGGTCATGAGTCAGTGTGTAGGCTGTTTAATTTCTTTAAAAGGCTTTAGTAAAACCATAAGGCAAATAAAGAACAATTTGAGATGATGTTTTAACATCTTTCAACCGTGAAAGCAAAAAAAGACAAAGGTCATGTTTGGAGAAAATATGTCTCTAATTCTCGTAGAAATGTATATGCGTACCATTCACTCCTGTCAGAAACCTGCTACACTTCGTTGATGCTGTGGTTCTCGTCAGGTGTTAAAGCACTACAGACAAGACAGTACCACCATCTATGGACTGGCTTCCCAGATATGCTTTTTACAAGCTGGTTGTATTGAGAAAAAAATTAGCTTAAGTCTTCTTATTTGAAACAGAGGAACATGACGCCAGGGCATAAGCCAGATCTTAAGAGTTCTCTGTAGGAAATCAGGAAATAATCTGCATTATTTTACGCCAGCAGACAATGGGTAACAAAATGTTTCCGATCCAAATTTCGTGCTAGAGAAATGTCTCGCCCAAGTCAGGTACCAAGCTGAGAGGGGTTTTAACGACCTTGGGGTTCTGTCTTGATCTTTCCTGTGTTTCACATGTTGGAAAAGTCCTGTTGAATTTGCTAGGAATATTTGTCATTAAAGGATGGGTAGGGCTTGTCCCAAGACACCTTGGGAGGGTAAAAATGATGACTAGGGAATAGAAAGGGTATGCATTTAATATGATAAAGAATATCATCATTTAAAAGTCTTCATTTTGTCAATTTCTCACTCAAATTTCAGAAATACTCAAACTGTGACATAAACTGTGATGTTTTCATTTAGGAATGACTTGGATCTGCAAGCAGAAAATTTCACCTAGCCTCAAATTTATTACCTGAGCACCTTAGCGCTGGCAATCTTACCTCCTGTACCTTGTTCTCAGGAGAATATTAACTAACCTGGTAACAGCTGCAAGATGATTTGAAGATGAAAATTACTATACAAGTGCTAGCTGCTTGTATTATTGGTTTAGTGTAGATTGAGAACCTCAATTTTTTGGGGAGGAAACATGAATTGAGAGGAAATTGGTAATGTTTTAGTGCTAAAAGTCCTAAAAAGAGGAACTGATGCAATGCTGAATTGCTGAAACTATGTCTTATTGTGTTTTCCATTATAATCCTACAGGGTATGTTTTTAACGTCCATCTCTGGTTTTCACAGAATCATAGAATAGTTTGGGTTGGAACAGACCTTTATAGGTCCAACTCCCCTGCAACGAGCAGGGACATCTTCAACTGGATCAGGTTGCTCTGTCACTCAAATGACTTACTGCTATTATTTGTTTCGTTGCGGTGCTGTGTCTTAATGCTGTAACGGGATCTTACTGTCAGACACTCTGCAGCCGACAGGTTTTCTGTGACCCAAAGAAGTTACATGTGAATAGTTGAATAGCCATGAAATGGGACACACCAGAGATATGCAGATGAATTTGAAACAATTCACCTCGGTCTACATGCTAGATGTAGCTTATCAAAATAGCTACTCATCTCATCTGAGTTTGGGGATTTGCTGTGTGGAGGAATTTGGGGATTTGCTTGCATTAGAAATAGTGTGACCAGCAGAAGGAGGGAGGTGATTGTCCCCCCGTACTCAGCACTGGGGAGGCCACACCTTGAGTGTTGTGTCCAGTTTTGGGCCCCTCAATATGAGAGAGATCTCGAGGTGCTGGAGCGAGGGCAGAGGAGGGCAACGGAGCTGGGGAAGGGCCTGGAGAATAAATCTGATGAGGAGCCATTGAAGGAGCTGGGAGTGTTTAGTGTGAGGAAGAGGAGGCTGAGGGGAGACCTCATCACTCTCCACAACTACTTGAAAGGACACTGTAGAGAGGTTGGTGCTGGTCTCTTCTCCCAGGTAATTAGTGATAGAACAAGAGGGAATGGGTTCAAGCTGCAGCAGGGGAGGTTTAGGCTGGACATTAGGAAAAAATTCTTCCCAGCAAGAGTGGTCAGACCCTGGAATAGGCTGCCCAGGGAGGTGGTGGAGTCACCATCCCTGAATGTGTTTCAGACTCGTTTAGATGTGGTGTTGGGGGATGTGGTGTAGGGGAGAACTTTGTAGAGTGGGGTTGATGGTTGGACTCGATGATCCCAAGGGTCTCCAGATTGGAGGAAGACTGTAAGAAATATAATTCAGTAGTCCTGATGCAGTCCTGATGATGTTTAGAAGCTGATTCTTGATTTGCACTACTGTAAACTGAATCAGTCTGGGACTGGTCATCCACGAGAACCATAAAACCAAGCAGTTACTACCTAGCATAGGCCCAGGGCCCTGGCTGTATGACATATGTTAAGTCTGTGTATTAATTACTACAAGTAGCTTTGATGGAAACGATTCATAAAATCCAGACAGATGGTGCATTAATTTATTTTATTCTACAAGAACTAGTAAGTGCCCCTTAAGACACTGTAAAAATACAGCTGACACTGTTTAATTTTCTCTCAGTTTGTTTTAAAGATTTTCCAGGAAAGAGGAACTATCCCAAAGTGTTTGCCTAACCCATTGGTGGCTATAGGTTCATAAGATGGATATATTACCAGATGTTTTGATATTCCTACCTACTTTCAGGACATTCCAGTTCTAATTTGAGATTGTGCTGGCCTTTACCCCACCAGATATGAAGGCAAATTTGCTGCCAAGGCAAATCCAGCTGCTGTGATGTACTTTATAATCATTAGCTTGCTTTTCTGTATATCAGTGTTTCCTGTTTTGTTGGTTCTTTGAACGAAAATTATCAGTGAGGCATGATGAATGAGTAATGCCACCAGCAGCCAGAAAGCTGAGAAAGAGCATGGCGATGTTCCTGCTGCTGACAGCCCTTTGGTATTTTCTTGTTTGACTAGAAGTGCTTGAGCTGCTGTTTCGAGATCTAAGGTTTTCCTGATGCAAATCTCAGGAGTTTTCAAAAGGAGTTTTGCTAGACTTAAATGTCTTTGATTCTCCTACATATTCCACTGATTTGTCACAGGAGACTTGAACAGCTACTTGGGCTGTGGGGCCTGTTGTCTAAGCAGCCACACCGGTACGTACCCTGACTGACAGCAGTAATCAAGAGAAAGAAATACCTGGAGGCAGTAAGAGGTGTTCTTCTATCAGACTTTGATCACAGGTGAAGTTAAAGCTTTCAAGCAGTACTGAATGTCACAGCACTTGCAATGATGATGATTCAAGGGAAGGTCTGTGCCTCCTCTCTTGAATCAAGAGTAACGTCCTTGTGGTTTGGTGGCAAAGGGTTAATGCAGTCTGACTCCCTCTCAGTTGGTTACTCTCCATCTTCTGCCTTTTCTAGGTTGTTGGTATAAACTGTAGAATATGCCAAAGCAGATCGGAAGGACACAAGCAGTGGTCATCATCTAAAAATTCTTTGTATCTACCCATAAATCAGTATCTCATATTTCAAAGGCCAATGTATTTATTCAGAGTATGCAAAGACAGAGTTATTCTTTTTCCAACTAACTTCAGAGTGTTCCTGTCACACAGGAGGGGAAGTCTGAAAATCTGTTTTAGAACATTTAACTTTAAGGTCTCCAGAGAAGGGGCGATTCTTCATGTCACTGACTTTCTGCTCAGGATTTACTGTCCTGAGAGACTTAAGCATCCTCAACAAGACTATTTGGAGTTGCTTACTGAAACTTTTCTGTTGTACCCAGTATGACAAGGTCTACATCCTAAGGATCATTTTCCTTGCTGTAAAAGAGAGTCGGCTGTAAAACTAATAGTCTAAAGAAAGTACCTTGAATAAAAGGAGCTGAGGTTTTTTATTAGCACTCTTCCAAAGAAATATAATCAGACTGGCGTGGATGTTATCCTGTTTAACACAGCAACAAAGACAAAGCTAACACATGCCAATTCCTAACGCTGGTCAAGAAAAGATTTCTGCTGAAATCTTGGAAACAAATGTGGCTCATTGTGTGCATTTCCCAAGTCAATTCCTTGCTCTCAGGAAAAGTAGGACACACGGAGTAGTGTATTATTTGTACAATCAGTGCATTTGTGCTCACATGGACATAGGATGAAATTAGAGCTATGTTTTTGGGGTTTTGTGTCTTGTACCTTATTCGAATCAACATGCCCCAAATGTTGACTCAACAGGTGCTAATTTACAGAAATGTGTAGACACTTATCTCCATCCTCATCTCAGAGTCTGGGGTTCTATCTGCCATGTAGAAGACTCTCATCCTGCTGGCTATCACATATGAAATTGGTGCCCACACTGGAAGATTGAGAAGTTCACAAGCTTCTTCCTTATTTTTCTAGTCCCTTTTCGGATCACTTTCCTGGATATGCCAGCAGGAGTAGGGAAGTGATGGTGCCTCTGTACTCGGCACTGGTGAGGCCTCACCTCGAGCGCTGTGTTCAGTTCTGGGCCCCTCTGTCCAAGAGGGACATTGAGGTGCTGGAGCGGGTCCAGAGGAGAGCGACCGAGCTGGTGAGGGGTCTGGAGACCAAGCCGTGTGAGGAGAGGCTGAGGGAGCTGGGCATGGTTAGTTTGGAGAAGAGGAGGCTGAGGGGAGACCTCATGGCCCTCTACAGCTCCCTGAAAGGAGGGTGTAGAGAGGAGGGTGTTGGCCTCTTCTCCCAGGGGAACAATGACAGGACCAGAGGAAATAGCCTGAAGCTGCGGCAGGGGAGGTTTAGATTGGATATTAGGAAGAATGACTTTACTGGAAGAGTGGTCAGGCCCTGGAACAGCCTGCCCAGGGAGGTGGTGGAGTCACCATCCCTAGAGGTGTTTAAGAGGCGTCTGGATTTGGCACTTCGGGGCATGCTCTGGGGGCAGAGATTGTAGGGGGTGGTTTGTTTCGTGGGGTTTTTTTTGGTTATTTTTGTGTGTGTGTGTGTGTATGGTTGGACTTGATGATCTCAAAGGTCCCTTCCAACCATGAAGATTCTGTGATTCTGTGATTCTGTGGTATTAATCTGCTATCGAGCCACAAAGTTAAACAGAGAAGCAGCCTAGACTTGAGAAACCGGTGTTTCTGTGTACAATGCCTGGTGCAGAGGACGCCTTCCATGTCCAGGGTGCGCAGACAAGGGACAATGCAGTGCGACAAGCCTTAGTCTTTCCTTCCCCTCTCCCTCCTGTTCACCTGGCCTGACAAGGGTTAAGATGAATTGCGTAACCTGCTTGGGAAACCAGCTTTGTTCCTAATCCTTGGTGTGGGGATCATGCCAGAGAGGTTGTTGGGAAGGCAGGAGACCTGGCAGATGGAGAGGGAAGGGGCAGAGCTCTGGGATCTGCTGCACCCTTCACAGCTTTCACGGAGGAGAGGATCATCGCTGCAGGGAACGGCAACCACAGCACAGAGCTGTGCCTAACGTGGATGGTCCCGTTCCTGTATCTCCCCGTGAAGACATATTGCTGAGCATTTGGCACTTCGCTGCAGTGACTAATGCTCGTATATAACAAGAGTGGAAACACTGTCCCAGTGAGACCGAGATGACGGCAGAGGGCACTCACTGATTCTCAATCTTTCACCTTCCAGCACACCCCGCTCACCCAGACACCGCCGCGTAATTGGAGTAGAGCTGCTCCTGGGGTAGGGGATTTATAAAAGCGTAATTCCTAATTTATTACTGCACATGTTGAGGTACAGTTTTTCAGTGGGGGGCTCAGATTCTATCAAGCAATTTCCAGCATCAGTAGAGGGGGAGTCACATGAATGAATCCCGCAAAATGCTGTTGTTTCTACGTCGAACCGCTGCACGCTTTCCTGTTTATTTTTCCTGTGTTCTATCAAAGTCTGCTGTAATGCAAATCTGGCCATTCTGTTATTTGTGCTTAGCAGCAGGATCTCCAGGTTAGTTCCCTGCTTGACACTTTACGTTAATCCACTTTCTGGTTGGAAAAGATGTGAAATTTACTCAAGAATGAAATTGTATTCCACATCGTTACACTGTTCTCATTAAATCTATTATTTCCACATCATCACCCAAGAAAATACCCGATGCGAGAATCCTCTGAGAGTTCGCTTCCCTAATTCACAGGACAATTACAAAATTGTTTTTGCCACAGTGGGAAATGTTGACTGCTGGGTCACTTAAATTCTTGCAGTGCCAGCTAATAAAAAAGAGCACGATTTCTGCTTGCAGAGCTGGAGTGCAGCAATGCAGCCAGAGGATATGAAAGGGCTTTAATTTGACTTTTTTCCTTTGTTGTGTTGTTTAATTTTCTTTCATTCTGGAAGAAAATAAGTTTTCTAGGACAAAAAATGGGATTTATTTGTGGTTTGTTTTTTTTTTCAAGATTGCTGTCTTTCTGTTAAATGAAATATATTTGTTTTTAAATCAAGCATCCCATTTGTGTAAGTAGATTGCGGCATAATATAGATTAAGTATAATCCCCAAAACTGTTTTATTCCAGTGACCTCCTGATAGAGTAGGAAACCTTCTCACATGATCTTTTTTAAGAGCATATCAACACATATAAGAATTTTAATAACAAACGTGGGATTTCCTCTCTCCACATTCTCTTTTGTTCTGTGCTAATTATGAAAACATGCACAGAAATATTTTCCTGCCTGTCGCAAAGATTTGAGTAGTCCTGACAGTATTAAAAATGGCCGAGCAGTCCCTCCACACGGAGCTGAAGAAACCCCAAGCAGCTGTGTGGACAACGGGCTCATCTGTGTTACTCCGAGCCGGGACACAATCAGCAAAACCACTTGTAGGTCCAGATGAAGGAAACGGCAGAATCTAGCTTACTGCTTTGGATGAAGAGTCAGGGCAGTTTTGAAGATTTTCGGACATCTCACCTTAAATTCTCCATGTTTAAGGCTGTGCTGGAAAAATATAATCTGTGTAGACAGTTTGTTTTACCAGGCAATTAGGTTTTGCCATTCAGATTTCTTGAAAAGACCAATTTCTCTTACAGAGGAAAACTACAGGATAGTAGTAGGCAAATATGGAAGGCTACAGTCCTTGCATTAGGTGTCCGTATGGAAACTACTTGTCTAAGTGTTGCTTGTAGAGGCAAACATTGCATTAAGCTGAATTTCATCCCAGTTTAAAATAGACAACTTTGCTGAAGGCTGTGTCTCTGCCCAATGCCTGTAAACGCAGCCTTCAGTGAGCGTTCAGATGGAGCCTCTGGACTGTGCACCTCTGACACTAGGGAAGATCTTTGTCTGATAATTAACAGAACGAGAAGGTAATTTGTTTCTTTACAATTTCCTCTTAAACACATGACTTACCGAACCAAATTCAAGTCAAAGAGAGAAAAAATATTGCATTATATAAGCTGTAGGAAGAACTGCTCCCCAGAAAGGAAAAAAAAAATACCAAAACAAACACATAAACAAAAGCAAAAAAAATCTCCATAACAAAGAGACTGTATTGTCAATTTTATTTTTTGTTCATGCTAGTAAGGAGGAAAATAGAACAAGAGTTGATGCCTTATATACATATACATATATCATATCTATTTATGTATACGTACATATGCATGCTTCTGTCGATAGTGTCTTCCATTTCTTCACCATACATAACCCACTGAATTTGTCTCTAATTGTGCTACAGATTTTGCATATGCAAGCAAAGTGCACACTGCCTGCATACCCGGTTTTCATCTGTATTTACCAGTCCTAACAGATATTCAGGCAAGATAAAAGTTGCACGCCTGTTTGAATAGGAAAATCTCTTCCTACGCATGGCATCGTGGCCTCTATCAGGAACAGTGTGGCCAGTGGGACTAGGGCAATGGTTGTCCCCCTGTTCTGGGCACTGGTGAGGCCCCACCTAGAGGTCTGTGTCCAGTTTTGGGCCCCTTACGCCAAGAAAGACATTGAGGTGCTGGAGCGTGTCTGGAGAAGGGCAACGGAGCTGGTGAGGGGTCTGGAGCACGAGTCTCATGAGGAGCGGCTGAGGGAGCTGGGGGTGTTCAGCCTGGAGAGAAGGAGGGTGAGGGGAGACCTTCTCGCTCTCTACAGCTCCCTGGAAGGAGGGTGTAGCCAGGGGGGGTCGGGCTCTTCTCCCAAGGAACAGGTGATGGGACAAGAGGAAACTGCCCCAAGTCGTGCCAGGGGAGGTTTAAATTGGATATTAGGAAAAATTTCTTCACTGAAAGGGTTGTCAGGCATTGGAAGAGGCTGCCCAGGGAAGTGGTGGAGTCGCCATCCCTGGAGGTATGTAAAAGACATGTAGATGTGGTGCTGGGGGACATGGTTTAGTGGTGGACCTGCCAGTGTTAGGTTAATGATTGGATTCGATGATCTTAGGGGTCTTTTCCAACCTAAATGGATCTATGATTTTACAGTTTGCATTATTAATGTTTGTGGATATAAAGTCTGTGCTCCGTATGCATGCTTAAATGAAGGTACTAATCGTGTATTTTCATGTTCACATTAACATCAAATGCGGTGACTAAATTTGGGTGTTTGCAAGACTAAATGTTAGTAAAGACTAAAAAGCCTAAAAAGAAGTTAAAGAAAAATTAATAGTCATTAGGCTGCCCAGCATTTCGTTATTAGGAGTTATATACATAGCAAGAGAGAAAATGCATACATTTCATCTTCTTCTGAGTGAATGTAAAAACAGTGATATTTCTAAAACATATTTTTGAGCATGAAAGATCTGCCCTACCTTTGCTATAAATATATTTATATATACACACACTAACTTTCACTAGTACCAGATGGTAATTTTAGATTTTTATCCAATTAAATATTCTTACATAACAGTAAAAGTTGAATAAACAGATATTTAAACAAAAAAAACCACCACAAACCAACAGCCACCCTTATAACCACTTCAGTGCTGGCGAGCTAATAAAGGAAAAACAGTATTTTAAATTACGCATACAGCTCAGGTGTACTCAGTGATGACTTTTAAGAGACAAAATATTGGTATAATAGGTACTTCCCAATCCCTTAAACTAATTTATTCCTTGTGAGTTCAAGCTTAATACTAAATATTCTCCCAACGGAGCGAAGCACTTTTATGTACAGAAAGCAGCAGGCGGACTACTATCAACACTTTGTTGTGAAAGAGAATTGCTGCGAATTTTTCCTCATCCGACATGAAATTATCTGCTTTATTATTCATATGTGTCATATTTCTTTTGATGCTGCTGGTATCAGAGTCAGCATTTGTTTCTACAATTAGGGGAGCTGCCTGTAGAAACCCTGCAATCGTGATTTTTTTAGGATCTTTTTCTTATTATTTCTGAAAAAAAATTGCTGTCTTAGCCCTCATCTTCTTCTTTGTTGTTTCCAAAACAGTTGTTTTAAGCTAAAACAAAGAAATCCAGAATCTTTCAATCAGTAATGATGTATAGTCACCATCCTGGAAGGGCAGTGAATGTTTTGTTTCTGTGGTGGGTTGACCTTGGCCACCAGCTACGCCTCACTCACCCCTGCAGTGGGATGGGGCAGGTAATCAGAAGGGCAAAAGTGAGATCAAGTTCACGGGTCAAGGTAAAGCCCCAGTGAAAGAAATAAGGAAGGGAAAAAACCCAAACAAACAAAAAACCCCATCCCAAGCCCAAAACAAGTGATGCAAAGGCAATCACTCCCCACCTCCCACCAGCAGACCAATGATGCACAGCCAGTCTCCGATCAACGCCTACTTTGGGAAAAATGACCTCTTAGTTTTATTGCTGAGCATGGCACTGTATGGCATGGAATATCCTTGGGTGAGTTGGGTCGGTTGTCCTGTCTGGGTCCCCTCCCAACTTCTTGCCCAGCCCAGACTATTCATTGGTGGGGGCAGAATGAGAAACAAGAATGTCTTGATGTGTCCAGCAATAGCAAAAACCAGCGGTGTGTTATCAACACTGGTTTGGTCACAAATCTAAAGCACCATATGGATTGTTATGAAGAAAATTAACTCCATGCCATCCAGACCCAGTCCGGTTTCTTTGGAAAGGCAAAAGGCACCTCAAGATGTTTAGAAGTATTTTAGGACTTCTAAGAGTTGAGAACAGATTACCACAGGAAAAGTGGGACTTTGACAAATATCTATGTGTGGAAGTACACAGAAATAGGATATGCATGTCAGTATGGATATTTGTATAGCTGCTTGTCTTAGCAAGATGGCAAGTCTGAAGCCCATGAAAATATGGCTTTAAGAAGTATAGTGTGAAGGCTGCAAAAAGTAAAGTCTCAAAATGCCTCTCTTGTGAGAACTGTGGATGGAAACATGATGCAAACCTTTTCAGAAGAACAAGGTATGGCCAACTTTAAAGATCTCCATTGCAGTTAGTAGTCTGGGGACTCACAGAAACCAACAAAGACGTTTCCCGAAAACTCTACAGAAGTAAGGCTGCATCCCACTTCACATCAGAGGGGACTTGCTAGAGGCTGATAGAGGGCACCTTACCAACCATCTTCTCTAAAATGCTTATGGTTTCTGGCTGCCTAGTGAGATTTTAGCCCCCACAGAGAGTTGGCACTCACAGAGAAATTATTGAAAAACAAATTTTGGTAACAGCAGCCGGTTCATCTTGAACTCCAGAGACTGTCCAGAATTGTTCTTATTATATAAAGTAGACTTGTATTCCTTAGTACTAGATGTCTTTTCACAAGGCTTGAGTGTCCTTCCACCTTTCTTGGAAGAGCACATGCGAACAGGTTGAATACTTTGCAGATAGTACTTGCTGTCCAGTATTAATGGACACAGTTGCTGAAGAAACAGAAATATCTGAGCTCTTCAGAACCTCACTGATGGTTGAAAGTCCCGAAAGTTTCTTATCATATCTCAGTTTTTCCTTTCCTAGATTTTTAGAACTGGAGAGACTATCTTTTTCTTCTTTAGGCAAAAAAAAATATGATTATGTCAAACCCTCATGTTCTTATTCCATTCTGCTTTAGTCCATTGTCTGAGGCAAAACTGCTACCTTCAGACTGCTCAGCACCTAGTCTCTGAGCTTAATTAGTTCTGTCTGAGGAAAGGCTGTGCAATAAAGACACAGCTTGATAAGAAACTTTTATATTGTTCATAAAGTTATACGTGAAACAATAATACACTCGATTTTGCTGAAAGAGAGAATGTTTCAAGTTTTTCCCCCACTGTATATAACAAACTAATTCTTCGGTAGTTCTGTGCAGATATTGCTAGTTTATGGTGGTTTGGTGGAGTTGAGCAGATCACTCGTTCTTTTGCCAAAATCTATTACTTTTTCCTTTCAATATCTAAACCAGAGATCTAGGGAAGAATGCTGCATATGTGCTGGTAGCTCACTCCTCCTCCTCCGAAGAACAGTGTCCCACCAGAAAATAAACTGCATGGGAGTTTTCAGATCTGTAGCAAAATTCCTTAAAAATAACCTATTCAAGGCTTTTTATACACTGTAGGATTAACAATTTACACTCCATCCTACTTTTAATTTTTAAATATTTTTTTCTTCTCAATTTCAGTAACACATCAGGTGCTGCAGAGTACTAAGGAAGCTGCTTTGAGATGCTTTTCATATTCTAAATGAGGAAAGCCCATAAATATTTTCGTACTGGAGATTTTTGCAAAAAAATCTGGCTTTTAGCTTGCCTAGCAAATTCCAGCTCCTGCATATTGCACTCTCCAGGGTGACATGCAATATGTCAAAAATATTTCTGCCAGATTTTGCAGGTCTTAAAATATAGAGGTTCAAAATTGTTGGTAGACTGGAGGTCTTAGTAAAGCTAAATGAAAAGGAGGGTTGTGAAAACGCATGTTTGCTTTCAGGTTCCACAGGTGCATTTTCATCTTCGCAGTTACATTTTATCTAACATTTGCCAATAACCAGTTGATCTTTGTAATTTTGACTGAGGAACCCAACGAGGTGTAAGAACTCAGCGTAGGTTAAACAGACTCAAATTTATCTGAGTACTTAAGTCAATAAACAAGAGAAACACATTCTATTGATATTGTTAAGAAATCGACCCATTTTATAAGGCAAAGCTTTTTAATCATTTACTGCAATCGTATGAAGCAATGATGTGAGCTGTGTTGAAGGGGATCTGCAGTAACTGCACAGTCACAGCTCTGTATGGCCAAACTGCTACTTGTGTTGTCGTGCCCGAGGCACCCTTAGCAGGATAAATATAAAGGGATGAGGTTTGTAACGATACAGTCTTCGATTAGACATTTGCAACACCCAGTTCGGTTAGCTGTAGACAAAAAGGGTTTTACCTGTAAATCAAGATTTATGCAATACGCTACTAGCACGGCAATGTTTGTAGGAGATAAAGTGCTTTTCATGAAGATAACACATTTGGAAAAAAAAAACAAAAAATAGCCAGGTAAGCCAAGCGAGAGATTTAAAGAAAAGTTGGTGAGTCTGAACATCTTGTCTCCTTTTTTTTTCCTAACTGCAGTAGTCTCATAAAGGTTATTATCTCTCCTTACAAACACTGCCTTGTCGGTACCCTTAGGCCACTGTGCCGTAACACCTCCCTTACTAGGAGTTCTAGGAGCTGCATAATTTTCAGGTAGTGAGGGGCTTTCCAGCTTATAACAAGGTTTTTAAATCCAGTGTAACTGCGTTTTGAATCTAGTGGAGAGTAATTAAAATGGGCAGGGAGCTGAGGAAATGTCATAGTTTCTTACCCTTGCTGTAGCCTGTGCTTCCCGGCAGTTTTCTTACCGGAAGAAAAGTTTTTTCTTACTTAGAAGCATCCAAAAATCTCTTCCATTCATGATACCAATGCACGTTAATCTGGAAGAGATCCCTCCGCTGTCACCCAGTCATCAAATTCACTTATTTCGTCAATGTATACCATGTTCAGGACAGTGCATTAATGCCTCTGAAATGCAGGTATAAATTTTTAACTCTAAATTTGTGGCTTATGATTATTCTGTACTGCCTTAAAGATCCCTGCAAATGCACTAGAAACATTATTTGGTGTTTTGGTCCAGTCTTTAGCTAGAAAATTTCAGTTCATAACTTCAATCCTCTCCCGTCTGGGAAATCACTTTCAAAAATCTAATAAAATCATCTTATTAAGGGGGAGTAATAACATAAATTATTTCTTAGGAGGTAGAGCAGAAATATTTCTCTTGTTGTCTTTTTAACTGATCTTGGCACCTATTTGAAATTCAGCATTGGTTTTGGTAGAAAAAGGCGCAGAACTTATCAAACATGTTTGGTAAATATTTGAAGTACGGGTTTACAGCTTATCACTTAGATATCACAGTTAAGGAACTCGAAGTATAATCACTAAAATACAGGTTTTTTTTAAAAGTTCATTTATGCTGTGTGCAGCATAAATGTATATAAGAGGTTTGCTTGAAACTGTATCTTTATATTTCTTCTGAATTCTTAAGAAAACCAAAACCATAGCTAATCAATTCTGTTTTGGCCCCTTCTGTTGTCGTTCCTTGAGCTTTCTACTCTGGTCCCTCAATTAAGCATCTCACTCGTAGTATAGATAACTGACTTGTCACTCCGTGGTGAACAGTTATACTCCTGTGATAGTTCATAGGAGTTTTCATGTATTTAACCTTGAAAAACAACTTTTTGTTATGCAGAGTGGGAAATAAATAAAAATTCACAAGAATATCCCTAAAATAGTATCCTAATCGTGCCATATCCAGTAAAGATTATGTAATTCTAAGCAAAGTCACAGTTCTGACATGGGTTCCTCTTAGCTCTTTCATGTTTCCCTTATTGGGTCTTTTTCCTGAACTGGTTCAGCAACACATTTTGTATTGTTGTGATTTCTTTGGTTGCTCTACTGTGAAGATGTATTTGATGTAAAAGTTGAATAGGCCCTATATTTTTAAGTGCTGCCTGTACACAGCAGGCATACGTGATCAGAGACTCAAAGAACCTGTACCATGCAGGTTAGTTTTCAATTAATGACCACCGGAGTGTTTATTTTAGTGTGGCGGGTTTGATTTCATCTTTGTTCCTTTATTCAAGGAGGCAGTCTTCTGTTCTGCTTCTAGTGCTGGTTAATAGAAGAAAAAAATATTTTAAACATTTAAAAGAAAAAAAATTCATAGGGAAAGACAATGTTGTGGAAATAGAAAATAACTGTTAAGAACTTATTATTTTAGGTAATGTCTTTTATAGGGGAAGTTTATAAATAGGTAATTTTTTACTTTTCTTTGAATATTTAAGCCTTCTTTTTACAAAAATTTAATACTATCATGTACAATACCTAACAAACCTAAATTAAATAAATTCAGTTAACGCAGCAGAAATTCCTGTTGAGTGAAATTTTCCAAAGTTTTCATCTGTAGGAATTTTTGGTTTATATTTCAACACTTCCATCTGGAAGGGATGCCATGATGCTGAATGAACTCACCCATGCTACTCCCTCAGCGTGTGGATTATCACGACTACAGCAGCAAGCTGAAGCAGAGGCGAATTTTCACTCGCAACCCAAGGAGGAGGCGCGGGGTAGAGCCTCGCTGGGTTTGGCTTTTGGTTACAGGATGATTTGGAAATGTCAGGATACTGGCTCCGGCAAGCACGGGACTGTCTACAAACCAAAAGCTGAGCCTGTGAGGTCTCGTTCATACGAGAGAGGCTCGGGATGCCAGTCCTTGCACTCTGCAGTTGTTTCTGCTGTTGCCTTGGGGGTGAAACACGCAGACCAGCCTAACGGCACATGTTCAGACTGTCCTGGTCTGTTCAAAACCATTCAGTGCTTTCTACAACAACAAGGTGTAGGGAGATAGGAAACTTGAACATATGTGTTGTGGGCAAAGGAAATTTAACGGTTTGTTTGATTTTTTTCCTGGGGGAAAAAAAAATAAAAAATAAGTCTAATTTCTCTCTAACAATTGTATCTGGGGCGAAAGAAATTAAATTTGGACCTGACTTTTAAAAAGGTCTTTTATAAAAAAAATACAAATCTTATAAATTCAAGCCTCTACTGTCAAAAACTCAGCGAAGCTATCGCTTGAGTTCAGTTCTGGGCCCCTCTGTCCAAGAGGGACATTGAGGTGCCGGAGCGTGTCCAGAGGAGAGCGACCGAGCTGGTGAGGGGTCTGGAGACCAAGTCGTGTGAGGAGAGGCTGAGGGAGCTGGGGGTGTTCAGTTTGGAGAAGAGGAGGCTGAGGGGAGACCTCACTGCCCTCTACAACTCCCTGAAAGGAGGGTGTAGAGAGGAGGGGGTTGGCCTCTTCTCCCAGGTGAATAACGACAGGACCAGAGGAAATGGCCTGAAGCTGCGGCAGGGGAGGTTTAGATTGGATATTAGGAAGAATGACTTTACTGAAAGAGTGGTCAGGCCGTGGAACAGCCTGCCCAGGGAGGTGGTGGAGTCACCATCCCTAGAGGTATTTAAGAGGTGTCTGGATTTGGCACTTCAGGGCATGCTCTAGGGGCAGAGATTCTAGGGGGTGGTTTGTTTCGTGCCTTTTTTTGGTTTTGTTTTGTTTGTTTTTTTTTTTTTTTGTGTGTGTGCGTATGGTTGGACTTGATGATCTCAAACGTCCCTTCCAACCATGAAGATTCTGTGATTCTGTGGGGAAAGATTGCTCGAGTGCCTAAATTGTTGCAGAAAGGCTTGGAGTGCATTGCAAGGTACCTTCTTCTGCAGACAGCAATACGGCCCATGAACCAAAGCTCTGCTGCTCTGAGGTGCCTTCACACAACACTGCCTTGTCAGTCAATTTATAGGCATCTTTAAAAGCTTTTCCCCAGCTGCCGAAGTTTCAAGCGGGATCAGATACTGTTTGCAATATTTGATGACCTGGGTTAGCACTAAGTGAATTTTCAGAACGTTTCTAGACCAAAGAATGACATTTTTGAGGATGGGATCCATGTCTGTAAGAGTGGGTTCATTTCCCACAGGCCGGGGAGCAGCTGTGAGACTGTAATAACTCTCAGTCACCATTGAATGGGCCTGAATTTGACCCAGATGTGAAAAGGTTTTTACTTTTCAACTGAAAACTTCTGAGTGTGTTTTTTTTCACAGCCTCTTAGTATCTATTTTCATTACCAGTTGCTTAATTACCCTCTCATTTCTGTTAATTGAAACTGGTCACAACTGGAATATGAATGTCTGTACTGTGAGAATCCTGGTAACTAACTGCAAAGAACAACAAAAAATATCACACAGCAGGAAATACTCAGGCAAGAAAATTGAGATTTCTTTGGCTTCCCACTTTTGCTGAAAAGGCTTAATAACATAAACCAGAACAATTCTGCAATATATTTCTTTTCTGTTCCAACAGTACATATTATTTTGAATGGATACTATGAAAAGTGGTTAAGCAGAGGAAAACTGTTGAGTGTGAAGTTCCAATTGTTATGTACTAAGCAAAACCAATAAATGTAATGACTAATCCTTTGCAAACATAATGGCTGTCACCTTTCTCAATACAGGGGAACCGAACCCATGACCCACAGGTTTAGAACGTGCATTTACAGGGTCCAGTTTTTTTAATGAATAAAAGCTCAGAGTCATACTTTCTTGTTTTTTCTTTTTCTTCTTTTTGTTTACGTTCTAAAAATATAACTTTTTATAATGCAGGGTTTTCTGCTTTGCCTCAAGAACAAAAAAAAAAAAAAAGAGAAATATTTTTAAAGTATATTTTATAAAGGAAATAGTCAATTTCTGTCAGGGGTAGTTGGCTTTGCCAAGTTCCCTTCTGGACCACTGTATTTATAAAGGGACCAGCAGTCTGGTTGAGGGATACTTCTGTCACCTAGGGAATGACGAGGAAAATAGTTCCCAATGTCCCATTTCCCATCATTTGGAATTTGATACGATATATGATGCTTTAGACATGAAAAATCCTGTCTCCGCCGTCAAAGCCACGTGCACTGAGCACTGAACCTTTGGAAACCTGTTTGCTCGGAGCTTCAGTCATCTGTTCCTGATAATGATTTACATGTTTCTTTACTGATTTATTTCTGCACTTTTCTGTTTGAAAGGCTGCTTAAAGAGAACTTGTTTCAACACCATAAGTCATCTTCCCCCAAAGAGTTCTGCTAGAGAAATTTTGTGCGCCACAGTGAAAAAATCAGGTGATATATTAATAAAATTATGCGCCTGCTTTTGGCATTTTTCAGAAACGCTGTAAAAATTCTCGTTGCTCTTTGCACTTCTTGTGCTCTGAGGAAAGATGATCATGTGTTTTAGATCAAAGCTTTAAAAAAGGTTACAAAAGTCTCAGCAGGCACCTGATCCCTTATCAGTTTAACCAAGAATGAGTTATACAGCAAGGCATTTCCATTTCTTCAGCCGTTTCAATGTATGCAGATAAGAACTTTTTTATAATATCATATAAGCCCATAATATATTAACTGTTTGTACCATAAAGGTTTGGTGTACGTCTATGAGGCCATTTGCACTGTTATTACACTGTCGGGCTTATGCTGGCGTTTCACGTAGGGCTGAAGGGAAGCAGTGTTGATAAACTTTCAGCACTGTTCCTGCTCTCTGAATGATTGTTCTGGTGGCAGTTTTATTTCAGAGTCTTATGTGAATTGCAGCAATTGTGCACAAAAGAATTTGCATTCAATTTTTTTTTTTTTTTTTTTTTTTTTTTTCTGGACAAAGGCTGCATAGATAAAAGACTGGTACAGGACCAAGTTCGAACTACCTCTTTTCTGGATATGTACGTTATTGAAGCATTCTGACTTACTATGAACTCTTTCCACCTATGGCAGGAAGTTCATCCAAGCAGTATTTTAATTTTAAAAGGTTAAAATAAGTATTTCCTCTCTTTCAGACAGAACTCTGTATGTATTCACTGAGGCCAAAGGCAAAGACTGGCCACGTGTGCTTCCTTTCCCCATTGTGTGCACCATAATCTTCCTTCCCTCCAAGCACTCAGATGACGAAAACTGGCTTCTGCTTGACTTTAGATGACGAATTTTTGATCACTGAGTTCTGTCCCTTGGTCTCCATCATGACAGAACAGATAGAAACACTAGCTGAACAGTTTCATACAAAAGCAAAAATTAATTTGCTCACGCATCACTGTTAGTTAAAGCTTTACATTACATTACATTGCATTTCAGGTATCTCTGATTACCAAAACGTCTGAACCTACTTTTTTTTCTCTATGCTAAAGCTAAGATGTACTACCAGTAAGGAAATGATTTAGAATTCTTCTCCCTTTCACACCTGACACAGAATTTTTATAACAAGTTCCTGCAAGTAGAGAAATAATCTCCTCAATTTTTGACTGCAGATTTATTTTGCTGACCTTGTAAAGTATACTTTTTCTCTCAAGTTAAAACAGTTAGAAATACTTCTGTTCTTGAACTCCTATACAAAAGTTCGAAGCCACAAGCTCATGTCATCTGTCTTTGGACCGTTGACTATCAGGATTTGACACTATATCTTGCATTCATTCACCAAGCACTTGCTCCTACTTCTTAAAGTCAGATTCATCAAAGAGCTTTTTATGATGTTCTTATCTTTCCTAAAACATGTTGTGCAGTGCAATTCTCTAAAAAAAGATATTTTTTTAATAGGGACGGAGAAAATTATGAACATGGTTTTATAGTAAAATAGCTAGGCAGTGATCTGCACTGTTCCAGAACTTTATACTTGTGCTATAAAGTTAAATGCCTTATATGCAGGTTAATACTTTTTTTTTAATGCTTTCGATATGTTCAGAGCAATCTTTCCCTTCCTTTATATCTTGGAAAGTCTAACCAAGTTGTCTCTTTGATTTGTTTCTGCTGCAGAATGTCATAAAAATACTTCCACCTTCAGCTTGTCCTGTGTCTGTCGTTCCAGAACAGGTGGAGCTGTTTGCTCTTGGATGAGTTCCAAGACATTAGCTTGATTTCTGCAGGTAGAGGCTCGTTTCTCATACTCTTCTTAATTCACCAAGGGAGAACTTAAAACTGTAGGAAAATCTAAACTCATGAGCTTTTTGGTTGGTTTTGTCAGGTCAGTTCCTGGCCATTATCAAGCAAAAAAATGTGTCTCAACTCTGATTTTGCTTTGCTGATGTGTGTCATGCGCTCCACACTGGCCACATCCCTGCGTGTGGTTGGGATTTTCAAAACTCCGTGCTTAGGGCGAAGGGTGTAGGAAGGGTTGTTTTGGACATCCTGCAGCATTACTCCATCACTGAGCCCATGAATTCCCCTTTGGTGTCCTTTCAGGAGCACCCCTGGGAAGAATTTGTAGCCATCTCTCCTGTTGCTTCAGGCCTGGACCTGCCTCTTCATTCTCTATTGGCTCCTTTGGCTTATGAAATCAAGAGGTAGCTCTACTTGATTTTTGAATGATTTGGCTAATCAAGGGTTTATATCATCCTTCTGAAATGTCTGTCACTGGAGATAGATTGGAGACACAGTCTGTCACTAGCTCAGTAAGAGATATCAGTCATTTCTCAAAGTCCTTTTCTTTGCACATTGTAATTATGTTATGTACATTTTTCTTGGCATAGATGATATCTCTGCAGATAAGAAGCAGGTGTCAAAATAAAGATCGCAGTTTATCTGAAAATAGAAGTAGAGCCAAACATGTTTTCTACTCTCATTTGATAGCCAAGTCTGTAGCTTCATAATGAAGCTGAATATCCTGCTATCCTGATGAGTGTATTTTTATGAGAAAAAAAAAAAACAAAACAAAACACAACACAGTATACTTTTATCACTTTTCTCAGTTTTGTTTGACTGTTTCATAGAAAGCAGTCACATAGCTTGTGGAAAGTAGGACAGAATATTTTCATCTGCATATTCTTTTCCTACCAGGTTCTTAATATTGCTGGAATATGTTCAATGACTGTAATGTCTATGTCCTTTTTTCATCTCTGTTGACTGATGTGTCATTAAACCAAATACTAGTTTATCCTTATGAGGTAATAAAGATTCCATCTACTACACTTGCTTGTGTGCCACTTTTCAAGGTTTACAATGGTTTACTAATAATTCTTCAATAACTTTCTGGTTCGTTTTGCCAAAATTTGAGCTTTTGCTGTGGTGTATAATATATTTTGGTGTATAATATATTTTGGTGTATAATATATTTTAGTGTATAATGCAATCGCTACAGTCAAATGTCTGTCTTTAGAATAATGAGGATAGAATCACAGAATGTGTTGGGTTGGAAGGGACCTTTAAAGGTCATCTAGTCCAACCCCCCTGCAGGAAGCAGGGACATCTTTAACTAGATCAGAATTATTAATTAGAATTATGATTCTAATTTTAGAATTCTAATTTTCAATTCTAAAATTAGGATTATGATTCTAATTTTAAATTATTGCAAAGTCAGCGTGCATTGGAATTAAATTCTCGAAGGCATATTTGTCTTTAAAAAGGCTAATTTTTCATGAAGGGACAAGGTATTTTCCTTGTACATATTGTCCAGGTATCAAAGGTTATTATTCGTTTTTATAAGTCCAGTCCAAAAGATTTGGAGAGATGGGAGAAAAGCTCATCAAGACTCCTGTTTCCTATCACGTACCTGTAGTGAATTCTGCACCCATGCCACTCAGGTGCATTTGTTGTCTGGTTGGGGGTCTTTTTGCCTTTATTTCCTCATATTCTGTTAGGTATAGCTGTTGCATCTTTCAGATGTTTCAGAGTCTGCAGAAACATAGATATAATTTTTTCAGGCAAACTTTCACCACTTGCACGTTTTGCTCTCTGGATAATGTTTGCGCCGGTCTTTAAGCCGTCTTCCCCCAGGTTGCTTCATCAACAATACGAAGAGACAAGGTGCCTAAGAAATGTTAGGTCCGACGTCTCACCTTAAAAGGTGCCTTTTTGGCTCCACTAACCACCAAGAGAACACAAGTCAGCTAACTCAGTGGGTGGGTCTAGCTCTTTGTATGTTGTAAAAAAATACCTTCAAAGGGGGAAATCTCATCCACGTATCCTCATAATTAATTCCTTTTCATCTGCCACTAGCCCATATGCTCCAGAACGTCTCCACAATGTTCAAAACAACCTTTCTAGAGAGGAGCGTTAACATTCCCTTCTGAGGCAGTCTAAGGAGGCTTTTAATATAGACTAGTTATGCAATCGATAATTCCTTGGCACGTATAGCATAACGGCAGTTCAAATGCAAATGTTAGAGCCAAATATCTATTTTTACTTTCTGGGAGGTAGAAGTTCATTCAAAAACATCTGTGAAAATAATGTCAGTCAAAGCTTCTGGGCTGGTATGATAGAGATCTTTACACTCAAGCAATAAAACTGAATGTCTTGACATGCTGCTGAGTGTTTCTTTCCAATTATGCTCATATCACTGTTTTCCATCTGCTAAAGCATGTGTTGCTGACATCCTTTCTTCTTTTTGCTAAATTCTTTCCACAATAAGAAGAGCACAAGCTATATATACTTCTCTATGGACCAGCCTTCCTTCATTTTTCAAAAGCAGCAGTACTAGGACAGACAGCTCACATTTATTTTATTCTGGAATTCTACTTGCTGAACGTCATCTTTTTCCAAGGCCCGTATTTCTTCCAGTGGAGTACTGAATCATCAGGTGGTTCTTTCCTTTATTTGTAGCCTCTTTTGAAAAACTTGGAGAACCATAGTCTGGTATCTCTGCATTTTCAGATGTCTGCCGTCAGGACTAGTGCATTTGGACTTATAACATGTCACCAATTTGACAAAAATTTGCAATGTTCTTTTCAAAATTATGTTCTCTTTAAAAGCAGCATTATGTAAATCTTCTTTGACATGTAAAATAGAATTTAAGAGAAACAATGGTGTTAAATATTTCTCTTTCCAATGTTTATCCCCGTGTGCAGTCAACACAGACTGTGAGACATGCCCGGTCTTCTCAGAGATTTTTTAGTTCTGGCAGTGCATAACAAAATATAGAAGTCCTGCACTGTGATCTCGTGGTCCTTATAACATGTTTTACTGCTACCCAGGCTACCAAAATGCAGAATGAACACCTACTTTGTGTCACGGCTCACCATGAGTCCTCTTTGCCCTCTTGCTCTGTCTCCCCCAGAGCTATCTCAGGAATTGGGTTTACTGTTATTGTCTTTCCCAATGCAAATGCAACGTCTTTCCATCTCTAGGAGGGACCAGTTACTAAGCTCACTTCCAAGAAATTATAATATTCTTCCAGTCGTAGAAGTGACTGTTTTCCCCAAACGCTCGCCCATGCTAGGTCAGTTATCTCAAGGTCAAGACTGTATTCTCAGAAGACTTCACTAGGAGCTTAGGCCACAAAAGGTGCCACTGTGAACCAGACCAGAAGGACATACTGATCCTTGTAACTCTGATGTTTGACACCGGATTGAAGATTCAGCATCACTTTTCCAGCTCTTTCCAGATCATTCCACACATGCTTAATTAGTCTTAAACAGGAAGGCACCCAAACTCTCTGTGTCTGCTTTGATTTATGGTCTCTCTAGATCCCAGAACTCTAAGGGAGGCAGTGTGTCACCCTCTATATTTTCTGCAGGAAGCCAATCCAGCTTCACTGGCAATTGAAGTGTGTACTTTCCACCTCGCTGCTTCTCACCAAGGAGCCAGACAAGTCTGTGCCTGGCTTTGCTGACACCTTACGAGAGACCGGCACTGCCTACGAATGAAGGGATTCTTCTCTCTGCCTGTGTGGTCTGGCAGGCAGCAACTTCATGTTCAGCCACATCCCACTATTTATGTAGCAGAGAAATTTCCCATGAAAATCCTTATTTAAAAAAAAAAAAAAAAATTTACATATTCCTACCCTTTAACTTTGGTGGCTCCTGAGGCCTCAAAAGGAGGTAGACGGTCATGAGGGATGCCTATAACTACAGATCCTAAGAGTCCCACCTGAAAAAAAACAATGAAATTTCCATGTAGGTATCATTATCCAAGCTCAGGACCCTAAAGCCCCTTTATAGATCACATAGAACAAATCATACACCTAGGACATGACTTATTAAATCCCATGGTTGGTCAGATGACTCACATCCTAGAAGGGACTGTTCTATTGCCTACAAAGGAGTTCAAAGGGGACAAGGCTGAATGCTGACATTTACACTATAGATATCACTAGACTTAAAAATTCACTCCAAATATCTTGATTCCATTGCAAATGTTCCAAAACAGCGGCCAGATTCTGTTTTCCTGCTGTACGCAGAAATGTCAGCGTACATCTTGAAAAGTTCCCAGTTACCGGGAAGATTTTTTCAGTGTGGAACCTCCCCCCAGATATTCCTTGAAAGAAAAATTATTAAAAGAGTTTCATTAATATTTTACAAGTAATTCCAGACCTCAAGTTTTAAAGGAGAATTATTTGAAATGTTAAACATTGTTTAGTTTTAATTAGTGATGATGTCTCCAGCTGTTCTTCAAATAGCCAGGAAGTGAAGACCAATTGGTTCCCATTTGCAGTCTGAAGCTGGATGGCATCTGCTTTCATGCTTTACAGTTAAATATGAGCTTGCTGCCTCTTTAACACCTTTTCCTCTCATTTCTGAATAAGCACAGTCATTAGCTTTTTGAGTGGTCTCATGCTTTATAGAAAACAGGGTATGACTTTTTTTTCAGGTGTATCTCATCTTCAGTCTTATTGTTGTACCAAAATATTTTTGATGTTTGGCAATTCTGGGAATGAAATTAATTAAATTTTCTTTTTCGTCTTCCTTTTCTGTGAGATGCTAGCTTATAACTAGAACCGAGCTCATCTCATTTTTGTCTGGGAGACACATTTTCTTTCATTCCACAGATATGAAGCACTCTGATGCTACTTTTCTTTATGTACCAAAACCTCAATTAAATGCTAATCTTTGCAGAAAAGACCAGTTTCTTTTGTTGTACTACAAATAAGTCTTCTACATTGCTTTCAGTGAGGTATTAAATTAACAAAAAAATTTTTTTTGCTCTTTTGAGAAATCTGGGTAGTCACAGATTTATATGGTCTTCCTTCCCCTTGAACCACAATTCTCTGCTAAAATTGGATTATCTGGGACAAGAGTCACAGTCTATATGCATGTGGAATTGCTTTTGATAGCCCTTTTCTCTTTCTGAAAGAGCAGTAATATTGTCAGTATCTTTCTTGGCACTTGTGGCATCGCTAAAGATAAAACACAAGTATTGGAAGATGATTCTGTCACTTTTTTTTTTATTTTAGAAGGCAGAAGTTCATTCTAGCATATTTGTGGAAGTGGCAGCAATGAGGACTGAGTTCCTGATACACCTGTGATCTGCAAATAAAGCTGAACGGTGCTGAATGATGAGTGAAGAGCTTATTATGTTGCTTCATCTGTTAGCCCTCTGAAAACAAGCTCACCCTAACTTTTGGTCTTAATGTTAGTCAATCTTAGCCAAGGCCTCCACAGCCTCCACCCGTCCCACATATTCTTTGTATGTATGATTTCTGTTGTCTTCACTCCATAGCAGTTGAAATCATTAGTCCTCCATCCCTTCTGTACTGTCAGAAGGTTGTATGTGATTTTCAAATCTATCATCTTCAGCTTGTTTTCTGGAACTACTGGTATGAGACATTTCCTAGTCTAGATCAAACACTAGACTGCTCCCTCTTACGTTCATGTTTTCTGAAGAGAATTTAAGCCTGATGGAATTTTTCCTTCTCTTTTTGGTAAAATTAAGAGTTCTACATTTCTTTATAAACTGCAATCTTTGCCTTCTCCTGAGGCAGAAATGACTTCATAAGTATGTCTGCAACCTGTTTGCCTGTTCCTGGCCTATCAAGTACTCAGGCAGAAGTGGCCTCAAATACATACCCAAGCCATTTGCCTTCTCCTGATAAACCTTCTTCTCTTATGACTAGTTATTGTCTTTATAGTGTTGCCCATCTCACGATTAATACTATTTTCTTAAAGACTTGTTCTTCTGAAACTACTGTTGTTGTTAGTATCCTTCTCGCCACTTGCGCTGTTGGGTAGGTGACTAACCGCATACCGTTTTGAAAGACACAATTCCATCCACAATGGTACTCTGGGGGTATTTCCAACCAATATTTGTGACATTATGACAGTGAATTAAATCTCTCTGCAATAAAATTTTTAGCCTTGCAGAATAAAAACTTTTTTTAGAAGGCCCATGGGACTCCAATGTCTCTGCATGAGGATACGAAGGCAACTGACTGTCATTATTGTTATTCCAGAAGTTTGTTGGGCCAATTCATGACAAGTACCCAATTTCTTTAGTACCTGACTCCTCAATACTTCTCTCCTGAGTAGAAGGAAGCTATGATTTTATTATGATATTTAACTTGCATGAATTTGTATAGGGTTTTTTTTAGGTATATGAATATCTTCTGTACGCTGTTTGTTAGTCTCGATACTGCTAATTCGGAGGGGCTTGGTGGAACCCAGAGGTTTGGTATGGTCTCTGTTTTGTCTTAGCATTTGATATAACTGAGGTAATGCAACATAGACTGAAAGAACTTTTCCACCGTTACTCGGAACAATGTTTTTCACCTCTGGTGTAAAGCCTGGGGTCTCTATATTCTACTAGATCAGACTCCAGTCCATCGGTGAACACAAGGATCTGTTCTGGCCATCAGAATTCTCTCTGCTAAAATGATCTTTCTATTGTTTTCATGCCCCACTTGGAAGAAAATTATGTATTGAAATGCCTCCCTCATTTTCAGTAGGGATTTACCAAGAAAGCTTGTACCACTGTCTAATCAACAAACCATAAGTCATGTTCTGCATTGTTCGAAGAAGCATGAAATAAATAAGCAAACGTTTCTGCTGCAAGTCTCCAGGATTTCTTGAATGGTGTGTGGGGTCACAGATTGACAACGTCTGTGCTTGTAATAATTTAGTATTATGTCTGAATGCGGATTTGAAGATATTTTGTCACAGACTCAACATCAGTTGGACTAATTTCTCAAAGTCCTGTCCCTCTTTAGAAAGGAAAATTACTGTTGTCAAAATCTACTTTGCAATTTAAACTATCATTGAGTTCAATGCAGGTGTCAAAGATGATTTCTTTTTTTCAGAGAGCAAGTTCAGCCAGGCATTTCCATGGAAAAAGAAACAATCAACTGTTATTGCTGAATTCCCTGACGTGGGGTATTGTTGGCAATGTTTGTGTTTCCTTACTTACCCTGCATGTTCCTGTCTCTACCTTCTCCACGAAGCTATGGTGACTAAACTCTCATTTTTGTTTTGAAGCTACTTTAGAAATACCTCCAGATTGTATGATGACTCATCCAGCTTTTCTTTTGGCTTTATATTGGTCTTCTGTAGGGAGCAGGCAGCACCATTACCCCTTTCACACTGTTTTTATAAGAGTGCCTATTTCTTCACATTCAGAAAAACTTCAGCCCCTGCAATTTTCATTTTACTCCTAAAATGTCTTTAATTCACATAAAAAAATGGCAATACTTTTTTTGGGGGGGAAGATCCCACTCCTTATTAATTCTATTTCTTACCCATCAATGAGAAGAACCTGTGTACCAAGAAGCTGAGCACCGGTTTTCCAGATTACCTTAACTGAAAAAAAAAAAAAAATGATGGGATTCTCATTTATGCCACCAAACAGGATATTGTGTAAAAAATGTCCCTCCGCTCCTCGTATCCACCAAGCTAGTCACCTCATTGTGAAAGGCTATCAGGTGCTCTCCTTGATGCCGAAGCGTGCATTATACTCTGCTTTCCTTACTATAGTTCCTCTTCATCCTGGGCACTGCTGATACCTGCTGTGATTGGAAATCGTGAGTCCTGGGCAGCTGGTTCTAGGTGGCCCTTCCTGAGTAGAGGAATTGGACCAGGTGACCTCCAGAGGCCCTTTCCAACCTCAGCTATTGTGTGACACTTTAATTCCGTGAAATTCACAATATTTCACAATATTTCAGGTCTTTCTCAAAATATTTTTTTTCCCCCTAGATCGAGTATTATTGTTAGAAACTCTGGTGGAGAAGTTCTCTGTTTTAGGTAAAACACAAGGGTGTAAGATGAAATGCTGGCGCATTCTCATCTGTGAATTTCAGCAACTGAAGATCCTATCATATATTTTTCTTGTTTTGTCCATGAATTGCATACACTTGCAAAACACTTAATAGTGTAGTGCAATGATGTCTCTTTTCCCAAAATGCTCATATCTTAGAAATTTCCATTTTAGATAAAGGGGAAGTAATACATTTCATTTTCAAATTTTTAAGGAAATGATTGCATGGCAGATAAGAGTATTGACACTGTTCTTTTTCTGTAATCTTTCAAATACTTTTGGACTTTCTATACTTATTTCAAAATATGTGAGGTTTTCCGGAGGGATCAGTTATCAATTGAAGACTTACATAATGTAAAGCATTCTTTCGTGCTCTTCTGCTTGTGCGGTGTGTTCTTCACAATGAAATATTATACTAAAGTACCAGATCATTCCCGGCAGTCCAGCAGGAAGTCTGTGAATTCCTCTGTTCTTTAGGCCCACCATCTTTCTCTGAGGTGAAGCTATTGGAGCTGTACAGTCTGTTTTCCCCCTTCACCAAATTTTTGACCATCAGCAGCTAATACCGTCCAGTTCTGGAACTGTCATATTTTGGTTTTGGTGGAAGATTCAGATCTAATATTTTTGACAAAACTTAGCACTCTCTTTGATTTATTTTTTTTAAGAGTCCTGTTCCTCTTTCAGGTGAGCGGTTAAGTTACTCTCTCTCTGTTGGCACAAAGTGCAGATGGCTGATTTGACGTCTTTCCTTTTTGCTGATTGAAAGTTATGCAACAGTCATTTCAGGTTTCCTGGTCATTAACTTTCTTCATTTTCAACAGAAACTTTGTAAAGGAAGGCTTGCATGGTTCCAGGCTAGATAAGAAGCAGTTCTTGTCCTCAGTTCACTTTCTTTCTCATCCAATCTTGCTTTCTCAGAGCTTCCACTGATGAGAGAACATCAAACTGGCACTGTGTTTGAGGAAACCCTTTCTTCGTCTGTGTCTTCTATCCCCCATATAAACACAAGCTTATATTAGGACAGATTTTGTTTGGTATTTTTTTCATCTGTGGAAGGAGGGAGATAGGAAACACTATTTCCCTACAGCTTGCCCCATCTCGGGTACTAAAAATTCCTTTTTAGCTTTTTGTCTTCAGCAAAGCAATCCAAACTTTCCTCATTACTGGTGCTCAGGAGAAACCACATTGCCCAGAGGAAAGCGTGACTGTGATTTTCATACACACAGCTGTCGCTCTCTTAGTGATGGCTGCAAGGCAGTACCACTCTGCTCATGGATCTTCTGGTTTCTTTTCTACTTCGTAGAGTCCAGGCTTTGACACTCCACACGCCCTCCTCCTTTCAGCTTTGTCCCTGCCTCCATGGTGAGACCGATCCTAGCCCTAAAGCCTTGAGTTTTCCCCTGTGATTCTACTAGTACTTGTTACAGCTAATTTCCACCTAATTTCCAGTTTTTCTATAATGGCAGCAGAGACACAAAGCATCCCTCTGCTTCTCCACTATACCCACCTGCCCTTCCCTCCAGCACTCATGAGGGTGACTCCGCTCAGGCCCTTCAGGCATGGATAGAAAAAGTCTCCTTCAGAGTTACTTCTCTACAACAGAGAATGGGGAACAGACAACGATAAGGCAGATGTCAGTTTTATCAGCTTCTTATGGCTGTGTGAGGATGTTTTCTCTCTCCTGAACCGATTCAACTCTGCGTGTTCCTGAGTTTGGAAGAACTCTCAGGCACAAAATCTTCTCATAAGATATTGTTAGTACCCTAAAACCATTTGATTTAAGGCCACGGAATGAGAAAAATGACACGTTGCGAAATATTCCCCTCCCATTTACTTCAAATATCCGAAAGTCCTGTTTATGCTTTTACCAGGTGTTTTGCTATATGTGTTTGCACATGTATGCATACACAAGAAGGGTTTTTTGCAGTTAGTGAAGTCCAGGCTGGGTCCGTCTTATCTCCTTCCTAACCTCAGTATAATGACTGTGGCTTTATAAATGAACTTGGTTCCTGAAGTGTGCAATTTTAATGTAGGTGCATTAAGTGCCACTGTAGTCACTTGGTCTCTGAAGGATCATTCTAGAAGGGTGTGGGTCTCCTATAGGTCCGGTGTCATACCTATCTGCCCTGTACAGATATCTCAGATATCTTAGCTTGTCTAAAATGGCAATAGCTGCCTATTTTAGGCACCTAAACAAATCCAAAGGAGACCAGACCTGGATACTACTGAATAATTAAGGAAGTGGCAAACTCAATAAGATTGACAAACTCAATAACATCTGCCTCGGAATGATAGGTGTCATTGTCCTCCAATTAAATCATATTTTACTCTATTACCAGGCCATCTCTCTCATGAGCTTATATGTTGCCTGATATTATACTTATCACATCACTTATGGTCATTCCTAGTTCCTGGTTCTGAACTAACATGAATGTAGTAACTTTAAGAACATTCTTGCTCTTTGAATTCAGAAATCTCTGTTGGCTGCTTCTTCACGCTCTGTCTTATGCACAGTTTTTGATTAACCTGTTCCACTAAGAAAAAACATTGTTGGTTGGAACTCCAGGAGAAGAGATACTCACCCACTGCATGTAGTCGGCAGCTTCAGAGCCTGTCCCATCTCATCCAGAGACCAGACCTCACCAATTTTGCCCAGCCACAAAGTCTGACGGAGCGGTAGATTTGGATTAATTTTGAGGAATATTTCCCAACAGCAGGGATTACATCTTATACAGCTTGTACAGTTACTGAATCATGAATAACAGCGTTCAGCCGCCCAGTAACATATTTGAAGGACCCTTGACATGGCTTCCTTTTTTAGATATTTGATGAATTCCCTGCATTTTGTTATTTATTATTATTTTCTATCGTGTGCCCATTAGATACTTTTAGAATTAATTAATTACAGTATATTTTAAGTATATACTCACAGAATGTCAGTCTGGGGTCTTCAAGTACATTGACACTTTGCTCCATTCCTTCAAATGAATGAACTGTACTGCATATATTCTGTCTCTGTAAAACATACTGTTCCCACGTAGCCCTGTAGTACAGTATTGCCATTGGCCATAAGTTTTTACTGAATTTCTAAAGTCTCAGGACTCAGGCTTGCTCTGTCTGTACTTTTCCTGACCCGCCTGCAATTTTGTGTGACTGGATTTAGCTGTGACAGAAATTTCTCTACTTGATCGGGTGTCTGTTGCTAATTATTTTTACCTTATTTTTTTTATCTTCGTGTGATACAACTATAGCTTCAAACAGATAGCAGTAGCAAACAGTTATTCTAGGCAGAACGAGATCTTTATGACTCTAATGCAGTGATGCAGCGCAGAGAAATTCGGGTCTGGTACAAGGGCAGAGTCCTTGAGAAGAGGAGGGGCAGGATGCGGAGCAGGGGAGGGCAGGCAGGGGATGGGGCACAGCCAGGCACCGTAGACCCCAAATGATAAACAACTCAGTAATTATCAGTTAAAAAAACCTGCAGATCTGGAGCTGGGAAAACTAGTTTTAGGGGTAATGAAGAGAAAAAAGCAATAACGTATGTAAAAGGCACCATATATAGCGCACTTGGGTGTAACCTGGTGCTGCAGACCAATGAAGGAAGAAAAGTGTGAATATATATATAAAAGGAGTGCTTTCTTTTTGCCTGCAAACAAGATTTTGAATGTAACCATACAAATACGACATGAGGATCTATTAGAAGAATAACCGGGACTCTGATCCACACTGATCAGCTGAGGACGCAGCAGGAGGCTTAGAATGGAAGAAAAGTGTGTTATTTCAATAGGAATGGGATAACAGGTTTCACTAGCCTGAATTTTGTTAGTTCAGTGCTTAGCTTTATTTAATGTAGATTGTTTTCTGCTTCAAGTCTTACTATAAAATACCTCCCAGTTAGTATGAATTCCCATGAACACTTTATCCCGCTACACTGTATATTATGTGTCACTGTGTTTATACCGAATCGTTAATTTTCTTGTGTGAGTACAGTAAAGATGCATCTATTATTGTGAAATATTTGAAAATAGGGTATTTATTGCTTGCATTTATTTTGGAACATCCAGGCAGAAGCATTTCTGATCGATTCTCTCAAGTTTCTACACATTCAGCGCTGGGTTGTTTTTTGCAGTAATTTCTCCCCATTATTTGAAGATATGAAATGCTGTAGTTTATTGTGCCGACAAGATTCAAAGAAGTTTCCTATCATTTTTTCTTCCCAAGGGAAACTGCAATCCGTAGCAATTTTCCACTGCTGAATTGTCATAAAAGCACTTGTCTGGAAGTTTCATATAATAGTCTATTATAGTAGATAGTTTTATTGCCAAGGAAAGAGAAGCAGTGAAGTTATTCAAAGCTCACAATGGCACACTCGCTCCTTCTTCCTTCAAAAGAGCAGAGTAGGAAGCATTATTTATTCCCTTTTTTAACAATTACGGAATCAGTCAATACCCAAAGAACAAAATAATCTTTTAATAGGTGTATATTTCTCTAACCCATAAATAGTTTGTAGTAATCCACAGCAGGGATATCTGTCCCTTGCAATTATTTTCTTTCTTGAGATACATGCACTCCAGGAGTGTTTCATTAAACTTTCCGTGATGAGATATTTTTACTGCTGTACAACATGTAATCATGAACTGAGCCAGAAAAACAAAACAAAACAAAACAAATCTTCAGGTCAGTTTTTAAAGTAGTTGTATGTATGTGTGCGAGTCTGCAAATTACATATATTTTTATTTCCATGTGTAGATTACCACGCTGTGGGATTTTAATTCCAGATAGAATACTTTCCAGAAACCCTTTTCTCATAAAGTATTCTTCCTATTTCTTTCAGATGTAACTTCAGACATTCCTAATGAATGTGACAAACTGCTGGGATCACTCTTTGAATGTTCCAGTTTTTGCTCATCCCCTGACTGGAACAGGCAGACAAGAATGCAGAGTTTAATTTACATACAGGATAAGTATTTAAGTTTTACTCATTTTTATAGGAGAAAGCACCGTCTTTCATCCTCCTGGGGCTGAACAACCATAGCCAACATTTCTCTCTGCACTTTCTCTTTGAGTGCTGCTGTGAGATCCAGGTAGCGAAAAGCTTCCACTTCTTGTGGATGGTGAGAACCATAGATGCAACTAGCAGCTGTTTCAGATGCTTTTGGCAAAAGTAAAAGCATGGTGAGCATTTCCTTGGCAATTGTCCTGCTCTTCACAGTAGAAACTAGACTGAGGAGTCCATTGCCATTTGGGCCTTTATCATCTAGCATTTTGAGGGAAGTCATCAAGCAAGGACATTTTGTTTGGTTTTTTAAATATGACAGTTAAGAGCTTCGCTGCAAGGTACGCTTGGATATGAGCTAGGCTTTGTTTTAAGTTATGCTTAAAAGAGACAGAATTCCATGTTAAGATTAAGTACAAGATTAAGACACCTACCTTTAGGCTACATTAATATTATCAAGTAATTTGTCATAGCAGAAGTAGATCAGCAGTATGAAACGTCATACCCATCTACAGGAAGGGCCCAAAAGAGGACCCAGGAAACTTCAGTCCCTGGGAAAGTAATGGAACAAGTCTTCTTAGAAAGTATTGCTAACCAAAGGAAACAAGTGATTGGGAAAAACAGCACAGATTTACCAAAGACAAATTATGCCAGACTTACCTGACCACCTTGTACAACAGAGCAACATCTTCTGTTGACACGGGGAGAAGAGTGGATGTTGTTCACCTGGTCTTTAGCAAAGTGTTCGACACTGTTTTCCACAGCCTTCTCCTAGACAAGCGGGCAAGATACAGATTGGGTGGGTGGTCTGTGAGACAGGTATAAAAATTGGATCACAGACCACATTCAGCGGATGATGATCAATGGTTTTTACTCAAGCTGGCAACCCGTCACAAGCGGGGTCCCCAGGGATCGATACTGGGCCCCACACTGTTCAACACCTTCATAAATGATCTGGATGTTGGGATGAAAGCACCCTCACCAAGTTTGCTGATGACACCAAGCTGGGTGGTGAGGGAACACATCAGAAGGGAGAGTCATCTTATAGAGGGACCTTGACAGGCTGGAAGAGTAGGCTACCAGGAATAGCATGAAGTTTAACAAAGACAAGTGCAAAGTCCTGCACCTGGGATGGAATAACCAAAAAAGCCTGATAGAAGCTAGGATCTGCATGCCTGGGGAGCAGCTGTGCCAAACATTTGGTGAACACACTGAACATGAGGCAGCAGTGCGCAGCTGCAGCAACAGAGGTAAATTGGATCCTGGGCTGCATCCACTAGAGACATCCCACTCTATTCAGCACTTGTCAGGCGGCACCATGAGTACTGGTCCACACGATTGAAGAAAGATGTGGACAGACTGTAGAGGGTCCAAAGGACAGCACAAAGATGATCAAACGGATTGATAAAGACTGAAGAATTTAGGTCCCTTCCCCCTGGAGAAGAGGAGGCTCGGGGAAACCTCATGACAGTTTCCAGAACTTAAAGGGCAGCTAAAAAGAAGTTCTCTTCACAAGGAGCCACGTGGAGTAGACAAAGGGCAATAAGTACATGTTGAACCAGGAGAAGTTTCACCTCGACATAAAAATGAAATTTTTTAGAGTAAAAACCATCACTCACAGGAACAACCTCCTTAGGGACATGGTAGAGTCCCCATCACTGGAGGTTCCAAGATGTGACTGGACAGGGTCCAAGATAATCTCAAACAAGCTCCCTTTTCCCTGAAAGGTTATAGCAGATGATCTTTCAAGGTCCCTTCCAGCCTAGGTTATTCTGTGATTATATAGTTTGGTGTTGCCACCAATGTATCTATAGTATTTGCCACCTGATGGGTTTAGAAATAGACTAGACTAGACTAGATTATAATATTTCAGTTGGAAGGGACCTACAGTGATCCTGTTGTCCAACTGCCTGACCAATTCAGTGCTGACCAAAAGTTAAAGCACGTTATTAAGGGCATTGTCCAAATGCCTCTTAAACACTTATAGGCTTGGGGTATCATTTATTTGGATCCAGACTTTCTCTGGCGCTGTGGGTCAGAAGTGCTCATGCTGCATATGATTTCATGTTCTCTGGATGACCGTAAGTTGACACAGTCCCTCGTGTACATTCAAGGTGGGACTGCTTTGTGGACTGAACCAATGCATAGTAAGTGGGAGCAGCTTGAGGATTAAAGCCAAAATACTGGTCCAAGGTTGTTAGATACAAACTTAGGTGTCAGTGTGTGAAGTCCTTGCCTTGCCTTCCATCATAGTCAGCTGAGACTGAGGTGGATTCAGATGCCTAGATTTAGGTTCATAGCACCATTTCAGGAACTGAGGTAACCTGCTTGGCTTCAGGTGCTGCTCCAGAGGAGCAGCAGTCTTCTGTAGGTCTTCCATCAGATTTGCCAACTGCATAGTCAGTTCAGCCTTGGCTATTATAGATCATGCCCTTAGGCATCTGCTTTTGTACGAGCTGAGTCACTCCACTGATGGCGTTGACTAACTACATTGACTAAAGCAAGAATTCAAACACTCAGCTCATGTAGACACTCATATTTCAATGTCTTGTTTTGATGCTGAATCCCACCCTTAAAGTTCAGTTCAGTTACTTAAATTTAGGTATCTAATACTCTTTGAGATAACCCTAGACTAGGTGAGATATATTCACAAGGCCAGAATATATGTCACAAGACTTAGAGTAGTCCCCACTCATCTGGAGCAACTGCTAGAGGACAGGAAGCATGTCCTGACACAGAATAGCCTATGTTTAGGAAACAGAATTGAGCTTCTGGTGTAAAACCTTTGGTTTATTACTATTTACATGATTCCATATCATTAACATATTTAGAAAAGCAAAGCTGTTTATTCTGTTCGTGACAAGCACTTACAAAGTCTTGTGTCTTACACATGACATAAATACCAGGTCATTCTGTAAATCCACTTTACATTGCTCACATCTATAAAAAGTTACTCATTTGCTGCACAAGCTAAAATTTAAGCAGTAAAAATGTTATATGCGAATTAGACTACCGTCAGCCTGTGAAAGAAGGTAAATAAATCAATAAAGCCCATGAGCATATGTAAGGAGCGGGGTAGCATAGCCCTCTTTTATCCATGCTGGTTTGTATCTCCAGAAAACCATTACACCCTCTCCACCGACTGTGTCTTTGGTTTTACACACTGTAAACACAATGTAATATTCCATCTGCCAGATATTAAAAATGGTGTGGTCAGCTGATGGCTGTTCTGCCTGTATGAGGCCATGTCTTAAGTCTGCTGGAGTTAATTGGAACAGCTGTGGAGAGATTTTGAGGATAAACTTTCCATCATTGTTATTTAACGTCATTCTCTTACACAGCCCCGTGTATGTGCGTTAAAGAGCATTAACTCTAGTAAATAAGTTCAAGTACACCATTTCTGAAATGCATGGGACCAGCTGGGAAGAGATAAAACCATCGTTGATTGTGGAAAATGTCTTGATATTTTTCATAACAAAGTCACAGTTATTTTGGCACGGTACAAAATGATATTTTTCAGCTGTCAATGATGCTTCAAATAGAGAAGAAAAAGAGTTGAGACAATCATTATCATTGAATCACTGGAGTTTTATAACTCCAGCAACAATAGTTTACTTCATAATTTCCTTAACTAAAAATGAAACATTTGTGAAAGGATGTGTTCCTAGCTGGCTTCCTGGCTCTGCCTTTTCCGTTTACAAAATGAAAGGGAGAAATATGCTGGAAACAAATTTTGTTTATAGGAGCAAAGCATTATGTCTGAAAGAATTACATACCCACATCTTGTAACTTTTCCCTGAAGACCTGCATATTACCTCTACCATAACTTCTTGATCAACAATGAGTATTACTTTGCAAATTTGCATCACCATTAGACCTTTTGCCGTATGGAGGTGACTCCATTCTCACCTATGAGGAATCAAATCTGTTGAGAGCTCTATCTCAAATTCTCATAATCTTTTGCAAAGTCTGATGAGTCATAAACAGATGTCCTCTGTCTTTTGAACTGCCATCTGTTGTAACTGGCTGGAAGATGTTTGGCTATTTCTGTCAAAGTGTATAAACTTTTTTTTTCTGAAAAGCCTATTCCTTAGACAGCATGTGTTAAAGAGTAGCCCTGGAAAGACAGCAGCTGTTTTTTCAGAGCCTTTGCTTCTGTTAATATTTTTTTTTCAGTCCTTTCAGAATGGAAACTGGTTGCTGTTCTCATTCATCCTGAAAGTTTTAAGAACTGTCCAGGCTGCATAATTAGAATTTCCTCACAGCCATCTTCTGCTCCGTGGTTCACTACTGTTGAAACAGATGGAGTCATAACAGCTCTCTGAGTCATTCTAAAGCTGGTACGATGTCACTGATGAATGTTTGTATGTGTTTGATGCATTTTGTTTCATCCGGGGTCATGCCTTTCTAGTCGAAGGAGCTCCTACACTAGCCTGTAAAATGAGTTTCATAAGCATCATGGCAGGTAGGCACCTTGTGTGAATAATACATCTATTATGTGAATATGTCTAGCCGCATTATTTCAACCTTTAAAATAAGACTGTATAGGAGTCACTAACTTTCCAACTTGCAGAGACAGCAACACAATTTTAGTATGTACCTGAGATGTTTTTGAAGTCTTGGAGCTTTCTGTGTGTCATATTGTTCGGTATGAAGCTTCTTACTATGACAGTGTTATTACTCCAACCATTCTGAGAGCTATCAGGATTAAATTGCACCCGTGCTACTGTTTTTCCCTCTGCATGGGGAATACGATTTCTGTAGTCTCCACTCTTCTTTCTTTCTCTGCTCGAACACCATAAATTACATGCCAGGGTAAGACAAATTGCAGTGCTGCTTTAATTGTGGGTGAGATCACTTGTCATAAAAATTGCCAGTCCCTTCAGAAAATTAGTTAGTGATGAAAGAAATCTCATCTTAACTGCTGCTTAAAACCTTATCCTTAGCTTTCAAATAGCAGAGGCTCTGAATACCACAGATCCTCTGTTCTTTTAATCATCCACAGAATTATTGCCCTGTGGTCCAGCGACTTTGCAGAGTTGCCGGTTCCGTTTGCTGACCCCAGGGAGTTACAGGTTATCACTTCCAAAGAGCATAGCTCCACACCATTCCCTAACATCAAGAGCCAACTCATCACTGCTCAGCAAAAAGTGATTCTCTGCAACAGGAAAATACTTCAGGGAGCTTGAAACTCACTTTTTTTTTTTTTTTCTTTTTTAAATTTCCAGCCCAGTGCACACTTCTGCAGCACTGTATCCACTTTTCTCCTTTCTGGCTTTAATTTCAACTCTGTGTATAACAGAGAACATTTGTGTGGCATACATAAATACCCAAAATGAAAAGATTTTTAACATGATATACTGATGTTTTTTCTGCAGTTTTCAACACATGCCTATGTATTTGTCAGCCTGTCCATCCGTCCGCCCATCCACCCACCTGTGACGAAGGAAGCAAATACATACAACTTGGAAAGAAAAACTTGTGTCTTTCTCATGTTTACAGAATATTATTGCATTTGAATATGATTCTGACTGATCAGAGTTCATAACAGCTCAAGATATTTCATATTGTATTACGAAAAATAGGCTATGAATGGCGTTTTCTGTTGAATATTCATACCTGTATAGTCATACAGTTTTAACGTAGGGAAGGCTTGGCAATATGTTTGAAATAACCACAGTAAATGTAGAAGTAAAGATCCGAACACATGAAGCAGAGATAGAACCTGAAAATGAAAACTGAAGAAAAGAAAGAGAAAGCAGAGAAGAAAAAAGGAGCTGGAAAGGAATAATTCATGAAGAATGGGAAGAACATCTTTTGAAATTTTATAGTATTTCTTCCTCTTATTCAGACTCCTATTTTAGCAAGGTGAATTACTTATTCCAGGACCAAAATCAATTTGCTTTCCCATTGACAAAACACAGTCACGGACTTTCAGTTTAAATAACTTCAGATATTTTGTTCAATGGTAACAGCAGCAAAGAAGAAAGATAAACATCTGCAAGAGATCACAATTATGAATTTAATTTTGTAAGCTCCTTCATGAACCTTCCTTCACATACGAGGGACTAATGCCTGGAAAAGTAAAAGGTCACTAGAAAGGAAACCAAAACACCAACCATAACTTCTTCACAGCAGCTAATCAAAACAGTTGCTTCTGACTCAACAGACTCAAGATGAGGAAGAGAATAAAAAGAAGTGTGATACACATGGCATTGATAGAACTGTACGTCCTTTGAAAGCGAACCAAGCTAGCACAACCAGAAGAAAAAAATGTTGCTGAAGTAGTGACCAGAAGCAATGGAAAGTGGAAACGCCATTTTGGATCCTTACCAACCTAAGCAAACCATTGCCCTGGCTTTCCTTATTCGCTGTAGGACAAAGGAGAAGCTCTTCCTTCCTCGTGTCCAGAGACTTAAGAAAAGGTGAGACAACGTGTTTAGCCTGTGAGCCACAGGAAGATGTTATTTGGCCTAAGGTACTTTTTCTGCAAGCCTCAGCAAAGTTGGGATGAGGATCTAAACCCCTGCCAGCTGCATGGATTTACTGGGGATGCTGCAATAGCCTTCAGCCCTCCAAATCTTATGTTATTGAACTGCAATATCATTATTAGCTAATTGTATTCTCATCATCAGCCTGTGGCATACATAAGCAGATGTGAGAGCTTTTGTTTTGTTGGAGGAAAACCAGGCTGCAGGGGAATAATTAGGAGTCATAAGTTCAGACTTTAGGGCTTCACAGTGAGTGTACCTATGTTTCTGCTCATTTACTGTTGCTACTAAAGAAAGAGAGAAAACAAAAGTTGCACCTTCAGGTCAAACAGCTCAAGGCTTTTCACAGTTCTTCTGGCACTTTCCTTCCTGCCTGGCGTCACGGTGTGATGACAGAGTCTCTCTGAGGCACAAAACGTCCAGTTCAGTTGTAACTCTTCAGCCACTCTTCAGGTGGGTTCGGAGTTCATTGATGGTGATGACCAGCACGTGTTAAGAAAAATATCCTGTTGTTCCATGCTACAGAGTTTCATCCGCATCTACAGAATCATTTAAAACAACAGGAGAAAAAAAAAAAAGGCTTTTTTATCAGTTTCAGTGTTATCACGGGTATCCTGCGAGAACTGAAAGGACACGGGACGAAGAGTCACTTTAACTTTCATTTTTCAGCACCTCCTATTGTGCCTAAGCAGCTTCTAAAGCTTTGAGAAGATTAATGCTTTTTAATAAGTATTCATTTCTTCCTCTCAAATGCTGTGTTGATAAGCTTTTTAGATTAGCAGATAATGTAAAGGACTTCAAAGGCTTACGAAGGCATTCCCAGTTGGCTTCCTGAATACAGCTGGGAGTCAGACTAATTGGCAGTCTGCAGTGAGGCAATTAGCCACAGGATGAAGTAAAATGGAGGCAGAGACCTCACATTATGTATGCATCATTACTCGACTATGTGCTTTGTTCTGTGTGAGCAAAATCGCTATCAGAGTATTAAGGCAGCTTTAATACACAAATAACTGAAACTCACCTCGGGGCGGGGAAGGGGCTGAACCCCCCCAGTTGCATTCTGTAGGCAAAGTGGCCATCTAAGTAGGGCAAAAAAAATATTTTTTAAAAAGGTATATTTGCACTGCAGACTTCATGCTTGGTAAACCAGTACTAAAGAAGGGAACTGAGGGATGTCCTGATCTCTGTCGCACAGTAAAATGCAAAATAACTCTACTGACTTCAATTATGTTGTTCTGGTTTTCCTCTGAGGTTAGAATCTAATTCAACTCCATTATGATGACATCATAGTCGTACAGAAAGAGTGATAAATAGATTTTCCTTGGGTAGATACTGGCAGTGAGATAACAGCACTGCTTCTTTCCTTTTTTCTTCCTCCAAGATCACAGGGGCTGCAGCAGACATTCAAAGAGTAACACTCTTTTATAAATGTAAAAATGTAGTGGTGCCATTCAGCGTGACAGATTAAAGGATTTGAAAAATGTCACAAGACTGAAAACATTTTCACGTTGCTTTCAGCAGTGTTCATTCATCATAACTGTCCTCTGGTCTTTGGGGGATTGCACCGCCGTCATTCGCGATGGGAACAAGGACAGCACTCATTGCTCGGAGACCGGACAGGAGAACGGCCGGACTTGTTGCCCTGAATGATGCAGATCCAGCAGAACAAACCGTCCCCAGGAAACAGAATCTCAACTTGAGACCATTGCAGAGGCTCGAAGGAAAATATTTTTTGATCACGGAGATTTTGTAGGAAGTAAGGAAACATCGCTGCCATGCAAGCCAATTCTGTGACCTTCAATTGCTTTGGCTTTTCAAGAATGTCATTACTGTTTATGATTAGCTATTTGTATTTCCATAGGAAGATCTTTACATTTCACTGATAGGTGAGGTGTTTCTTGCGTATAGTACGTACAGGGACTCGTATCTGTGACTTCCCATGACACAGCTGAGAGCCCAGGGCTATAAAGAAATTTTCCTCAAAAGGAAGGAGACATCACTGAAGCTTGACCATTAAGTAAAATGTCGCAAATCCAGGACAGAAACCCTGACAGCAGCTTACAGCCAGGAGTGGGAGGACTGAGGCTCTGCTCAGGGGAGTAAACACTAGAACATCAGGAGCAAGAACTCCCCACTCTCTTATTGCTGAGTTACAAGATGTATTTCCCTCTTGCTGCCTCTCTTACAGCTCTGCAGTGGCTCACCTCCAAAAGATGTGGTATAAGTCATATTCTGCCTGCTCAGTAAATAGAAATATGTGGCTGAATCTGTGTCTATAAGCGATGGGCTGCAGCACAGAATAAGTTTGTTGCTGCTGCTCTTCCCTCTCCTCCCCATCCTAACCTGAAATTAAGTTCTTTTTTTGACCTCTACCTTAGACCTCTTAATTTCTCAGTGTACGCTTCAAGCATATATTCCATCTCTTTCTCTCTCAAAACCCTTTGGAATCTTAATACTGTAGGTTTTCTACAAGTCTTTTTAACCATCTCTCTAAAAACTGGATGTTACAACTAACAAGGAACAGACTCATAGAGCTTTGCCAGTTTAGGTTTAGCAGTGGGAAAGAAATAATACAATAAACACAATGAAATGTGGCTCGATGAGATTATGCACTACTTTCTGGTGGCAAGTGATGTTACGAGTTTGTCATCACCAGGAATTTAACTAGGTTTGTTAGGTATTATTCCACATCTAGTTTGGAATTGCCCTCAAGTGGCCACTGCATTCTGAAATCAAAGTGGTGTAATCCTAAAATAGATATTCTTCTCATGAAGCGGCTTTGTACATTTCTAAATTAATTACTTTTTATTTCAAAGCAGAAAGCCTACAGGGGGTTATACCGAGAGAGCCAAGTTGGTTGCTTTCCACCATGTATCATTAACATCCTCATTTGCATTTTTCCACCTACTTTTCCCCCTTGAATTGAATTTCGTCTGTTTAACAGGGTTGATAAGGATGATTGGGAAATCTGGTAGGGTATTGGCACAGCCTTGCTGCCAAGAATAGGAAGTCATTCCTTCAAGTTGTGGCTTGTCCCATGCGTGGACTAAACTTATCTAGAACAGGACAATTCAGGAGGAACACCACGTTGGGGCGTCTGCTGTAGAAGTAATGTCACCCTCAAAAAAAGAAAATTAGTTTTAAAGTACAGAACTCTCTACATATTAATGACTCCAGAAACACAAAAAGTTCTTTGCAGCAGTTTATGACTTCAGATGGAAGAACGTCTCTTGGTTGCTATTTGAGTTTGGGACATGACCACGCCCACAGAAAGTTATAATACTTTGGCAGAAAATCCTATGATAAAATAACAAAGGGCAGATAGGCAAGTTTAAGAAAACAATGCTATTCTACTCTACTCTACTCTACTCTACTCTACTCTACTCTACTCTACTCTACTCTACTCTATCAGTCGTCCCATTTGGTCATTAATCACATAAGGAAGACCTCAGCTTTGCCACTCCATTGCCTTTTCAACAACAACTCAAGGGCTCTGGTTCTCCAAGCTCAGACAGTTTTAGACTTGTAAAGGAAACAAGCTTTGAAACATATCTACTTTTTCTCAAATACCAGCTCTTAATTACACCAAACACAATTGCTACCCGGAATTTTCCTGTCTAAGTCAGCCCACTCTACCAGTCCGATCACTTCCCATTATGTATAAATGCATTTATTAAAAAGGCAAATATGCTGTTTTCTTTGTGCCTTTGAAAATATTTTATTGCACCCTGAACACATATATGCCATATGTGGAGTCGTGCACATTAAAGGTTCCAGCAGTAGATTAACTTGTGCTACACTTCCCCATTTAGCTTTTTAAATATTTGTTTGGATGTTTGTTTCTGCAATGAACAGGATTTAAAATGATATAAAACCAATAATGAAGCAATAAAGTGCTCCCCTGCGCAGAGTTCATACCGCATTTAATTGGCACAATGGAGCAGTTTATGGCAAGTATTCTTGGATGTGTGAAAGTTTACTGTTATTGTGCTGCAGATGTTTCTAGGTAACCTTTAATACGAGTGGGAAATACAGATCTTTGAGATTGCTGCTTGTGCTTTATAGCACATTTTATAGAAATCTGTAGAGATGAGAATTACACAAAATGATGGTGACATTATTGCCCGAGAGCAGGGCACCATTAACGTATCTCAATGGGAGTCCAATAAACCCATAGTCATGGTGCAGCTTGGTGCGAGTATCACGTTTGTCTTTCGCAGGTGTGAAAATCAGCGGAGGAAAAGTACAGGAAAAGACTTACAGGCAAGGTTGGAAGAAGGAATAGCGAAACTAATTCAGAGACAGGGTAAGACTATTTTTAACATTATTCTAAAGTATAAACCAATTATACATATTTATGTCTGTACACATATATAGTGTCTAGATGTTCTGAATACTTTATAAATTTGATGCCCTTGCTAATAACAACAACAGCTGCTTAAAACCAGCTCTGGGAACAACTGGGTGAAAATTTTGCAACATGACACTCTATCTTTCTGTTTCTGTTGTAGTTTGGTCCGAACTGTTAGCAACACCAACGTCACCCGTCTGAAGTCCCTAAAAGTCACTAAACCTGTGTGTGTGAGAAGAGCTGTACAACTCTTCGTGTTTCCTGGGCCTTATGTCTTCATGCTTTTTTTTCCTATGGTGTTGCGTTTCCCTGCTCGCCCTCTTTGCCATATCATTAATGAACATCTTTACCGACACGGAGTCCAGGATGGCTCACTGGGACAAGGTGCAGTAGGCTGAACTCAGGCTCAAGGAACTTCTTCAGTACAAAGGACTAATCTTGGAGAACAGGTACACACATGTTCTCCCAGAAGAGAAAGATGGAAGGCACTGGGGACGTTAACAACTAAAATCCAGCAAGTGGGTAGTAAGCCAGGCATCTAAACATGGGTACCTAGTACCCTCACATTTACGGTTGGAGTCGTCTTCTTGGAAATGAGAGGGAATTATTCAGTTTTCTTGGTGTGAGCAGGGATATGAGTAGGAGTTTCTTGTGTTCTTTGGGTACCACTAAGTGGGTAGAAGTGGAAGTGGTTAATGTACCGATCTCTCCCTTAATTTCCTTGAATTTTGTTAGAAGTGCCACAAAAAAACCATCCCTGCTGTACATTTTGGATTTCTAAGATATTTTGCCTATTTTATTTCAGCTGTAACTTCCCAGTAAATTTAACATGAATTTGAGAAATGTTCTGATTGTCCATAATTATAGAGTTTTAATATATGTGGCAAATAACTGGTTTATTATAGTGAACCTGCAGACAATTACCATCTCATTACATACAGCCTCCACCTGGGGGAGTTTTCCCATAGAAATGAAGTCCACAAGTTTGGGGTTTGGATGCATTCCCAATTGAGCTGGAGAACCCCAGCAATAAAAGCACATTTAACTTTAACTGCTTTAACATTTATCATCTTATGTGATATTACCTAAACCAAAGGCATTTTTCATTGGATCTAACAGCGACAACCACACTTAATTGCTTTCACTGCATGTTTGAATCAAGATGAGATCTATTTTCTGCATGACTAGAGAGAGCATTGCTTTTAAAATTCTGTCTCCCTGCAGCGACATCTACATTTCTGTTCCTATTTTGCTTGTGGAAATTTGAGTGAAATCTGTTACTGGCATCAGTCGTGAAGGTGTGCCAGCATCCCTGCAGAGTAATTCAGATAATTCCTGAAAGTATCCTAAAAAGTCTTAAGGGAGGTAATAAAGAAGATGGAGCCAGACTTTTCTGAGAGGTGCACAATGAAAGAAAACGAGCGACAAACACAACTTCTACCAAAGAAAATTTCAAAGTGAGGCTGTGGAGTTGTCCTTGAAGATTTTTAAAATTTGACTGGACATGGCCCTGAGCATCCTCCTTTAACTTTGGAATTAGAGCTGCTTTGAGGAGGCAGCTGGACTAGATGGGATCCAGAGGTCATTTCCCACCTACATTATTCCAAGTAGGAACCCAAACTCTGACACAATGAAAATGTTTACTTTGGCTAATGTTGGGCCAACTATTTTCTTCTTGTTGTTCCCCTCAGGATTTCATAGGTCTCCAAAGATACTGGAGTCTGGGAGACCTCTGTGCGTGCTTTCGGCATTATCATACAACTGCCATAGAGCTTATTACCAAACAACCCTGTTCTGCTCACTTTTTAAAGTTGTCATAAAAATAAGTAATTTTAATCATTATGATATCCTCTTCCTTTTCTGCAATACTGCTCAAACTGAAAGACCGTGAAAAGTTTTATACATGTAGGTTGCAATCACAAATTTGAATAGGCAAGTCAAAGAGGAAAGGGATTGAACAGGATTCTAGGCACCAGGAATTAAGTTTTAACAGCAACTGCAGACGTCCGTTCCCACAACACACCACACTTACCTGTTCCCGCCATTACTTTGGTTCTACATGAACGTGCATTAACCAGTTAGATCTACTCCATGGTAAGCGTCATGGCTTCACAGTCCTCCTTTTGTTTAAAGCGTATTTTATTTCTGTCACTTAAACCCTTGCAGTAGCTACCTTTAGAGAGTGAACAACGAGCTGTTACGTGCCGCTGACTGACTCGCACAGCTTCAGCAATCAATGTTGCTTATCTTGCTGTTGTCAGGGGTAAATTCATCCTTTCATCATGAAGATATTTTCCCCGAAAGTCTTCAATACTGACACTGATTATTTTTTTCTCCTAAGATTTCCAACACTTAAATCATTTCATGTACATCCGTTTCCGTGGGTAAAAATGAGGCATTTTTAAATAGAAATTTGTCTAGCCTTTTTTTTTTTTTTTCTTTGTAAATTGGCACACCCTATATTCAATGTATTCAATGAATACATTCCGTATATTCTACCTAGAATAGCACTTCAATCTGTCTGGCCAAGGACTGTGACTTAGAAGTAGGATCCCTGGGAGGGACTGACATTAATTAGACGTGACAGCCACCAGCACACAAGGCTCGGCGCAAGATCGTCCAAGTGTCATGAGCTCAGCACATCACAGCAGGAGCTTCTGTCCTTGACAACAGAGAGTGGTGAATACTAATCTCACGTGCTTAAAAAGGAGTGTGCAATATTCATTTCTTAAAATTGATGGGAGAAGTACTATCTCCTTAAGAGTGGGATTCTTTAATTGTTTGTTGCATTTTTAATGTGATAAGTAGGACTCTTTCCCGCAGTACAGCAAAACCACAGCGTGGTAGTGCAGGAGTGATGAATGTCTGGCTCTCAGAGTCTGTCACACATCCAGCTGTGCAGCACAGGCAAATTCAGCCAGATGTTAAAAATGCCTGTGCAGGAGCACAGATAGGAATGCCTCAGCAGGAACTGCAAGCAGAGAGTATCTTTAAAGATGAGCTTAGCCCTGGCCCGCTAGACCTGATTCAATGAAGCGTTTGGGCATGTGGTGTCTGGGGACGTCTCCAGATTAAGAGATTGCTCTGGATCTTCATAAAATCACTGAATTTTAAGTGTGGCTTTCAAAGTAAACACGTTTAAGGGCATTGAGAACTGGGGTTGGAGGAATGAGAGGAGTAAATGAATGTCAGAGAGGATAAAGACTGGAACCTTGATTTAGGAGAGCACTCAAATTTAAACACAAGCCCAAAGCGCTTTTCTGCACAGGATGCGTGGGATGAATCCATGCATTGCAAAGTATGGCATAATGCTTAGTAGAGTGTGAAATTAATAAGAGAACATGACTATTTAGCACTTGAAACAAGTGTTTTAATCTTTTAATTCCAGCATTACTTAATGGCCTAAAGCTTCATAGGTTGGAGTGCTTTCTTGTACTCCAGACTCCTTTAGTTTCCTAACCTGAGCGAAGGAAAGCAAAAAGATGCTGAGAGCAGCACACCTTCTTCTATTAACGTTGGCCAAAACATCTAAGCTTGTGTTAATAATCTGATAACAGTAAATATACACGAAGAGACAAGACCAAGTGGAAGACAGCACACAGAGTGCAAGTCCTTCATCTTCCAGCGTGTCTGTTGAGTCATCTTTATTTAATATTTATAAGAGCAGCAGGGCATTTTATGCTTTTTGTATGTGACGTGGTTTTATAATTTAGGAAAACTTAAGTTTAAGAAATGTTGAAAAAGCCGTGCTGGATACTGAGGGTGTTCTAGTCTGTCACTATGGAAAGCTGAAGTTCCTTCCAGAAGGAGCTGTGACGAAGAGATTACAGTGTAAAACTGCTGGCTATTTGTTTTTCCATGAAGTGATGCGTGATTGGGCAAAAGGACCTGGACTGTGAAGGAAGACTAGACACCCATCTTCCTCTGAGACAGGCAGTGGAGGATTTAGTTGATTTTGAATGGAAATGATCTGGTTAGGAGCAAGAGTAAGGCTGGGTACGAACAGCCTTTTCTTCCATATTGACTGCTGTTTTCTCTTGGACAGGTCTAGTACAGATATGGTTCTTCTTTGGCAGCAATACTGATGCACATTATCTCCTCTTTCCTCTCCAATTTTTGTCAAATTGCCATTTTGTTTGAGCTTTGAATCAATTACAACATTCCCATTCAGGTTTCTGGGGATTTTTTGCGGGCCTTTTTCAACTTGTGAGAAAATTATAATCAGCTCCAGGTTACTTTATATCATGAAACAGAAATGCATTTTAACAGAAACATTAGGAGGTGATCGGCTTATTTGAGAAAAATCATGTAACTAGGTTCCCCTTTTTTAGCTGGTGGAATGCATTATTGTTCTTTAGATTTTACAGATTTCAGTGTTAAGTACAGACTAGAAATGAGTTTCACTGTGGACCTGCAATGATGCTTTGCTTTAGCAACAAAAAGATGAAATAAAAAGGAGCTGTAGCTATTTTTGTGATTATATAAAATTCGTTTTGCAGCAGCTTGAAGAACACTCATAGAACAGCCATCTTTTGTGCTAGACTTGGTACAAAACTGTAGTAAACACTCATAAAAGAATTTAGACTTTTATGAATCCATTCATGCATGATATTTTGATTCTATGACCTAATATAACAATATGTGAAGTAAGATATGATAGAACAGCAACAGATGACACAAAATTTCCATCCCAGTCCCCTAGCACACGATTCCCTTATTTTAGCCTGCTTACATCTTTGTTTGCTGTCTATTTTTTTCAGATAGACATTGCTTTTTATTCTGTGGCATAACTGGCTCATAATCTTGTCTATATATTCTACGAAGAACATACTATTGATATTATTATTAAAAAATATTATTATGACAGTAATAGAGTTGCCCATCTGGAATTTTGTAAGGCCTTTGACACAGTCCCCCACAACATCCTTCTGTCTAAATTGGAGACATACGGATTTGATGGCTGGACCATTTGGTGGATGAAGAATTGGTTCAATGGTTGCATCCAGAGGGCAGTGGTCAATGGCTCACTGTCCAGATGGAGATCGATGACAAGTGGTGTCCCTCAGGGGTCTGTACTAGGACCAGTACTGTTCAACATCTTCATCAATGACATAGTGGGATCAAGTGCACCCTCAGCAAGTTTGCAGATGACACCAAGCTGAGTGGTGCAGTTGGCACACCTGAGGGACAAGATGCCATCCAGAGGAGCTTGGACAAGCTCAAGAAGTGGGCCCGTGTGAACCTCCTGAGGTTCAACAAGGCCAAGTGCAAGGTCCTGCACCTGGGTCAGGCAACCCCCGGTATCAGTATGGACTGGGGGATAAAGGGATTGAGAGCAGCCCTGCCAAGAAGGACTTGGGGGTACTGGTGGAAGAAAAGCTGGACGTGAGCCAAGAATGTGCGCTTGCAGCCCAGGCGGCCAACCACATCCTGGGCTGCATCAAAAGAAACATGGCCAGCAGGCCGAGGGAGGTGATTCTGCTCCTCTACTCTGCTCTGGTGAGACCCCACCTGGAGTGCTGTGTCCAGCTCTGGGGCCCCCAGCACAGGAAAGACATGGACCTGTTGGAGCGGGTCCAGAGGAAGGTCATGGAGATGCTCAGAGGGCTGGAGCACCTTTGCTGTGGGGACAGGCTGAGAGAGCTGGGGTTGTTCAGCCTGGAGAAGAGAAGGCTCCGGAGAAACATTATTGCAGCCTCTCGGTACTTAAAGGGTGCTTATAAGAAAGATGGGGACAAAATTTTTAGCAGGGCCTGTTGCAATAGGACAAGGAGTTATGGCTTTAAACTAGAAGAGGCTAGATTTAGACTGGATATAAGGACGGAATTTTTTACAGTGAGGGTGGTGAAACACTGGAACTGTTTGCCCAGAGATGTGCTAGATGCCCAGTCATTGAAAACATTCCTAGTAAGGTTGGAGGGGGCTCTGAACGGCCCGAGCTAGTTGAAGATGTCCCTGCTCATTGCAGGGGGCTTGGACTAGATGACCTTTTAAGGTCACTTTGACCCCAAATTATTCTATGATTCTGTGATTCTATGATTCTAAGACAACAACCCATGAAAAGTTCATTTGTTCAGGACCATCCTTGATAGTCATTATCATGCCATGATACCATTTCTGTTTTTCCTTTGTTTATTTTTCTTCCAATGATATACTGGCATGAACAATACCTACACAAAATACATACAAAGAAGTATCTTTGAAAAGACAGACCAAAATGGAGAACAATGCAATTAAACAAATGGAAGTCACTTAGGACAAATGAGTTTTGTTCCTGAAGCATGATGTAAATCTCTGTTTAGATACTTGTATGCAAATGACTTGATCTGTAAAAGTTTGGTGTCATTCAGTGCCATATCTATATTATTGTTCTACTTATAAATCTCACAGAATTTTATAGGTGTGAGAACTCTGGAATGAAAAACATATTTTATCAGCCAAGGAAGCCGATAATCTCATTTATATGGAGATTGATCTCCTGCAGATTTTGTGCTTTATCCCCTCGACAGACACTTCATCAGCACACCGGGTTCATGGTTAATAGTACAATATAGTACTTACTTACTATACAATACTCTTATTACAATAGCAAGACTGCCTCTGGAGCTGAAATTAATGCCCTCTACAAAGATTTTCCTGAAGGCTGTATCCATGATGACAAGTAAATTCTGCACCATGGAAAACTGTTCTCTGATGATCCCTTGGCAGCAGAAAGGTTCTTTAAGGCGTTTCCAGGTGTTTTTACCACTTGTTACTTCAGAAAGTAGACCGCAATACTTTTGGTGACTATGTTTCTTCATTCCCTTCATAGGCATGCAAGAGGAAGAGAGGCATGTTTGTGTGTGCTGTAGGAATGATATGCATTCTCCGGCATTTTTCCACCCAACTCAACTTGCTAGCCTCAGATGCAGATGGAGAATTTTGTCTGTTGTTTTAACCACTGCTCAAACAACTGAATGTAGGAAATTCTATATATGGGCACATATCTCCATTCAAATCAGAAAGCAATGCAATTTTAATAATCTTGGAGAAGGTGCTTATTCTTGCTTCAGGGGAGAATCTCCATGTGGATGGAAGGGAGAAGGTGTGGGGGGACTGCACAGCCACACCAACCACAGCCACAGAAACACACAAAAAGGAATGCTAAAAAAAAGCTCAGACCTGGGAAACTGCCCAGCTGATTTCCTTTTTGTCCTGTTTTTCAGGTAGCATGAATTTGTACATAAAGAAAAATATTCCTGTTATCATCATCTCTCATTTAGATGTGGTGTTAGTCTTAGATTAAGAGTCGTTTAGATGTGGTGTTGGGGGATATGGTGTAAGGGAGAACTTTGTAGAGTGGGGTTGATGGTTGGACTCGATGATCCCAAGGGTCTCTTCCAACCTAAATGAGTCTAGGATTTTATGATCTCCTGCTAACCAGCACAACTCACAATTCCCGTACAGCCCCCTGGGCTTTTCAAAGGGCCTGATGTGAAGCTCTCTGTTGGCACTCGGTGTAACGGAGCAACCACCCAGAGAGTGCTCTAGGATAAAAGCAGTGCATGGTTAGAAAAAGAAATGTTCCCGGTGGTGTCCTTTGTGTCTGACTTCTCATCTCTGGTTGCAGTCCAACCTGGAAGGTCCTGGGGCTGTTCACCATGAAACTGTTCTTCTGCCAAACCAGATGCAAACGGAGCATACATGAAGACGGCCAGTAATACGCTGAGCTAGTCCTTTGCTTGTCTCTGTGATGACTTGCTATCTCCATTTTTTGTTAGAAACATCACAAGACCTGTGAATTCACAGATGGCATTTTTTAGAGGGAGGAAGAGGCAAAATCTGATGGCAGATCCAGCTTTTCTGGGTTAAAGTGAGGTAGGATCTAACACATTGGGAACGACGCCCCTTGCCAAGTCTCTGTTGCCTCTTCTGGTCATAACGACCATACCATTAGGAGTATCGGCTGATCTAGGCAGCTATCCTTTTCCTCAGGAATCTTGTCCCTAAACTTTGGGTTTTTTCCTGAAGGTTTATCATCCCCCAAAATTCAAATGTAACATGCCCACAGGAAGGCTGCTGGGCCAGTGTCGGAACCCAGATAGATCTCAGCGCAACTGCACTTCTCCCATCCCGTCCCCTTGCAGCTCAGAGGCAGCACAGTGCAGGAGAACAGTATATTCGGTTCACTGTGAAAATGAAAATGCTCCACTGGTTAAAACCTTTGCTGAACGTAGGAGGGAGCTGAGCTCAATGCCATTGTGTGTCCTAGAAAAATAGCTCTTGCATGCCAAAATACCCCTTCCCAGGAGTACAGGGTGGGAAAATGGAAAGAGATTCCTTTAAGACCTCACCCTAACTACACATGTGCACGTTATTCTGTCACATAAAGGGTTTCTCTTTCAACTCAGTCTTCTGTTCTACAAGACCTAGTGGGAGCTGGGCAGAGCAAGCCGCGTGTGGGTGGAATGAGCCCCAGCAGCAGACAGGGAGGCAGCAGCACTCCTTCCAGTCTAACGAGGGCAGAAAGGAAAACCTTATGAAGTAATCAATGTCATGAACGTAATGAGAATGTCTTTTAAAAAATCCCACAATATTTCTTGCTGCTAAGGCACAATAGGCGTTAAAAATCAGCACCTTAATGCGAGATCGTTTGCAGTGTCAGCATTTCTTTGCGTATGTTTCATAGCAAGACGTTTTTCTGCCACCGTGCCTTTTGTCTTACCGAGGAAACCACTGCATTTTACAGCAGTGGGTTAGATTATTCACTTACCTTAGGTGCAGAAGCATTTCCAGAAACACATTTCATAACCCTTCTGATACACTGCACAGAACATATATGCATACAAGGTATTTTATTAGCAGAAAAGACAGTGATTTAACATTTTAATACCATTCTTAGAATTTTGTAGGAAGAAGAATGAAACCAAATAATTTCAAAGAATTATCCACAATCCCTGCAAAAACATGTTTTTCCCACTAAGAAGGCTCAAAAAGTATTATTCCTTTTCTTCCAAATGCCTCTGTAAGAACGGCCGTGTTATGAGATCTGAAATACACCAGGCAAGAAGAATCTTAAAGACACTTACAATTGAGATAAGGCTCGGCAATAAGTAGGTGCGTAAGCTTACTGCTGCCACACTTGTGTGGCCTCATACTTCACGTGCAGTCAGCAATGATACCACAAGTCTTTGAGACAAGACCCGTAACTTTCCATTAACACCTTTTAGGCCACCTCCATTGTGTATAGCTGAATAATAAGAGAGATTTTGCTCTACCACAGCAGGCTGATGGTCCATGTACTGAGTAATACTGTTGTGCTTGTGCAAGAGCAAGTCTTGAGTCTCTCAAAGATTGGCAGATTTGTGAGCTTTGAAGCTCTGTTGCAGAGAAATTCTTAAAGTTACCCTAAAGAAATTGGTACTTTTGCCATTTTTTCCTAATTCACTTAACATCTAACCAGTGGAATGAGATGGTAGAAGGGTGTTTCTCACTAGTTATAACTCTGCTTTATCCAAATCTCCCCTTAATGAGACTATTTCTGGGACTTCTTGGCAGACAGAAGTCTGGGTATTGGAGAAACCACAAAGCTGTAAGACGCTAAATCTGAGCTAAGGAGTGTTGTCGGAATGCAGGATGAACAGAGTGAGGCTCGGTATTGTGCTGATTTGGCTATATTTCTACCAGGCGCATGAAGCATAAGGAACATTGCGTGTCTACTCAGAGTGTAACTCACCCACCTGAGCTGATATTTATTCATGTAGTGCAAGGACAGCATGTGACTTCTGAAGTAATTATGAGATTAAGTGGTACTGAGATTTTATGGTGCTCCTGTGGGAAAGGGTGCCTCCCAGCTGGGATTTCCATACACATTTCTCTCGGAAGGCCATGTAAATCATGCAGCTGCAGCGCAGACCTGTGTGTCTGGAAGGCAATCTACCTACACAAATAAGCAGTCATTGCACTAAACTGTGGCATCACTGCATATAAATTGTCACAAAACTAAGGCAGGAAAATGTTAATGTCCTTTACAGGATGCACTATTAACAAAAACGTCCAACCAAAAAGAAGTCTGAATTGCCATACACGTCCACACTGAAGACTTTTCTTTCTTGTTTCTACTGTACAGAGTGAGATGAGGCAAAAAGATTTTCCAGTGTAAGGTGAAAACTGAACACATTTTATTCATCTTGATAAATATTCCAGGTCATTTTCAGCACATAGGAAAAAAGAAGAATGAAGCTCTTCAAGCTTGCAAGACATTGTTATATACTCCAGAATAGGAAAATTTACAATTCACATAATTTGACAGCTACTGTGTTCATTCCATTTGCCCATACTAAAATGAATGTTCTTTGGGCATGAAATATGCATATAATTTGGTTTTAACCTGGTGGAAAGAAGGCTAAGTTGCTAGAAATTAGGAGACTGATTTCCAAAGAAAAGAAATGGATTTTGGTGGCTAAAGCTTTAGCTCAACTGATTGTTCAAAGGAGCTTAACATGTGGATATAATTTGCTAAAGGATTTCCCAGAGGGCTAATATGGTAAAAGAAGTCAGATGTGTTACATGATTAATACAGCTGCTTTGTCACCATAATTCAAGTGGTCATCAATTGGATCAGTGTAATGGGGTCAACGACAAACTGTCAAAACTGTACAGGCCACAGAGGGGACAACCGTTAAGACAAAGAGGGGGGAGAAATAGAATGCAACAAATGCAAAACTTACATCAATTTGTGCGCAGATACAATGTACTCTTACTATAGATTGACTAGCTAAAACCTCAGAAATGAGTTATGACAAGACTGATATGCTTATAGTCATTTAGAAGTGGTAGCACACCTACCAAATGACCTGGAAGGGAACATTTGCTGCAGCATGAATATTGGCTAAAATTAGCTAAAATCTCAGGTTCAAAAGGAAAAATTTATCTCCATCATCTATTTCTGACTGGCAAAAGATAAAATATAGGCAGGTAAGATGAAGGTAAGATATAGCCAAGAAAGACCCAGCTGACAATTAACGAAAAACCAAGCACCAGTAAAGCGATGCCTCGCTTTGTCTTGTAAAAGGGCATCAAAGAAGATGTGGGCAGCATCTTCACCCACGAGCTTTGCCATTGTATTTTCTCCCCGTGTCCTCTTGAGGAGGGGGAGTTATAGAGTGGCTTGGTGGCCACTTGTCAGACAGCCACGGTCAACCCACCACAACACGTTATGCAAAGGGACATTTTACATGTTGCTAAGAATTAAAGCGTGAATTCTCAGGATGCCAAACTGCTTAGCTCCAAGTGATTAACTGAGGAACAATTTTCCTAACATACAGTATGATTCTTGCAGAGCCCAGGCCAAAAAATTGCTGACCAATTACCCTGGCTTCCTATTGGATGAAGGCTGGTAGATCCCCAAAAAGTTTTCAGCTGTCTTCATTCCACTAACTGCATGACATAAAAAGAGTCATCCTGAGCCAGACCAAGGGTCCAGTGGCCTGTTTCCACAAATCATCAAAAGCAACGAGGTGAGAGTACGAAGAGTGCAAGTCCTTGATATTGTCTCAGCTACTACATATTCTTAGCTCAAGAACTTCTCAAGTTGTGTTTGGTTCTTCAGGAGATTCCACTTCCACTAATTTGTCTGGTCTCTGAGTACACATAGAGCCTTCCTGGGCTCCCACGCAGTCCTGCTGCCCGGAGGTTCTTGCTGTGTTAGGGAAAAGATCTGAGAAAAGCTAGCAGAATGATCTGAGAAAAGCTTATTTTTGTTGCCATGTTACAAGCAAATGAAAGGATTTCTTGTTAATGACTGCAATCTTAGACAGCCTAAGGACTAAATTGATTGCAAAGATTTCTGTGGCTGCCAGACCACCTCTGGTTTTAGTGAAGGTTTCTGTGAGCCCAGTCACTCCCCAGTGCCTCATACGGCACGGAAGAAGGAGGCACAAGAAAAGGTGAGAGAAAGAGATTCAGCTTCTGGCTGAAGCATAGCCCCAGGGAGGTGGACTTTTAAATACCCTACTGGAGATCTCGTAGGGAATTGGTCCATGTGCTGCATGATGGGTAGAGTTCAGTAGCTCAGCTACTGAATCTTTCCCCTTGGTATTTCTGTCTTCCTTACCAAGAAAAGAAAGATATGCTTGGGACTTAATCTAAGAGGATGGTTTTCTTTGATCTTCACCCTATTAGGGGTGTTGCTTTTGTACAACAGTCACCAAGGAATAAGAAAGAAATTGTACATCACCCTTTCTGTAGCATGTTGAGATTGATAAATCCGAAGAGAGCGCCCTTCCACACGTGTTGTGAAGTATTTTAATCAGAGTGCTGTAATGTGCTGCCTTCCATTGACCCACCATGACTGCTTTTCATTTTCTGCATCTGTCCTAGTTTTCTGCTTTTAGAGGTCTGTCTGGTCAACCACTAGGAGAAGGAGGAGGAACGAGGAAACGCTGTGATGGGAGGAAGGGTGAATAGGAGGATTAGTTGATTTGGGACTGTATTGGGTTTATGTGGCAAAGCTTTGGTAGCAGGTGGGGCTGCAGTGGTGCCCTCTGTGAGAAGACAAGAGAAACTTCCCCCATGTCGCAGACAGCCAGTTCCAGACGGCTCCGAGACGGACCCACCACTGGCTAAAGCTGAGCCCATCAGTGGTGCTGGTGGTGCCTCTATGATAACGTATTTAAGAAAAGGTAAAAAATGCCACACAGCAATGTGAGAAAGGAGTGAGAAAATGTGTGAGACAGCCCTGCAGACCCCAAGGCCAGTGAAGAAGGAGGGGGAGGAGGTGCTCCAGGCGCCGGAGCAGAGATTCCCCTGCAGCTCGTGGTGAAGACCATGGTGAGGCAGGCTGTCCCCCTGCAGCCCATGGAGGGCCATGGTGGAGCAGAGACCCACCTGCAGCCACTGGAGGACCCCATGCCAGAGCAGGCCAAGTGCCCTGAAGGAAGCTGCAGCCTGTGGAAAATCCATGACAGAGCTGGCTCCTGGCAGGATCTGTGGCCCACGGGGAGGAGTCCACCCTGGAGAAGCCTTTCTGGCAGGAACATTCTTTCCCTTTGGAAATTTAGCAGCCCTACATCTACAGTTGCACACATATCTTCAATTTCTGCTATATGTTGTACTAAGTTGTATAGATAATGCTGTACATAAATTATACATACTATATGAAAGGACATTGTAGAGAGGTCGGTGCTGGTCTCTTCTCACAGGTAATTAGCGACAGAACAAGAGGGAATGGGTTCAAGCTGCAACAGGGGAGGTTTAGGCTGGACATTGGGACAAAGTTCTTCCCAGAAGGAGTGGTCAGACCCTGGAATAGGCTGCCCAGGGAGGTGGTGGAGTCACCATCCCTGAGTGTGTTTCAGACTCGTTTAGATGTGGTGTTGGGGGATGTGGTGTGGGGGAGAGCTTTGTAGAGTGGGGTTGGTGGTTGGACTTGATGATCCCAAGGGTCTCTTCCAACCTGAATGATTCTATGATTCTATGATTCTATATATAGTATTCTTTCTATAAATACTATATGTTTTAGACTGTCTATTGTACTAAAGCCGATGTTTTCAGAAATGACAGTTGAATTTGGACAGTCACTCAAAGCTGTTAATTAACACAAGTTAGTGGCAATCCTTCTACTGAGCTCCCAGTTTCTGGAATCACATGGGTCTGTGGGAATTTTGTCTTTCATTGTCTATTTTTAAAAAAAGAAAGGATTATTCCAGATCATGTTTAATGAGAAAAGCTGGGAGGAAAATTGTATGAAGCCCTCAGTGTTCAGAAATCAGAAAAGAAGGTTTTATTTTGTTTTTAGAGGAATCTTATGACTCTGAAACCAACATGCCGTTATTTGGGGATGGTTTTCCTCATGACCCTCAAATACTTGAAAAGCATTTTTGTCGACTTTGTATTCCCTGTGTGTCCCTTGTACAACAGTAACATACCCACTGACGGCTCAGCAGGAACTGCAGGGCTCCCATAATTCCAGAATTCAATCTATTTTTACTTTAATTCTTTGTTGAGACACTTCAGTGTATCTATTCTGTGGACATTAGGCATAGATGAATCTGAGACCTGGTCTAAATCTCTATTATTTTTGGTGCCTTTTGCAATCATGATTTCCTCTCATAAATATCATATGCCTGCAGCAATTTGGTATTGCTGATGCATCTTTACTCAATATGTCACAAGAAGAGCTACAATACTTTCTTGTTTCCGTTGTGAATTTGCAGTGTTGTCTTACCTGTTTAAATTGAAATAATTTTATCATGTTATTTCCTACTTTCTGTGTTTTTTCTTTAATGATCTCAACACGTTGCTCCACTATGTTCTTGCTGACAGCCCCATCTGCTTGACATATGCATTTATTCTGGCTTGCAATTGTTTATTTACTGACAGTGTCCTTTTAAGAATCTCCATTGTAAGATTATCTCTTCTATCTTCCTTAACACTTAAAAGACGTGTTGCAATTAATTTCACCCTGTTTGCTTTTTTTTAATTTGCATTTTTTATTTTCCTCCTCAATTTCTGTATTAGGTGGTTAAATCACATCACAAATGCATTTATTGTTATCAGAGCAGAAGACCAATGTGCATCCAGATGTGTTTATAGCTTTTGTGTCTCTTAAATCAAACCTGGCTTTACAGAAATGCAAACGCAGCTATTTCATTTCTACGCACAAAGTTTACCTGTGATGCATAAACACACAGAGGCAATGTATAAAAAGTGCAAGAGACAGCCGTTACAAAATCGCAGAGGACATTTTATAGATTTTATAAAATTTGCACCTCTAAATCTTCAGCTTGATTCTTAACTGTGCTTCCACAACAATCCCAAGATCACCAGGCCATGAGCTTCATGAGCCGAGGTGTAAGGCTCATACAAGCCGTGATGAAGCTCATTCACCTTCTGTCAAGCAGTTCAGGATTTATTAAGGAAAAGGAAACCTGTGGCCACGTGGCTTTGTAACATATTGGTTATTGCATCCAGTCAGGAACGGTAGAGTTACAAGTTCTGCTCTTTCTTTCTATTAAAAAAAAAAAAAATGTGCTCTAAAATGCATGACAGAGTGCGTCAAGCAGGGAAAGCAGTTGAAGTCTTTGCACACTTTCCACATGAGTTCTTTTGCTTCCACTTTAGATAATCTTTTGATTAATTCAGTCTAAACCCTGGTCCCAGAATGGTTTACTCCAGGCAGGCAATAGTTCTATTGCTTGCTCCACCTCGGGGCAACATGAGATGGGGCTTTGAAACCCACCGGGAAGAAAAGGTTGAACATTTTAACCAGTGGGCTGTTGCACAGAAAAGAGGGTGGCAGTAACACTTTGAAGTTGTTGTTTAAAAATTCATAATGACGATCTGTGTAGTGGAGGAATAATGAGAATTAATTGGGTATTAAGCTACTCAGTCTTGTCACCACGGAGGCATCCGTGAGCATGCCAGGAGGCAGAGCCCAGGCACCTGGAGCACTGCTGCTGCCAGGAGCCGAGGCACTGCAGAGCTGGGTGGCTCGGGGCTGGCAGCTGCCTCTGTGTTTTGAGGACTGCAGTTTTGCACTTCAAACTGTGTCCTCCACTGAGTGCTTACGTCCCCTTTCAGATCTGGCTTTCTTTTCTTTAAAGAGTTCAATCAGTGGTGGGCAAGACCGCATCTACAGGACAAGAGGAAATGGCCTCAAGTTGTGCGAGGGGAGGTTTAGATTGGATGTTAGGAGAAGTTTCTTCACTGACAGGGTTATCAGGCACTGGAACAGGCTGCCCAGGGAAGTGGTTGAGTCACCATCCCTGGAGGTATTGAAAAGCCGGGCAGACGTGGTGCTGAGGGACATGGTTTAGTGGTGGTTTTGTCAGAGTTAGGTTGATGGTTGGACTCGATGACCTTAAAGGTCCCTTCCAACCTGGGCAATTCTGTGATTCTATGGGAGGGAGAGGAAGCATCCACCTGAAGAGCTGTGCTCCGTATATCCCTGTACCTCTTTGCTGCTGGGATTAGGTGATTCAAAAAGAGTTCCAGCTGGTGCCGGTAGGGTCCTCACTGTATCCAGACACCACGGATGTACCAGAACTCTGTCTCATCACCTCCGCTGAAAAACAACCCAGCCAGTACCCATCCATGCTAGTCTGGAGGGAGAATGGACCTCCATGACATGGCATAGTGAGGAATATAGGCTAATACATAGGATTATGCCCCATCCCTGGAGGTGTTTGAGACCAGGTTGGACGGGGCTTTGAGCAGCCTGGTCTGGTGGGAGGTGTCCCTGCCCAGGGCAGGGGGTTGGAACCAGATGATCTTTAAGGTACTGTCCAACTCAAACCATTCTATGATTGGCAATGATTCTATGAGTCTATGATTGCCTGTCAAAGAGCTGTTGGCCAAGCACAAAACCATCCTGATGAACCTTGTCAGAGGTCCTGAGCTCCTGGGAGCCTCCCAGAGCAACATCAGCTGGAGGTGCCATCCTTCACCGTGACCCTGACAGAATGCTGACCAGACAGTCCGTCCCCAGACTTGAACCAAACTTCTTTCCGTGCAGCCGCTGACCCTGGCAGGGCAGGCTGGTTCCCTTGCGCCATGCACACACGCGCGTTCTGGCTGTGTGAGCCCTAACGGCCAGTCCAGCAGACTGACAAGACAACTTCTTTTGACCTGTTCATTTCTCTGTTCCTTTCAGCATTTGTTTTGATTTGCTTTTCATTTAAATTCCCCCTTCATTCCAAACATGGTTGATGCTGTTTACTTTGTATATCTGAATAGCTGATATAGTGTCAGAGCCTCCAAGGGGACCTCGATAAGTTGTGTTATTTTACAGAATCACAGAATCACAGAATCTTCATGGTTGGAAGGGACCTTTGAGATCATCGAGTCCAACCATAGTCACTTTTAAAGTCACTTTTAAAGTCACTTAGACCTAAACTGTGCCTGCCTAGCCTCCGGACAACCTCGGCACAGAAGGAAAACACACTATTCTGTATTTTCAGTCTGGTTAAAAAGTTGGGGAACTTTGATATTGCGTTATATGACAGAAGGTTCATATTCTCATATGCTACTGAAAAGGTCTATTACCGTAAAGATGTATTGTTCATGCTGACTACTTGTACGGTCCAGAGCTTGGGATTTTATCTGCCTAGGATGCATGGGTCCACCCACATATGGATTATATATTTATAAAACATCTAAAGAGAATGGGGAGATCTCGTCATTTAATAACCCCTCTTCCCATTGCAATGCTTAGGTGGAAGATACCTTTTCCCCTGGCTCATTTAACCAATTCAGGCTATCTTTTAGGAGATCTGTTAGTCCTAGCAGAAGAAATGAGAAGTTTATGCTCTATGAAAAGCTATGCTTTATGAGCTAATTGACCAAATAAGCTAATAACAAGTTTATTTAACAGGAAAAATAATAGGTTGTAACTCCTGTTCCTTTTTCATCTAGCCGATACAACTAAGGCAAAGTCGTTGCTAAACTATGTTTTCCCTCCGAAGCACAATGAGAGACCAGGAAGGGTTTATTTCACCACAACAGATACAAAAAAACCCCACAGCTTCCCTTTGTGTTTTCATCATAAAGGGCTATAAATTTTCAAGACACATCCGGGCTAGATCTCTGCGTAGTTGCTGTCATGTGCAGAGCCTCCCATTGCATAATAAACACACAGCCATCGGCAAACAGGGAAATACAGCTCTCTCCAACAGTCAGTCGGCAGCTTGAAAGGCCTCTCTGGTTTTCGCACTATATGCTATAACTGACCTCTCAGAGATTTGCTTTTGTCTGTAAATAACACCTTTTATGCACACAGTTCCCAGGGAAGATACAGGGTCTTGTCAAATAGCCCACTTCTGTCAATATATCGCTTTTGTCAGGGAAAATCAAAGACATTTGTAAAGTAATGCAGAATATTTAATACTGCTGCGTCTCCCCACGTGCTGCCTGTGTTTTACAGCCTCTACATCACAGTCAGGTGTGGAGTCAAGGTCTTCCTCCTACAGCTAAAATCCCCAGGATGGGATTGACACGTCAGCCTGGCTCAATGGAAGCCTTAAGTACCCATTAGCTGTATATCGCCCAGCAGCAGACGTAGACTTCCAGAGGCTGTTACCTTTGGGAAACTTCTCTTTTTAGCTTCTGACAGATTTCTAATTTTATTAATTTATTCAAATGCCAGCTAGGCTCAGAAAAGGCACATTAGCACACTTTGTCTGCAGACTCGTTTATGGATGGTTTAAGGTATCTTTCCTCTTTATCAGCCGTGTGTTGCAGCGCTACCAACAGTCACGTTTCTGTGATCAGAAATGCTGATGCAGGACCACAGGAGACCCTTGGAGACATGATCTGGATGCAAGGTACATAAAGAGTGCAGCACGAGCCTCAGTCCTAATGACTCTGCTAAAAGCTCCTCACTTTGGTGTCAAGGCAAGGAGATGAGATGGCACCAAAGGCCAAAAGAGATAGAATCCCTGCAAGAAGCTAGGCATTTTTGGCAAGGTAGCCAGGAAAGCAGCAAATTTCAAGGCACACAAGGTAAAAACATAGCTCTTTGTGCCCCAGAAAGTTCACAGATCTCTAAGTGGTAAAAGTTAACGCTGCATCAGACTTTCACTAAGCAATTTCTGCATCTTGCTGAGGAACTTGTTGAGCATCTTTCATTGCCCTTGAGTGCTTCTTGAATTGGTCCTGGCCCCGTCCCAGATGCTTCTGTCCACGCTGGCCCACACCAGTTGTATTCTTTTCCTTCCCATCCATTACGTTCCTCTCCTTTGCAGGACTTTGGATGTTGCTGAAGAATGTCTGCTAAAGAACCATCTTGCAGTGACCCTTTCCTTGCATGGCTTGTGAAAGCCGAAGGCACGAATTCACAAAACCAGAAGATACATGGATAGATGAGCAGGAGAGCTAGATACCCAAAATGACCTTTTACGTACCTAAGAAAATATTTAGGCATCTCTGACTTTTAAACCTTTAATGAAGATGCCATTTCTGAAAGAAATTGTAGCTTGTCTTTCAAAACTACGTAAACTTCGTAGATGCTGGGTGCAAATGTTACCAGTTGCAATGTGCCCTTGTGGCCAAGAAGGCCGATGGCATCCTGGGGTGCACCAAGAAGAGTGTGGCCAGCAGGTGGAGGGAGGTTCATCCTCCCCCTCTGCTCTGCCCTGGTGAGGCCGCACCTGGAGCACTGGGTCCAGTTCTGGGCTCCCCGGTTCAAGAGGGACAGGGAACTGCTGGAGAGGGGACAGCAAAGGGCTACCAAGGTGATGAGGGGACTGGGACAGCTCTCTTATGGAGAAAGGCTGAGGGATTTGGGTCTCTTCAGTCTGGAAAAAAGACGGCTGAGGGGGATCTCATCAACACTTATAAATACTGAAAGGGGGGGTGTCAGGAGGATGGGGCCAGGCTCTTCTCAGTGGTGCCCGGGGACAGGACAAGAGGTAACGGGCACAAACTTGACCATGGGAAGTTCCACCTAAACATGAGGAGGAACTTCTTTACCCTGAGGGTGGCAGAGCCCTGGCACAGGCTGCCCAGAGAGGTGGTGGAGTCTCCGTCTCTGGAGACATTCCAACCCTGCCTGGATGCATTCCTGTGCCACCTGCTCTGGGTGACCCTGCTCTGGCAGGGGGTGGGTCTGGGTGATGTCCAGAGGTCCCTTCTAACACCGACCATTCTGTGATTCTGTGATTCTGTGGAACTGAGCTATTACAGCTTAGGTGAAAGCTCATTTCCTCGAAGAAGCCAGGCAAATATCAGACTAGAACAACTTTCTCCTGCTATTGACATGAAGAGAAGTCTACCAGGAGACATTCATTTGCTCAGCTTCCACTCTGGGGAGTCGCACGCTGTGGCTTTGCTCAGTTTAATATCTTATCTTTGTAAATTATTGTTACTGCATTTGAAACATAAAACATGGAGATTCCAATTTTAATTAGGCAGCTGATGCACTGCCATTGTAAAGGAGATGATTTTCAGGAAATGAGTATTCCCAGATCGTGCAGTCAAAGATATTTCCTCGTTATGAGCTGATGGGTCAGTGTAGCTGCGACAGTGAACGCTGGGGATTTGGCCGTGGGTTTTCCAGCACCTCCAGCCACAGGGTGTGAGAATGTCAGGTTGCATTATAAAAAAAGGCAACAAAACCAGAATTTTATTTTCATTTTGTGGCTGCAGAAAAGCTAAAAGCTGTAAACACTAGATTCACACTGAAGGCAAGCACTTCATTTTTTTTTCCTTTTTTTTTTTTTAATTAATAAAACAATCTAATATTTCTAGGGAATCATAAAAGGTCAAGTGTGCAACATTGCTGCAGGTAACAGCTTGCCCTGACAGCTGAAGACAAATACAGTTCCTACACCCTGGACACGCGGCTGCCCAATTTGCAAATATAGAGCATTTATTACCCAGCCAGACTTCCAAGAATTGAGTGTGTGGTTAATAATGAGCCCCCAAACTGATGATACATCTATTTGTGAGCCAAAAAATTCTGCCTGTAAAATTAAACTTTGAACTGAGGTTCTTTGAAGAGCTGGATCCATAAAAGCTGCATCTGGAATTGCATATCAAATAGAATGATGAAGGGAGAAAAGGTGGAAAGTTTCTGTCCCAGCTACGTAACTCTTTAATCAATGCCAAACACTAACCTGGATGGCTTAAAAGAGAAGTTGTACAGAAAGTCATCAGTCTAAATGAAATTATTAATACGTAAGTATATATCTCAGAGATTGGCTACATACGAGGAAAGCTCAATTATTTTGTGGGTACTTCTATGTGCTTACCTTGGTTGACGAATTAATTTTACAAAACACTCATATTCCGTGTTTTGTCAGAAATATCATCTTTTATTACAATAGAACCTGCGGTCACATGCATAAATATTGGTGCAATAAAATATACTTTCACTGATTGTTGCCTGGCGATTTGACATAAAATTGCATTTCCCACTTCTTTACCAATTTCATTTCCTCCAGCTAGACAAGCTGCTTTAAGAGGTAAACCAAAACTGCTGTTAAACATGCACCTTCTCCCTGCCTCCCCCTTTTATATGGTCAGGTAGGTTAAAATAGAAGCAAAAAAAAAAAAAAAAAGTCTGCAGATAAAATATTGATGTACAACAATTCAAGCTGTATACACACTGTACTGTTGGGAACAACTGTTCCTGAATAGAAAAGTTCAATGAAAACAGATTATCTAAAAAAAAAAAATGGTGCCTAAGAAGAACAAAGCCTGATTGGCAGAGCCCAACTGGCTTTCTGGTGAAAGCTCAACTTGGTGAAATAAATTATGATCTTCGTGGAATAACAGAGTAATATTCACCTTTCGCTTCATCCGTTTCCCTACCAGTAATATGTATATGCTTCCCAAGGTATTTAGGATCATGAGATTTTCTTTGCAGGGAGCTGCAAAGACGGGCCATGAAAGACATCCTGTCGTTGCTGGTGTTGTGGCTGAGTCGGTAAATGATGTCTTTGGGTGGAGATGCTCAGCCACCATTTTTCATGAGTGTTTTGGGCTGATCCCTCATGCCCAGCACCTCAGCTGTGCGTCTGCCTGTGGTTCCGGGTGCTGGGACACCCAGAGGGGCATTTATGGAGAACTAGAATGAAAACTAATTTTAAATCCACTTTGCAGTACCTTTGCCTACTTGGACGGTAATAGAGACTCATGTCTTTTATTACTTACTGCAAAAAAGAAGGGAAAAATATTTCATTTTGAAATGGCCGTGCAATTAAGGAGCCTGGTCCCTAATGGCCAGCAAAGAGGATGCAGCACAGAATGTATCAATAAAAAACAAGGAAATCCAACCTGTTAGGGACTAACACAGTATAATTAAATTTTACATTTGTTCCTGAAAGTGTATTGGCACAAACTGAACTCATTAATTCTAAATTAAAGCTTTTATTCTGGCCTGCCTTCAACAACCCCTTCTAAGAAGGCTCTGTTTGCTCGACACCCAGGTGGCATTCACACACTTACTGCGTTATAGAAAGAGACTGGACAGATTCCTATCACTTCAGTACGAATAAAAATGAACATTTGGAATTATGTAGCCTCCTAAGGAAGTCTGATTCTTCATGGTAGTCTTCTAATTCTTACGGTGTAAATATGTACGACTTTAGAACTTATACCTCATATAGTCCTTAGTTTAGAAACTGGCCAAATTCTGTCCACCATCTACCAGAGGTGGAAAATGCACCCCAGAACTGTGAATGCAGCGAAACCTGACACAACAGAAACAAGGGGAGCAGATGATGAGTTCATAATTTAAAGCAGGCTTGTACAAACTTGCTTTTTTATTTATGCGGGTTTTTTTTTAATTAATGTTATACCAGATCTTCAGCCATAACTCTCAAACATTTGTGAAAGTTACCATTGTGCTTAGTGCATATTGGCTAGAAGCCACCAAAGAGAAGTGATCTGAAGATAACTAAAGCACATTAACAACTTCTATGTTTGTTGCAAGTTGAGCAAAAAATAATTTTTGGAAGAAATTACAACTTCCTCTGCTTCACCTGAGGCATCCGGATTCGTAATTAAAGCACGGGGTTCAACCCATAAAGATTTAGCCCTTTAGAAGCCATCTGAATATCCAGGTGCTTGTGTTTCTCTCAGTGTTGGCTCAAGGTACGAATTAGGTGTTATCCTTAGTAAGGCACCCATACGACTTGACATAAATAATGCTTTAAATTTGAAATAGCTGACCTGGCGCTGGTTCTGGATTGCAGCTCTGTCGCTGAGGTTATTAAACTAGTACCATGACATCTGCAGCAGCCACAGTTTCTGTTCGCAACCCATCTGCAGCTAATCTAATCGTCCCATGCGGCCGCACGTTGCTTTATAACCCCGACCAGGTTAACTGAGGTGGAATAAATGAAGCTAACTGTTGCAGCACAGACAAGCCCTGGATAGAATTAGAGCATTAAGGCATTACAGCAGCATGTATTTATGCTAGAGGGCACTCATATTTCATTCTGAGCGGTAATAGAGCTTGGCATTTGTATAAGATACGTCTTCAAAGCACGGCACCAACAGCAACTTTGAAGGAGTGCTGTGAGGTAGGTGTGTACATCAATCCCTATTTTACAGATGAGGAAACTGAGGCAGAAAGGTTAAGGTGTTTGACCCAGATCACAGCAGGAGTTAAAGGATGTTTAACACAGTTGTCAAAGGATAACACTGCGATCAAGACAACTTGAAATTTACTCTTCTCGAAAAAGGCCAGCTCAGGATATGTATGGATCCGTACATCTGTGTGTGTGCAGATTAATTCTGGATGTGGCTTTTTATTTTTAAAAGCACAGACCTTGCTTTCTTGTTCTAAAATGCTGTGATAAAAATATATGATTTCCAGGCTTTAGGAAGAGCACGCAAAGAGTTTCGTCTCTGATCCTGGCCCTCCTCTGCGTTGCCTATATAGTAACACATCATTCAGTAACAGGCTGAACTTTAGAGACCCAGGAACCCCGTCGGTATCACAGGAGAAGGTCACCTCGAGGATTTTATCTTTTTCGTATTTCCTAGCTTTTGAGAGTTTCACTCCTTCATTTCCAAGCGAGTGTTCAGTGCAGCATCGCAGTGGTGTCTGCAAACACAAGGCGTCATGAGAATCTGCCTCCTCCCCTCAGCGCTGTTAAGGACACCTCTAAGGACAGAGACCCGTCCCAGGAGACAGTTCCTGCCACTGGGAGTTCACAGCTCAGGAAGGAAAAGGCCGAGTAGGAACGAGAAGAAGGAAGTGATTTGTCTATGGCAGGAGACAAGCAAAGTTTGTCGTGCAGAGGCTTGTGGCCAGACGTCAGGACTTCTTGTCTCGACACACTTGTCTGAATGACTCCACCAACCTGCTTCTTTTGTGAGACTCTGAAAATCAACCATTACATTTCCACAGTACAACTCAATGAATTCCGCACATATTCCAGGAGTGTTTCTTAAGATTGTTTCATTTTGCTTCCTGTGATCGTTCATACAGTTGTGTTTTTTAGAAAAATGTTCTCAGAAAGCAAATAGCCTGCTACTCAACACAGATGAGCTCCTGGGAAGTTCAGCTGTTATGTTATAGCATGGACAGGGGATTTTCCCATGAGAACCAACATAATGGAGGGATGTACGCAGGGACTTACAGAATATAGAATTTAAACACACAGGGACAACATACGCGGCATGAAGGGTGGAGAGGAAGGAACAAAATCAATGAGTGCTTTTCAGAGGAATTGCTGGCTTTCTAGAATAGGTGACCTTTCTGAAAACTCTCAGCGCTTCACCTATTAGACTGTCCGCCTGATTCTCTGTTTTGTCACCCCTCACCCTCAACTTGTTCCATTTTGCTTCGCCTGAAGACGATGCTAACGCCGAACAGAGTGTAACTCTTCAGAAAGGGTCAGCTAATACTACGTCAGGGTTCGGTCTCAGAAGGTAAGATTTTCTGAAGAACTGAACGCCATGTGACACTGCTTCATGTTCAGTCCTGCCAATTCACCCAGGAGACGGAACTTGGCAATGGAAATATTTCACTGTGAGTGTTCTTGTTGTCTCTGAACAGCTCTATTTTCACTGTCATCGTCATCTTCCTCATACGAAACAAGATCATTCAAGTGTGAGGCATGACAAAACAGTGCCATGGTGATGGCTGCCTGGTCAGGGTGTTGAGAAGATGGGCTGGAGGACCAATGGACAAATAGGGCATTGCTGTGGGCACACCACAAATAGGAGCTTTCAGAAACCACATTGCAAAGAAATAGGTTTTGATATCGCTGGCGATGCTCCCCAACCAGGAGAACACAGCCATCACCATGAGTCTTATTTCACCAGTAGCCAAAGACAGCTTTAAATAGTTCCTACCAACAAACAGCTCATAGTAAATCTTATCTGTCAAAAAAATATGGAAAAATTTAAGTATATTTTTGAGAAAGTGGCAATCTGCTTATGGACAATCTGGGCAGGCTGGGTACGTTGGATGAAATATACACTGTGAATCCTAGTTCAGCTCTTGCAGTAGTCTGGAAGTCTCTTAGGATTTAAAGCAAGCTGAACAACTGACAATCTTGGAGGAATTCAAGTGTGGTTTTATAATATCTGGTTCAATAGACTGGACTGGATCACTCTCGCTATCAATTATGTGTTTCACCAAGCATCTGGAAGCTTCATTGATGTTTATATTTTCCTGCAAGTGAAAGAGAAAGAGAGGTTGGTTAGTCAACATTAATTACACCATGCTGCATATTTCCTGTGCATAATTAAACTTTCCTCTAGGCAACATCAAAAGTTTACTTTCCTTAAAAAACAGCTTTTAAAAATTGACTGTATTAATAATGCTTACAGTAGTTTTTAAGTTAGTTGGGGTTTTTTGTATATTATGATTCATGTCTCCTTTAGATGTTACACAGAGCTCACTTTAAATTACCCCAAACTCTTGGTGATTTGATTGCTTCAATAAACTGAACAAATAAGTGCTAGAGGGATGTTAGATGCCTGAAGTAACACTCCAAAATCCATATTTTACTGCTTGAGTAATGGTTACCCTGATTTTCAAATTATTTATTTCCTATCAGAAATTACAGCCATCAATAGCACTTATTTTTTTAAGCTGTTTCCACAGTTTCAGAAAGATTTCTGTGTACAATGGTCATAATGAAACCTCTGATGAACCAGATTCACTGAATAAATGATACAATCTCAAGTTATTCACAAAACAGTAAAAAAAGTTCTATGTGATTCAGAGCCCCCTATTATTTTTTGTTGAGGGTGACTTATCTCCCATGTACTGCTTCAGAAGAGGTCGGTCACCAGTGGTTTCATCTGTAAGACAGAAATCCTCACTCCAGGGATTTAGAACAAAAGGCAAAGCACGTCTTTTTCTACGTGTGCCTTACTTCAGCAGCACGTTTAACTTGCAGCAACCCGCGCTCTGTTTGGAGAATAGGCAAAGCTGAAACAGTCTGACCAGGGAGACACCGCTCAGCACAGCACGCACAATTAGCAGTAATACTGAGTAAGGATTTTCTTTCAATGACAGCCACCGATACGTTTGGAATGAAAAGTCAGGATTTCTTGTATAAAAGACACTCTTCTACTCTAACTGATATCATTGATCACTTATTTTTATGACAGGAGATAGAAACCTCACTGTAGCTTCAATCTGCTGGCAAATCATATCTCACATACATACATATAGAAATGCATACAAATATATATGTATATCTTTATGTATATGCACATTCTACTCTTGCTCCATAAAGATTATGTTTTATTTGCAATCTAAGACTGACCCAGATTTCCAAGATGAATCTGGAGCGTGTTGTACTGAGACCACAAACACCCATGCACAGAGTGCCATGAGGTCTACCTTCATCGAATCCTCAGCATCGATTCAGCATCACTGATAAAATAACCTGTAAAATTTAACATGTGAAACCTTTTTTTACTGCATGTGCATGTTCAAAAAAGTCAGATGAGTTGTTGAATTATGCAATTCAACTATAAGAAAAGGAAACTTAGGTACGTGTGTGTGTGTTGGTAGAGATGGTACAATTACGTGAAGATCAAAAGCTGAAGTAACGCATTCTGTGAGGCTGATTTCTGATCCCCTTGCAGTCAATGGCAAAGCCCCACAGACTCCATTGACCTTCCCTTTGCACCACAGTAAAGAGTTGAAATCTGGGAATCGAACTGAAAATGTTAATTAGTGCCAAGATTTCACAGGTTTCTTCAACTACACAAGTAAACGTAAGTATTTGAACTTAGACCTGTAACGAATATCAGTCGGTTGTAAAAAAACAAATCTTTAGACAAGTCATTTACCTACTAACCCCTGGAAAGTAATACAGAGCTGGGAATCAGCTCTGCACCGAGATGTGAAAATGTTGCTGTATCACATGGCGCTCTCAGACCAGGCAAGCAAATTCCTCAAGCATGCACAAAAAGTCCTTTTCAGAACACTGTGAAATTTTATTAGAAAAAATAGACAACGAAAAAACTCTCTCAGCACTGCTTAGAAAGCCAAAGAGAAATCTAATCGCTAAAGATTGCTAAGTGGACAAAAAAACACACGTAAAGGTCTTTTCCATTGTCTTTTCCTGTATTAATGGACTGGTAAGCATTTCATTTATCCGTGTCCTGCTTCTCTCTCCGGATGGCAGCATGTATTTTTTCAGTAATGCCTTAGTGACTATCTGAGATTGTGCCCAAACCAGTTAATGTCCAGATGTATTAACAGAAACCCTCTTTGTCAGAGGCTTAAGGTCATCATTTTATAAGAGGGGGAAAGGGGGAAGGAACCCCAGCCCACAAAAGGGTAAAACGGGTATAGGTGGACATCCCTCATCCCCACTGGTGGCGGATGGAAGTCCATGCGCCAGACCCAAGCCTAAAAATTCAGAAGGAAAAAACAATGCTGTTTTACTTCAGCCAGAACTCAAACCCAAGTGAAATTGGATTATTAAACCTTTTTTTAAACCCCTACAGCTTTCGGGGGGGAAGAAAGCCAAATTTGAACATGCAGGTATTGTTTTGACATTAAAAAAAATCAAAATCTTGAATATTTGGAATATGAAAATTAAATGGTTCTCTTTTTCTGCATTGCTCTTTCTCCTTTTTAATGAAATGATTTGCCAAATTTGACCCGTATTCCTTATTATGTTGTTAATTGCATTTTGGACTGAGTTTGCCGTTTCCCTGGTAGTTGTCGGCCCAGGCCTACCGAATATCTGTGAAATGGGATTAGATACAGACACAGGCCATCGCCAGCCCTGGCCATTCCACCTGAAAAGCCTTCTGCTTTCGGCCCGTGCCCACCTCCCTCTCTGCCAGGGCACCATCGCTTCAGAGGCGCCCGCTGAAGTTTGTGACCGAGCTCTTGCTCCTTCAAGCAAAACGTGAATTCACCGTTTAAAGCGTTTGCACCCACGCAGTTAAAATTCTGCCTTTTGTTCTGTGTGGGAGGAAAGGAATAAAAAGTCCTGTCCGTAAGTGTGTGGCAGGTCAGAGAGGCATTTTCTAATCCCGAACATTTCCATGAAGCGTTAAAGCTGTGTGGACGAAAATTTCTACGGAGGGAGAAAGGGAGCAGGAGAGGGAGGGTGACCCTGGCAGACAGCACAGCTGGTTTTGAGCTTGTGTCTGCCTCCAGCCTTCTCCCATGGTTCAGATGACAACTGGCACATGGTACAGATGAGAAGCAACACGTTCAGTCACTCACTGCGAGGAGCCTGTGCTCATGCCAGAAAAGCATCTCCTGCTGTCCCAGCTCCGTGCCTTGGCCGCTTCCTTCCTGGTGCTGCTACTGCCTTTCGTTACAACCCGAATCCTACGCTGTCTGCTCCCTGTCCCAGGTCTGCGATCAGACATGGCTGTACTATGGTCTGTCTAATGAAATATTGATTTCTGCACCTCTCCTCCTACAGTGTGTTTTGCAAAACAAAAAAAAATAAAAAAAAAAAATCAATATTCTGCTAGGCGGCGAAGCAGCTGCAGATGGTAGAAGGTGATCTGCTATCCAAAGACAGACACCCAGATCCCTGGTAATTTTAGAGAGCAGGAGGTGTTGAAAGGCAATCTAGGGAAGGACGGAAGAAAATGAGCAGGTGAAAATCCACCCAACAAATACAAAGAGACCAACAATCGAAGCTTAAGATTGGACAGAGAGGAATAATCACAAGACACTCTACCAATTGTACTGAAATATGAAACCAGCCCCAATTATGCTTAAAAATAAAATACATTATGTTTCCAAAAAGAAAGAAAATATAGGTGAGACAACAGAGTGAAATAATGTATTTCAGAGGGTCTCTATGTTGAAATGCCTTAACTGTCATCTCCCTTGTGGCCTGTGTTCTGCACGAAACACCACAGGATTGTGACGATTGCTGCAGTTCAGACTTCTTGCTTTTCCTTCCTCTCCTCTCCTCTCCTCTCCTCTCCTCTCCTCTCCTCTCCTCTCCTCTCCTCTCCTCTCCTCTCCTCTCCTCTCCTCTCCTCTCCTCTCCTCTCCTCTCCTCTCCCTCTCCTCTCCTCTCCTCTCCTCTCCTCTCCTCTCCTCTCCTCTCCTCTCCTCTCCTCTCCTCTCCTCTCCTCTCTCTCTCCCTCCCTCTCCTCTCCTCTCCTCTCCTCTCCTCTCCTCTCCTCTCCTCTCCTCTCCTCTCCTCTCCTCTCCCCCTCCTCTCCTCTCCTCTCCTCTCCTCTCCCTCTCCTCTCCCTCTCCTCTCCTCTCCTCTCCTCTCCCTCTCCTCTCTCGTCTCCTCTCCTCTCCTCTCGCCTCCTCTCTTCTCCTCTCACCTCCTCCTCTCCTCCATCCTCTCCTCTCCTCTCCTCTCCCTCTCCTCATCCTCTCCTCTCTCTCTCCTCTTTCTCTCCTCTCTCTTTCTCTCCTCTCTCTCTCCTCTCCTCTCCCTCTCCTCCTCCTCGCCCTCTCCCCTCTCCTCTCCTCTCCTCTCGTCTCCTCTCGTCTCCTATCGTCTCCTATCGTCTCCTCTCGTCCACCTCGTCTCCTCTCGTCTCCTCTCGTCTCCTCTCATCTCCCTCTCACTCTCCTCTCCTCTCCCCTCCTCTTCCTCTCCTCTCCTCTCCTCCTCCTCTCCTCTCCTCTCCTCTCCTCTCCTCTCCTCTCCTCTCCTCTCCTCTCCTCTCCTCTCCTCTCCTCTCCTCTCCTCCCTCTCCTCGCTCTCCTCTCCCTCTCCCGCTCCTCTCCTCGCTCTCCTCTCCTCTCCTCTCCTCTCCCCTCTCCTCCCTCTCCTCTCCCTCTCCTCTCCCTCCCCCTCCTCTCCCTCCCCTCTCCTCTCCCTCTCCTCTCCTCTCCTCTCCGCTCCTCTCCCTCCTCCTCCTCCCTCTCCTCTCCTCCTCCTCTCCCTCTCCTCTCCTCTCCTCCCTCTCCTCTCCTCTCCCCTCCCTCCTCTCCCTCGCCTCCTCTCCTCTCCCTCCTCTCCCTCTCCTCTCCTCTCCTCTCCTCTCCCTCCTCTCTCCTCTCCCTCTCCTCTCCCTCTCCTCTCCTCTCCTCTCCTCTCCTCTCCTCTCCTCTCCAAGTTGTGAATCCAGCCCCAAGTGACTTCCCCTGCATCAACCTGCCAACGCCTGCCAGAGCAAGGACCTGAACCCAGCTCCTGTGATGATCTCTGACTAGTTGAGCCGGTCTCTCTCTTGACCCCATCGAGAAGGAATGCAAAAGTGAATATCAGCATGTGCTACTCTTTATTCTATTACCAAACAAAGCAAGGCAAAGAAAATAACTCTGAGCAGTCTCTGAAAGCCAGAAAGGAACACTGGAAGACACAAATGAAATTACAGTTTGCTTTGTAGATCGATTTCCTTCAAATGTATGTTTTCAAAGGGCAGTTTTAGGGAAAGGAGAGCAACTGAGGGCAGGGAAGTAGAGCTGCATGATTTAAAACCTTTGAACCTATTGCTATGGGAAATAATGTTGTAGTCTTGTAATGCAACGATCAACTGAAAGGAAAAAAAAATACCTTATTGAATGTGTCTCAAAGCAGTACATAATCTCAGCAAGCTTCTTTGCATTCTGGATTGCCTTCCCCCTCCTCTGTCAGCTCTAATGCAGATGCAGAACGTTAACATTTAGAGCATTCCATTTTAATATATGAAATAAATCCCCTCAGACTAGACCGGCTCTTAGCTCTTTACAGAAGAAAAAAGGCCTCTGCTAATTTTATGGGCCTGTCTCACTTCCAAATGAAACCTTTCTTTGCCACACAGTCGTCTTAGGTTTGTCTGTCTGGTTGCTTTCTGGTATAAAAGTGCTCGTTTTCTGCATTTGGGTGGTTTCTTCCTCTGACTGAACCTGGTGCTTCTGAGCCTTACCTTGAAAGTCAGTGTGAAGAACAGGGTGTGTGCAGGCACAGCTACCCAACGTGGGCACTCGGGGAGGTCTGAGCCAGCACCACTTAGAGACGTGGCCTCAGACTCCACTACTGCAGTTAAAGGAAATCAACTTCCCCTCGGTAAACACTTACAAATTCTGAAATATTCAGGTATTAGATGGGCACCTAGCGAGAATCACATCGTTTCCACATTTTATTTCTACAATGCACTAAAATCAGGAGCAGGGGTATGACTTTCAAGATGTTTTAACCTGCAGTCCCCTGGAGCACACAATCTGAGGGAACGGCTCCGTGTGCTCCCTTAGCAGAGCTCCCTTGGAGCCTTATTAAGATGTTGTGCCATACTGTTGTTGTTGCGTTTCCAGGAAAACACAACCTAACAAGTTAAAAGCCATCCAGATGCACGAGCACAAAATTCATGGATGTGAACTGCCACAGCTGCAACCCTGAGAACAAGATAATTTATGTCATTGAATCCTTAGAGCTGGTTGGATGTTCTGCAACAAAATTGTTGGACTAAATGACCTCCAGAGGTCCCTTCCAGCCTCAGCAATTCTGTGATTCTGTGAATTTTCAGCTTTTGGCCAGCACTAAATAACGTATTTCATAAGAGTGATCCACAGAGCTATAGGACAGCCCTAATACCTGCAGGATGATCTGGAGCAAATCCTCTTCTTTTAGTCACAGGAAACAAACTCTGTGGAGGATTCTGCACAGAGTGACTGTATATCTGAACTGAAAGCTTCTGCCTCAGGTGTCAGCTTCATTTCCTGGCTTATGGCAGAAGCTGAAATATTTTCTAAGGCTCTATGCAGCGAGCTTGGTTAGACATTTTTTTTGAGTGAATTAAAAAGACAATGTAGGGAAGGACACATCCCTAACTGGGTCTGGAAGTCTCAAATGGATTGCTTTGGTTTCAGTTACCAGATCAACAGATTAGCTGTAGTGTGTCAGCCTAATTCAAATACATCTCCAAACCTCGTTTGTCTTTATGGAAATCAAAGCCATATATCCTGTTCCTCTGCAAGTCCACAGAATAGCTTGGGTTTTTTCTTCTTTCATAACAGTTGTCCAGTCAGAAGAACTGAATAATATGATTTAAACAAGGGCTAGAAGAGCTTGGTTCACTCACAGAGCTCGTTGGTAAGACGAGCAGGATTGCCGTTCTTGCTTTGTGGAGGAAGATGATGGATCAGAGGAGAGAGTGACTTTCTGAAGGTCACCTGGTAGATCAGTGGCAAAGAGGAGTCCTGATTCTTAGTCCAGCGTTTGGGCACTATGACACACTGTGGACTGCCTGTCAGACAAAAGCTGGGGAAAGGACACATCATCCAAGTTTCTGAGAGGAAGAAAGACTCTGTAACTTTTTCCTGGTCTAAATGGGATGTGTCCAAATAGCCCAGAGCCTCATGGCTCATTCCGTCTCCAGGCCATGGTGCTCAGCAGACAAGGGGCCGTGTGCTTGGCCGGGTTCGGTACGGGTCCGAAAAGCACAGCTACCAGCCCTTCTGGGCAATTCGGACAAAATGTGAATGTCTTTTCACCTAGTTCTGCATTGCTGACAGCAGAATTGCAGCAGCGAAAAGAGGAACTCAGGCACAATCACAGCACAGCTAAGGTCAGTTTTCAGCTATTTCAAGTTTTTTCGGAAGCGGGTATTTTCAAGCAGGTTTAGTTCTGCCCGACTTGTCTGTTTTGATGCACAAGTTCCATTTCCATTATAAAGTGATAATAAGCTTGAAATTGCTGCTTTTCTAATCCAAGTCAAAAGCTCACCTCTTTGAACTCGGGATGGTGGTGAAAACAGTTTAAAGGCTTGGAAATGTGCGTGGAGCTCTCAGCTACTCTGGCCACATGTGGGATAATTACATGTGTGACAGAAATTTCCTTCCTTCAAAAAAAAAGCATTTTTTCACAGTAGTTGTGGTAATTAAACTTGTTAAAGGATTTACGATTAAGGTTAGCTTGTGACTACGCGGGGATGCGCCTCTTAGACTGCAATCACTATGAACAAACCAGATAACCATACGTAAGAGACCAGGGTGTCCACCAGATACATGCTGATACGTGTAACTTATGACTCCACCGCATTGTGCTGTTGCCCCACAAGGCCCTTCTTACACGGCAAACTGTCAGAACAAGTTCTGTCTTTGTAGGGAGCAGAAGATTGGAACAGGCTGAATATTTCCTTTAGATTAACGTAAGAATCAAAACTAATACGTGAGAATGCATTAGGTGGCTCAAATGTTGTTAACTCAAGAAAAACAGCACCAGGGAATAATATAGTGATGTTTTTTGGTGTAATTGGCCAGTGCTATAGCGAAAAATTTCAAACCATTGACAGCTTGAAATATGGTCGGAACACATATAGCATGTTATGTTCTGCAAGGCAACCAGAACCAAAAGATGAATTTTTATAAATAATCACCGTTGTTTTTCCAAAATGCATAAATCATATTCAGTTTGCTCTGAAGGCTATAAGATTTCCAAGCACGTCTCCAGAAAACCTCTGGAGATCTAATTATTCCAGGATACCACAAAAAAGAGTTATTACTTATTTGAACTGCTAAAACTGCTAGCTGCAATATGACGGCTTCGCTGTCAGTGTTATTCTGCTTCAGAAAAGAGTTTCTATTCTCTATAGCAAACATAGCCAGGTTCTTTCCCCAGACCTGAGTTCAATTATTTAAAATGCCCTAGGCTGAAAAATACTAGATACATGTTACATCCAATATTTTAAAACAATATAATAATAACTTATAATAAACAAGTAATAATAACTTTTGTTTAGAAAAAAATGTGTAGGTTCTACTTCAGAATGCAGACCCAGTGGGGAAATTATTTGGATTTAACTTAGCCTAAATGTTGTGATTCTACCGTCTTTAGTGAAATTACTCTTCTTTGCATCATTTTAAAGTCAGGAGCCTCCAATTCTGGGTGGAAATTAGGTGTGGGGATTGCAGAATAATAGATCAGAGCCTTCATAGAATCATAGAACCACTTAGGTTGGAAGAGACCCTTGGGATCATCGAGTCCAACCATCAACCCCACTCTACAAAGTCCTCCCTTACACCATATCCCCCAACACCACATCTTTAGTCCATAGCAGCAGAGAACAGTCTGATAACAGTCAGGCGTCCTCCGCTCTCCCCACTCCCCTCGCAATGGCTGTTGAAGACAAGTCTTGTCATAGCTGGATTTCCTTCTGTTCCTACGTGATTGCACTGGGAACCTGAGGACTGCTTGAGTTTCTGAGTTAAATAAAGGAAGAAGAATCTAGATATTTCTTTAGTTTAAAATAACTCAAAGTCCCAGTTCTATGTGGTTTAGAAAAACCTGTACTGAATTTCCCTCTGTTGTGACTTTTTCAGACTTTTCATGTCCTTTACACTTCCATAGTCCTGCCCAAGACTGGATCTGTCATCACAGTAAAACCTCCCGGCCACCTTTGAAACTGTTTGTACGTTCATTCTCTGCCGTGACCTGCAGTGGCCCTTGGCACGATAAATGGGGTTGCTCTTTTTAAGAGGTGGACAGGTGCCTGCTGTGGACTGATGTATGGAATTCGACGCACAGATTTCCTTCTCCTAGGCCAAAGAGCAGTGACCGGCTGCATGATTTTGCTGATCCAGACCTAGAATAACGAAACTATGGCCCTGTATCCTTTAAACAGTGGTCCATCCTGTTCTCTCTCATTCTCTTTGAAGTCTTTTAGATGCAGGCATTTCAAAACAATCTGTTATTCATTTGTCTCCACATGACTTTTGTGACGGATTTGCCCTCAGGTCACAGGTCACAGTGAATTTGTTCTTATCCCCAGGAAATGTAGACTCACGTACACGTCAGAAATGAAGAAAAAGTAATTCTGAAGAAAACAGCCATATACAGTGTTACACATCATTATTGAGCTGGAGCCCAAATACTCGCAACCAGACACTTCATGTTTGTTGTGTCCTGAAAGGCAGTTGGACATCTAACAGAATATTAAAAAGGGGCAGAATATGTAATTCTTATACAAATAATAATCATTTGTCCTGTAATAATCCCCTTAACGCCCCACATCTTCTTGTATCTGCTATTCTAAATGCTTTGTTATCTATATTTTCTTTCTTTTTTTTTTTTTTTTTTTGCCTGGAATAATTAGCTTTCTGCCATAATTATCACAAAGAAGCTGATGTAAGAGATCTTGGCCTCTTTCTTAACCAGAACTAGACACTGTCCATAGTAAAAGTTTGGTTATCCTAGAGAGGAACACTGGATTCTGGTGGCCTCATCCAGCAGAAATCATCAGAGATCCACGGATCTGAATTCGAATCAGGTCCTGCACATGCAGGAATGTGAAGTACCCTGTTTGTAGGGCAAGATAATTTACACACTGACCTAGACCCAAACGTCTCCCTAAAAATTGCATTTTGAAGAAACAGTGGATGGTTTTGAGACCAATTCAGTAGGAAAGCAAAGACGGTGACCACCAAGACATCTCAGCCCAGAGCTCGTGCAATGCTTGAAGCAGACTAGGACACGCTGCTAGTCCCCTTACTTCTGCTGATTACAGGTAAGGCTTCTTTTAAGTGCTAATGCTTAAAGAAGGAGTCAAGATCGGTAAAGTAAAATACAAGTACATACTCCAAAGGTTCTTAAGTAACTTTCCTGAAGTGCTTAAGAGAAATTAAAAAATTGAATGTAGCATTTTGGCTTTCAGTCTACTAACGATCTAGGTCAAACCAGAGCCAAACTCTTCACATTTAAAACATCCAAACGTTCTCCAAAGCTGTTAATGATGACACTAGGTTTCATAATCAGACAACACAATAAATATAACATCCATCGAGCTGTTGTGTTCAAATCAATATTTCACACGCCAGGTCTCCAAATCCTGCATGCAGTGAGAAATCTCAGATCGATGTGCAGGAGCCCTGTACCCTGGGCCTTCACACTCAGGAAGTCCCAGTGCCCTTTCTGATCTTTATCTCCGTTTTCTTAAAGGCACTCAGGAAATCTGTACCAAGTCAGGAACTGAACCTCAGTGCAGCTCATTCAGCACTTTGACCACTGATCTTTCTTTCCTCCCCAGATACGTGATTTTTTTGAAAAGTCTTTTGAGAATGAGAGCTTATAACAGTAAGCATCGTACAAGCTCTACGATAGACTGACTTTTTTCCTGGAATCTAACACAATAAAAGTATTGTCTCAAATCAGCATTTCTCAGGCAAAGTGGTTATATAAATATTTAGAGATAATAATCACGGTTAAGGATGATGAAAAATATCCTCATATCATTCATAAGAGCTAGCTTTTGTGTCTTGCCAAAGGTCGTCTCCGTCCCCAGGCTATGACGCAGTAAGATGTTGACCAGTTACATACTTTGGTGCTGGTCCATCATACTAGAGCAGCTGCATGTCAGAACGGTGCATATAATTTGCTTTGCAATAAAAAGTCAAAGCCAAATAGAAATGTATTCATTTAAAAAATCACCTTTAAGTAATTCCACCAAGAGAAGAGATTTGCAAGGTACACATTGTGACCGAGTGAACTGTTTAGGAACCCATTTCTCTGTAGCTGGAGAAGCATTTAAAAAGAATTGGAAACATTACCTTGGCAGATGTTTCAAACCAGCCCACGAACCCATTCTCTTTGCAGAACTGATCCATCTTGATGCCGTTGTTCACAAGAACATCTATTCCCTGGTCGCATTTGTTTGCTAAGAGGACTGTCGGCACAGGTTTGCCATTTGGAAGAACCAACTTAGAGTCCAAATCCTCTTTCCATTTTGTCACTGCTTCAAACGTTGCAGGTCTTGTAACATCAAAGACAATAAAGGCCCCCATGGCCTCTCTGTAATATACCCTGGTCATGTTTCCAAATCTTTCCTGACCTGTGATGAAGAAAGTAGGAGGGGAAAAAAAAACAAACACCACCTTGTAATAATCACTGCTTCCAATCTACCTCAATATTTCACACAGCAGGTTTTCTAAGAGAACATTGCTGAAGGTAGGACTTTATTTTTTAGGTCTCTGGAAAACTGCTCTTTGTCTAAATAATTGTAAGTACTATGCTAGACTCATTTGTATGAAAATGCAAGAGAGTACAGCATGAAAAAGGAGTTTTAAAGCAAACATGCAATGAAATTTGATAACTTTATGACAAGCTTGAACTTCAGTGTACGGTCTTATTAAGCTGCCAAATTTCTAGATCCGTGGACAGTACCAAGGGTCTTGGTGTGCGCTATAGGACTTTAAACAGGAGGCACAAAAGATCTAGGAACCAGATTGGAAACTCCTGGGAAACGTATGGTATTATGTGTGAAACACCTAACACAACTGATTTCCTCACGCATGAAGAGGATCCCCCATATTCTCATGCAAGAGGTAATAATCAACAGTAACATAAGTAAGCTCTGGAACCATACCAGGCATTAGAGTCATTATGAATTCACTTTTACGGGCAAACTGAAACACAGAGTTGATAAAGGTGAGTTTAAAGCCTTCATACGTGGAAAGTGTTCTAAGAAATGGCACAGCAGTAGCGATGCGAAGAGCTGAATTGCTCCAGTGAAAAGACCTGGGAGGAGACGTTTCACTCTAGATCTGTTCAGAAGATTTATGGCTTTATTTGCGGAATTCAGAGTGTTTTCTGGGAAGTTATTTACACTGTTTTTGTGAGCTAACAATACATTCTTATACTCAAATATGGGCATTTGTAAATATCTATCATTTTGTATGATTAACAGTGTAAAAATTAACACACCTGATGTAAGGATGTGGTATGTTGATTAGTTGTGCATTTGTTAATATAAATGTTGTTTTCATGGGAAGTTTGAAAAAAATGTTCCAAGAATGGAAATAAAGTACAGAGAATTTTTCTTGAAGAGTGGAAAAATAGAATTTCCAGTGATGTCTACTGCTGAGCTGTGATTCAAAAAAAAAAAAGAATTACAAATTCCTGAAACATCTCACAACAACAGCAGTCTTCAAGCAAGAGAACTCTTGTATTTAACCATACGCTTCCATAGCTGAAAAAAGCGCTTTGGAAATAGACAACATTCACTGGAAACCTGTTTCTAGCCTTATTTTCTCAATGTGCATAATTCTGAGTAGGTCAGGAAGACAAGAAGATTGTCAGTCTGACCCTAAGAAGGTTACCTGTGGAGGTTCTATCTGATGGAAATTGTGCTGTCAAACATCAGGCTGGGTTGAGAGCTGAAGAGTGCTGATTGCTGGGCTTCTAGACCATCCATTTAATGGAAAAAGCACTGAATGCACTTATGGGGTCAACACCATCTGTTTGTGATGCTTATCTTTGGTTTTATGCACTATCTCTTGCAGCAGGGAGAAAAGTCATTCACATGATACAGAAATCAAAAGTGGATGTTTGTCTTCTCCAAATTCAGGTTAAATTTTTTCTTTACTTTAAACAAACACTGCGTCCCATTGATAAAACAAGATAGAAATATATCATTTCTGGGAAATATGAGGTCATAGTGAAAATTTCTTACGGCTATGCTTTATAAAAATATCTTATGATTCTTATCAGTGAGCTAAATCAGAGGAATGGCTAAGTCATGTGCTATTCAATAATCTCCTTGTTGAGAAATTTTTTTTTCATCTGCAAGAAGGTGCCTTCAAACAAAAGTCAAGGTCTGATTAGAAGCTTTGCAGTGAGGCAAGCAACAGCATATACAATTAGGTTTTGATGCATATTGTATTTCAACGATACTTTATACTTCTCATGCAAAGTTCTTGAGATGCTTGCACTGCAGATGAGATGTAGATGGTGTAAGAACAGCTAAACTTGGGCCTTACACATATTTATTGGGACACAGATCTCCAAGATAGGTGAGACATGTCGTAGAACATGAATTAAATTATTAAGTTGCAGTCTAAAGTCATTCATCACACATAAAGTTATTAGAGAAATAAAAGCCTCCGATGATGGTGTGATCTTCTCTCTAGTAGTGGCTCACAAAGCTCTGACACGTGTTATGACAGTGATTCCTCCCTCTGCTTCTAGCCGCTTTTGCAGATACTTAGTTTTTTTCACTGCACAGAAAAACCACCGTGTTTGTAAAAGCAGCTTTATGCAGGAGGACAGAGCTCACCAATTTCCATTATCAGTCACTTCAGTGAAAGAGAAAGAATGGAGCTGCTGCCTGAATAAAGTGCCTAAACCCTTTCTGAAGTGGTCTTTTTCCCCATCAGTTGCAATTAATATATGAACATACCTGTCATAAAGACATTATGCAACTTTGAATGGAAAAAGAGGTGGTTTGTAAACCACAGACTTTTAGTTTTATGTCATTTGCATAATGGCTTTACTTTAATTGATATTGTGAAAAAAAATGATCTCTAGTGTTTGCATTGTGCTTGGAGAGCTAAATATTGTGTTTAAGGATCTAGGAGGGCTCTTTTTTCCAAAGATTCTCACTTACGTGAACAAATGCCTATGTTAATAGATGAGGTGCCTAAAACTTTTTTATTTATCAGAATTGCTAATGAAAATAGGCACTGTTTGATGTATTAAAGGTGTCAGAACCTGGCCTTAGGTTTTTAGCAACACAATGGCCGAGGCAGTAATTAGTCTAGAAAATAGATCAAACATTAGGTATTCAGTGGTGTCTCGCAGGCAGCCTTGAACATTAGAATCTGCTTTATTGCCAGAAGGACTGGGGAAGGTGGGTTTTGCTTTTCATTGGAGGGGTCAGGAACTCGTGAAATGTTTTTTTGACCCGGCCCATTGTACTTGACACCATCCCTTGCAAGGCCGCTGGCATCCGGCATCAAACCCCACGAGTCTGAGGGCCTTTGCCCACAGAGACGGTGCTTTACATTGGGGTTCATCTGCCCTAATTCAGGTTCCAAAAAGAAATTAACTGGGTGTATCTAAGATTAAGGTCCCTTTGTAGTCAGAGACTGCGAAGAGATATCTAGAGGTCATCTTCTCAGAAAGGACAGACATTTAAGAGCAGTCACATAAGCTTCATTATGGAGGTATTTAATCTTTACCCTCAACCCCCTGGGGAGCCCGGCTTATACTCAGATGGTTCAGAACAAGATGCCCCATTGTTAAACCAGACGAATCCTACCCCACTTTGAAGTGAACCCAGTGAGACCAAGGTGCCGAAGCAACAAGATTTCCACTAAAGGGAAGGACTCCCTTGTCTGAACGGCACCTGCCTACACATTGATCCTAATCTCAGTGGCCCCTGTGCAGCAGGGAAAGGCATCGTTTGATGGACTTAAAGTAATCGACAGCTGAATTTTCAGTTTATAAAAATGCACCCCACATAAATTTGCCAGCATGACTTGTACAGAAATCTAGAATTTTCACTAACCACTATCATCTCTGATAAAGCTATAAAAGCTAATGATAAAGTTCTAAAACTCAGATAATTTCCACCATCGCACCCACAGTATCTGAAATATATTACAAAATAAAAATGGATCAAAACTGCATAATGCCCAGTTTTACAATGGGTTTTACTTCTTCCCACCATCCCTCATCCTAAGAGGCAAAAGCTTCTGGGAACCACCGTGCTTTACAGAGGGCTTCTAGCCAACACTGAAAAGGTGGAATTTGTGGAGAATATTCAAATATTTTTTACCTTTCTCTTCACCTTTCTGACTTTTCACCCTTGAATTTAAGTCATTGTCTTTATGGATTGAAACTCAAGCCAGCCTTGAGGTGGTGTTCACCACCCCAGGATGTGGAGCAGGATCCGGCCCAGCCACCCCCCACAAATCCAGACTGAAATAAAACCACCACAGCCAGGGACTTATTTATGTTTGTAGAACAGTAATTTCAAGGTAACTTAGCCTAGAAATCACCATGACTATGTTATTTATGCATATGTACCACAACGCTTAGCAGCTAAATTGTTGAGGGTGTGCTGTGCCTGGCATTAGTGAACAGTCTGCTTACTCCTTCTGGAGCATAACAGTCTTAAAAATTTTACAGCTGCAGGGACATTTGCCTATATCTGTGCTGTTTCCGAAGGTGAAAGTTGCAGGGAAACAAAATTAAACTGTTCTTTTGCCACTGGTATTGTGTGGATGTCTCCAATGCGTCGGTCCAACCCTGTCTGAGGTGAGATCATAGAATTATAGAATCACAGAGTGGTTGGGGTTGGAAGGAACCTTAAAGATCATCTAATTCCACCCCCTGCCCTGGGCAGGGACACCTCCCACCAGCCCAGGCTGCTCCAAGCCCCGTCCAGCCTGGCCTTGAACCCCTCCAGGGATGGGGCAGCCACAGCTTCTCTGGGCAACCTGGGCCAGGGGCTCACCACCCTCACAGCAAACAATTTCTTCCTAATATCTTACCTAAATCTCCCCTCTTGCAGTTTAAAGCCATTACCCCTCATCTTATCACTAATCACTCCCTGATAAAGGGTCCCTCCCCATCTTTCCTGTAGGCCCTTTGGGTACTGGAAGGGCCTACGAGGTCTCCCTAGAGCTTTCTCTCCTGCAGACTGATCCGGCATTGTAAAAGCAAACCAACGCCTTTTTGGTAGCAATGGATAATGCAGCCCACACGTACACAGCGGGAGAGATAACGGTGATGCTGACACGGCTGCGAAAAAATATCAGGGGAGCCGGGGGGGGCCCGAGGTGCTGCTCTCTGCCCACCGCTGCACTCGCGGAGCTGCTTCCCGCGGTCAATCTGCGGCTAAAGCTGGTCTTCAGAGAAGTCTCAGGGCTGTGTGGGCACGAAACGCAGACGGCAGCACCGAGAGCAGCCTTGCAGAGAAGCGGATAGGAAATACAGCCGGATCGGCTGTCTGCAAGAGTTGGTTTCTTCAAAATCTGTCCCAGCCTGCACCTGCAGGGCCACCCCCACCACAGCAGCCTTGTTCAAAATATGACTAAGAGTCTCTTTTAAAGCTTTTCTTCTAACAATCTGTTAACGAATTTAAAGGATACTCATACAGACGCAACAGAAAACATAAGGAAAAAAAAAAATTGACTGAGGAGCAAGATTTAGAGATGTATGACACAGCGGTATGACACACCTCAACAGGGACATGAACACCAAAGCTGAGAATTTGGGACATTCAGTTAAATAAAATTGTTGGCAGGTAATTAAAGATGAGGAGAATTTTACCATGTATATCTCCCCCCACACACAGTAGTGAAAATTCAGTCACTTGAAACATGGGCACTTCACTGAATCAGACATAAATTCATAGGTTTTAATGCCAGTGTGTTGTTAGAGAAATCATAACATCATAAACCATGAAGTTTTGTCTATTCCTGTCTACCACCCATAGCTTCAGGAATATACTATCTGTTTAAAAAAAAAAAAAAAAAAAAAAAAAAACAAAAAAAAAACCCCAAAACAAACCAAAACAAAAAAAAAAAAAAAAAACAAAACCAACCCCAAGTCTTAATGTAATAATGGGTGATGCAGAACCTGCCTTATCCTTGAATTAATTTTTCTAGAGCTAGTTTTCCTTATTGTTCAGTATATATCTTTCATCTAAATAAATACAGTTTCAGCATTTTGCTATCACATCTTATCGGTTTTTTTCACCAAATTAAAGAATACAGAAATATAAACTGCTACAGAAATATAAACTATATTTGACTCTGAAATTAGATGGCACTACATGAACTAAATTTGCTTTTTCTTCTTATGTCTGTAAAGGTAAACAAGGGTAAAATGCTTGGCCCTGCCACGGCTGGAGTATGTCATGAAGTCATCTCCCGTGAAGTCACCACGTACATATATCCTACTAGTAATGTAGGTAAGTTTGATACTAATTTTACTCAAAACGTATTTGAGAAAATTATTTCTCCATCATTAAACAATTTACTGCCCACTAATCCACATAGTGAAGCGCAAGGAAGAGCCCACATTGCGCTTGGCAGTTTCACTTGCTGTAGGACGGAGGGAGAGGAAAGGGTGTAAGAGTTAAAATGATGCCTGATATATATATATATATGTATATACACACACACACACAAACAGAGAGGCACACACACATACACATATATATCCATACATTGATACATTTACAGCACTTACGGCAGTTCAAGATGTCCTAAGTGCTAAGCCAACATCCTTCAGCTCAGTTAGAGACCGGAAATTTATCGCTTTGCCCCCAAAGCTAACCATGACCTAATAACAGAGATTCTACCAAAACAGAGAGGATGTTCTGAGACCAGAGCTTATACTTTCCTCCCTCTTATCCTCGCGTATTTGTGTTTTGCAAGTGATGATATACAACCAGCCACAGCCAGGATAAAACACTTCCATTCCCTCCGTATTTCCAATCAGTTGTACTTCGCTTTCATGTTTAAGCAACCTTTTTTCTCAGCAGGCAGATGCCTTATTCGTGATCGCTTCTATGCCAGCACCACGCTACTCCGAATTCAGTGCGCTGCCTACAGAACTCATTTTCTACGTGTATCTACCAACGGCTAAAGCTCCTTACACAGAAGCCATTAAAACTGAGACAGCAACTCTTTTTATTGCCGGCCACTGTCTTGACCTTCACAGAGATGCTTTGAATTGAGCAATTCATATGAAATTTAGTACTATGCTGTAATTCTCTCTGTCATGTGTGGTAACTCAGAAAGCACGCCAGTCATTCAGTGCTACAACTGGGTGTAATTGCTCCTGCAGCCTGACTGAAAGCTACATCATATGATCCGCCAGCACATGATTAGTAGCGTAATAAATCTCTGAAACAAGGCACACAAAATACATTCTTTCACTCCCCGATGCATTCAGAATTTACTATTAAATGCTTTTTCTCATACAGAAAAGTTTTGCTGGATGTGCATGTTAGAACTGGTCACCGGTGAGCAATAAAAGCAATGCTTTCCCCATTATTCCAACTTTTAATAAGGAAAACTGAGCATATATGTATTTAATATTATAAAACCACAAGACCATACCGATGTGTAAAAAAGCTGAGGCGATGCATGTTTTGCATAAAGTAGCGTTGTTGCATAAGTTTTAGTACCTCGGTGCCAAATTCAGAGCTCAGACACGAGGCAGCTCAGCGCAGAAGAAAGGCGCTCCCTCCGCCGATAAGAATGTCAAGAATTTTCTCATTTCACTAGTTTTGCTGGGTGCCATTCCAGACCAGATCCCTGCACCCACAGCCCCGGCCGCAGCCTGGCACAGTTGCCTAACAGACGATATAATGTTCACCTCTGTTCCTTACTTAACAAACCTAACTTCTACATTTAATTGCGTTTTAAAAATGCCCTCCTTTTTGCTGTAAACTGTTGTGTTCTACCTGTACTTGAGTTCCTACGTACACTAAATGGAAGGTGATTACTTAAGGCGTGCAAAATATGCCATCGAGATAAACTGTTACGGTGCGGACTGAATCAAAAATGATTAATTCCTAGTAAGTGGGGTGGCGAAAAAAAAGGTTGTGGTTTTAATTGGAAGCCAAATATAAAAACTCTGAAGCACTGAGAGCAACAATGTCAATATGTAATTATATCTATAATTCTCCCAGCAGAGAGTAAGTCATCTTTTTTTTTTTTGCTTGATGCTGGAATAAGGACAAGTAAACGTGAGTAAATGCATTTTCAGCAACCAGGATTATCGCCAAATAGAAACACTTCTCTTTTCAAAGCATGTCAGAAGTTGTTCACATTTCATTGGGCCAAAGGAAGGAAGGTAGAGGAGAGAGGAAGGAAAGGAAGAAGGAAGGTATTTTGATAAAGTAACTCAGTGATACATTTCCCTCATTTTTTAAACTATAAAAATAATTTTAACTGTCTTATTGAACCCCTCATCTCTTCCACCAAGTTAAATAGATGTAACAGGAAATTCCTGTTGCTCTCCCTCCCACCGCAGAGCTCTACCTGTTAGTCTGATGGGGGAAGCTGAAGAGCAGGAGCTGCAGGGGGAGAACTGGGGCATTTGGGGAGAGGTGCCCACGTCCCCACGCGTGTCTGAGGGCTTGGGAGAAAAACCCGACAGGGCAGGTTTCGCTCCGGCACTCCTTGTTTGGGAGTCTGCTGGCCTTAGGGAAACTCCAGAATTTCAAATTGCCCTTAAAGTTTTCTCTCCTCTGTCTCCTGTCCCTCCCGGCATGGACACAGGTAGTTTCCAACGTAAAGATTGTGTCCAATGTATAGATAAATGAGTTTGGGTCTATATTTTGTATCATCTCTGGGTGGGTTATGGAGCAAAGGGTTCTCCTCTGTACTCACCCGCGATATCCCAGAGCTGCAGCCGTACCACAGTCTCAGCATCCCAGCTCAGCACCTTCAAGGCAAAGTCCACCCCGATGGTGGCCCGGTAGTGGGGGGAGAAGTTCTGGTGGACATAACGTTTGATGATGCTGGTTTTGCCCACTCCCAGGTCCCCGATCACCAGCAGCTTGTAGAGGTGCTCCTTCTGACTGTGCTTCTGCATCTTTCCTCTGGCTGCGGCTGCTCCCTGCGAACTGCTTGCATGCTCTGCCCGAGGAATCCTGCCAGCCCCAGGGGGAGAGAGGGAGTGAGGAACCGGGGAGGGAAGGAGAGAAGGTAGGTGGAGGCTCTTTCCCTTTGTACGGAAGCAGGATCACTGGGTCCAGCCGGCAGCCCTGCTGGGAGATGAAGTAAGCAAGGGACCAGGGAAAGAAAGTCTCCCAGAAAGTTTTGTGCGTACGTCTGTAAAGGTCAGCACGAGGTGTGTCTGGGATTAGCCTGGCCACTAACGGCTTTGCAGGAAAAGTCATGCAAAAGCCCCTGTTCCCTGTTTCGCTCCTCGCTGGAGGACGGTGTTTCTGTTGTGCACTAGTTTTACACACTTGTGATCACTGTCTTCTTGGCGATAACGTATCACCCTCTGCTTGTTTCCAGACATCTTTAAAATGCCAGTTGCTGCCAAAAAAAAAAAAAAAAGCAGAAATCTCCTTTCAGAGGCTTCACGCCTCCATTGAAGTGCAAAAATTAAACCAGTGTGACTTTAACTTTGGATGTGATTTGGTTTTAATCAATGTAAGTCCGTGTGAATGCGGTTGTATCACTAGAAGTGGCAGTTGTAGCAACATAAAGCATCTTTACATGTGCCCATGCTAAGGGGGGCTGTGTGAATTTAATTATGACAGATAGGTATTTTTAAGTTTCATTAACATAACTGTGATTGTCTGTCTGTACCCATAAGCATGTTCACATCTGCTGAATGCAGCACAAAGCTCATGCTTTGTTTTTTCATACAAATGGACTAAAATGCAAAAAATCCAGATTTATCCCATGACTCCAATAATCAGAAGTTATGAAACTGTAACAGCATCAGAGCATATGAATGCCAGTGTCTCAACGGTCCTCTGTTTTCCAAAATAAGTGATAACAAACTTGCAAACAGCTGAACACATTTGAGTAAATCACTCCACTGACATGACTGAACCTGTGTTTTAAACGAAGAACGCGGTGACAGTTTCAACTTGGCGGCTCAGCTGGAGACCCCTGGCCACTGCCTCGAGGTCTGTGATTCTTTTAACAGTTTTGATAGCAAAGCCCTGGAATTTTAATATTGTGTGAAACTCATCCATGAATGATTTTTACATTTCTTGATGATCTTGACAAAATGAAAACATATTTTACACTTAGTGACTTATTATTTGATGGGGTTCTTATCTGAATGTGCACTGAAATGGCATTAGAAATTTGTCACCTGTCCAAAAAGCTGGATTTTAGTAGACAAAGAATTCAGAACACTTGTTATGCAATCTTTTATAATCAGTCTTTAAACTCAAACTTAAAAGTTTGTATATATGCACACACACAAAGAGGAAAACAGGTAATTTGAGGAGGAAAATGTCTTCTTTTCCTTGAAGCTTTTTATTTTCAATAAAGGGTCTTTTTTTAATAAGAAAAATTGTCTTTCCCAAAACAAGCTTGCAGTCATTTGTATCCTCCTGTTTGAAAAGAAAATTTTAAAGGGCTTAGCCTTGTTAGCTACAGACATCATAAAAAACTACAGTCTGAGAATCAAACTAGTGCACTCCAGCTACTGTCTTTGCATGGTTCAAGCTTATTATTGCTGCCACCGGCAGCGCGCGGTCTGCGACTCTTACCTCGGCAGCACTGCCGTTGTCAGAGAGGATCCAACACCCAGCACTCCTGAGCACTCACAATTCCCCTCTAAAGTTGAGGATTTCCCATTTTAGAGGTTAAAAAAAGAACGGGCTAAGAGGGTTTAGTAATGTATGAAATGACGAAATTGGTGTTTTAGATGAGGTTGAAATTACATCTGGTCTTTTATCCTTCTTCGATGATGGTCAGTGCTCAGAGACCAGCCCATAGAAGGTCACCGTGAGCAGACATCGGGTAACTGGAGGGCTAAGGCTATTAGTAAGTATGGTCAGAGATTGGCCTACACCCAGAAGCATGAGGCTTTATGTCTCTTCCAAAGTTTTTGTTAGCATTAGCTATAAATAGCTCTGGATAATCGTGTTGTTTGTTTAGTTTCCAATTCTTCTTTGAGTATGGCTAAATTCTTGGCCCCGGCAACACCCTGGTACAATGAGCTCCTCATAGGCTTAATAAAGGTCCCTCCAGGATGGCGGTAGGGTTACAAGCGAGGTGTTCAGCAAGGCGTTCCGATGTGGGGTGAGCATGTAGGAGGCTTCATTGCATTTAGAGGGATGATTCGATGAGCTAAAGCGAAGCATGGACTGAAGCATCTTGAAGAGTGAAAGCTGTACCCAGGTCTCCTAACTCCATGGTGACTTGGCTTTTATAGATGCCGTCTGCTGAACGCTCCCGAGACAGAATAAGGCTCTCAGCCCTGCCTTGCTCCACATTTTTGGAGGACTGTTGCCGTGTACTGAACTATGTGTCTGTACTGGTTTGACTTCATTGTCATCTGAAGGCAGGGAGGTGTAGGTGAACTGCTCATCTGCTGCAGGAATAGTAAGCACTGCCGTGTGGGAAGGCAGATAATTTTGGCTGGTCATGTGTTAAGAGATGACTGCAAGACTTGTTTGACGATGCCAGCTGATCCCTTCAGGCGCACAACCAGGTTACGGAGACTCGGTGGTTTGCTGCAGGCCGCCGTGTCCAGGGATGTGTACTTGGCCTGGAGCTGATGCGATGGAATCTGTCTTAGCTGAGACAACTAAGGGCAGTCAATATAAACCACATAAGCTTGCATTTGCCACCCACAGGCAGGCAGTTAGCACGGCTCAGCCGACGGGAGTAACTTGTTAATCTGGGAGAACCAGATGGTACCTCTGAGCCCTATTTCTGCTGCTTCAGGTCCTTCAACAACATCCAGGCAATAAGAAGGTGTAAACATGCCGCCAATTTAGTTGGTATTTCAGTGTTCATATTTTGGTTGTCTGTGCTTTCTCTGGTAAAGACATACACTTTAAACTTCATTAAATCAATGTAAATAATAATTAAAATCCCACGTGACATTACGTATATCTCTGCTGGTTTATTCTTTTATTCCCTGCCTATCCACTATGCTATTTGCCATGATAGTGTTGTCCCATGATCTGCTATCTCTATTTTAACACTTATACTAGTATCCAGAGAGTATATTAACACTATTTTAATTGGCAGGAATTGATAAAAGCTCCACACATCTCTCGTAAATAATATTTAGGAAAGTTCCATCAAACTGAAGCATTACGGACTGTGCTGGGCTCAGCGTAAAAGTGAAACTCATTTTACACTGATAATTTCCAGGAATTTTTTACTCTTCCTCTGTCATTAGTAGGGATCTTTCTTTCTGCGAGAAGTCATAAAATTGAAGATGCAGTTGCGCCCACAGGAAGCAAGGATGGCATAACTGCATCCTGGATTTTATCACTCCTCTTTGTGTGCCATATACCACAGAAAAGGACATCAGTTGTTACGAAAATACCTTTAAAAAATGACAATGTGTCTGAGTTACCGAAACCACGAGGTAACAGTTTTTGCACAAGGAAATAGATTGAAATTATTAAAAGTATATGTACTTAAAAGATCACCATTAATTATCTAGGGGTTTTACACCGCAAGTATCACTATTATACCCGGTAGCTTTGAATGTCTAGAAGGGACTGGCCTATGCCTTATATCATATCATATCTCGCCTATATATCTTATAATATAAATCACACCATAATCCAGAGAAATGGTAAATATGTGTGCGTGTGTGTGTACGTATATATACATTCACATGATGTGACCGATTAATATGACAGAAGATTATTTTATGTTTTAGAAAAAACACAAAACATTGAAATTCTACGCAGCTTTTTGTCAGACTTCCATATCCCAGTTAATCCTGGGGTATGGATTAAATACTAAGTTGTTAGCTGCACAGAAGACTGTTCATCTTTTATTAATATATTGTCTTGCTCATTTCAGTCACAGCACTGACTTCATTATGGGAATAGTCAATCATGGCAAGAATAATCACTCACAGAGAAATAGATTGTTTTAACAAAATGGTGCATTTCCCCCAATTTTATTTTTAGACTAGAAAGATTTAATTAGTTTGGATTTTCCCTCCTTCCATTCCAACTGTTCTGGTGATGAAGACATTCAGTTAAAAATTACTGTTGACTCATCAAACACCCATAGTGTAATGGTTATTGACTTGTCAAACATAGCAAAACCTCTCCTCTGATTAAATTATGATCTCCTTAACGTATAATTACCTTAGCAGAAAATACACTTTATCAGGAAAGATCCCTCAAGGTATATCTAAACAAAAGTTTATGCAACCAATGGAAGTAGCAGTTAACTTTTATGGTCAGATGTCGTGTTATTGTTCTAAAATGAGTTATAACTCCTGCACTCAATTATTCTCACTCATTAAAAGTTCAGTCTACACCCTGGCTGAAAGCACTCTATCAATAACATGACAGTATAGATGTAATGAGCATGCCCAAGTGTTACATCTTGGGAATTATGCTCTAGCTGTCCCCCAAAACTGGGTCTGGATGGCAGGAAGAGTCTATGGCAGTGTCTGTTTTATCTCAGCAACCACACTTCTTGAAAACAGATGGAACCTTTCCCTCCAGCACAATTACAGCCCTGTTAAAAAAGGCTTAAACAGGCATGAGTTACTGGTTGAGGGTACAATTTTGCCTCCTAGAGCAATGGGTTTGTTCCCAGAGCTAGCCGTCCCGCGAGATCAGACTTCAAGGCAAGACAGGATTCGGGGCAGAGAAAGCAGTGAGAACACGGGGAAAGAGATTCCAAATTTTAGCAGCCTATAGGTGCATGAACTGTTGTATTTAAGGAGTGAGAGCTTGTGGGTCTCCCAGGATTACAAACACTCAGCCTGATAAAGGGGCCTGGCTTGGCTGCTTGGTGCACATTCCAATACACCTCCCGGATCCACCAGCCCTGTACCGATGCCTCAGGGTGTCTCAGGTGGTTTTGGTTACCTGTGTAAGCACAGTCTGCGCTCAGATGCAAACACGTGTTTCTATTCCACCAGACTCAAAAAGTAATAATAATTTGATGTAATTGCCTTTCTGAGAAAGGCTGAATTATTTTATTTTTTTTATTTTCGTATAGATCCACACAGCCTAATAAAATCCAAGTTAAGGTCTATCCTTTGGAGCCTGCAGCGAAATCTTAGATGGGTTGCAGTCCATTTTACACCAAGCGCGTTTGAACAGTCACCTGGGAATACATGAACACAGTGCAACCTGAAAAGCAATAAGGGGAAGGACCAGAGTGTCTGCCATGGGTAAAAACTAGCAACAGGCGGTCAGTAATACTCTGGGAAAATTAAAACAGCTTGTCCCTGAGGCCAGACGGCAGTGAAAGCATCGCACAGCACAGAATTAGTCCGAAACGCGCCAGTTCCAAACGCAGATTGTCGTGTCTCAGATTCAATAAACAAAGCGTAAGAGTCACCGGCCGAGGCTGTAGACCGAACTCTCATGCTCATTGCAGGGTTGCTACCATGGAGCTACCAACAAAAGCCTGGACCAAACCAACAGCGCAGCAGGTTGTACCCTTTTCAGGTACTGTGAATTCCTTGTGTGAAGAGGATGGAACAGTTACAGTGCTACAGACAGATATGTCTAAATTTAGATAGACGGTTTCTGATAGTAATCTGTACTATGCCCTCCTGTGAGGGTCCGTATGCAACCCTCACAGCAGGAGCTTAGAGGCTGGTCTACCCTGTTCTCCACAGAGAAAATTTTCTTTAACAACAGGGCTGAATCACATCAGTAAAAATGAAGGCTTATAAGAATAGATCCTAAATTAACGTGCATTGGCTTAAATAATTTCCATTAAGGACTGGGTCCTCAAACTGCAAATTTAAACCACGGAACAAAACAACAAAAGATACTCCCTTTACCTCATAAAAGTTCATTGGGAGTATAGTTTGTAAGTTGTATTCACTATAATTTAAAATATTGCAGAATCTCTGAGGTGAGAAGCTACTTCTGGAGATCATCGAGTCCAACCCCCCTGCTCAAAGCAGAGTCGGTGAGAGCAGGTTGCTCATGGCCATGTACAGTTGGGTTTTGAATATCTACAGGGCTGGAGACTTAAGCTTTCTGGGCAACTTATTCCAGTGTTTGACCACACACACAATAAAAACCTTTTTTCTTCGTTTAAATAGAATTTCCGTCTTTGCCTGTGCCTTCTACTCACCTCATCAGGTATTTACACACATAGATAAGATCGCCATAAGCCTTATCATCTCCAGGCTGAAACTGTCCCAGCTCTCATGGTCTCTCCTTGATGTTCCAAGATACCTAGCCACCTTTGTGGTCCTTTGCTGGACTCAGACCTCCTTGTCTCTCATACTGGGGAGCCCAGCACTGGACACAACACTCTTGGTGTATCTCACCAATGCTAATTAGAGGTGAAAGATCCCCTCCCTCAACCTGCTGACCATGCCCTTCCTAATGCAGACCAGGAGGATGCTGGCCTTCTTGGCTGCAAGGTTCAGGTTCAACTTGTTGTCCACCAGGACCCCCAGGTCCTTCTCTGCAAAGCTCTTTCCAGCTGGTTGGCCCCCAAAGTGCACTGATGCTTGGGGTCATTCCTCTCCTGCTACAGGATTTAGCATTTCCCCTTGTTGAACATCATGAGATTCATCTCTGCCCAATTCCCCAACCTGTTGAAGTCCCTCTGAATGGCAACACACCCATCTTGTGTATCAGTCACCTTGTATCTGCAAACTTGATGGGGAGGCAACCTGTCCCCTTGCCAAAGTCATTAATGAAGATGTTGAACAGTATTGGCCCCAGTATTGATCCCCGGGATACAGCAGTAGTCAGTGGCCTCCAGCTGGGCTTTGTGCAGCTGATCACAACCGTTTGAGCCTAACCATTCAGCCAGTTTTCAGTCCACCTCACTGCCTATTGATCCACCCCTCACCCCCTGTACTTCATCTGTTTGTCTATGAAGATGTTATGGGAGACAGCGTCAAAAGCCTGTCCACACCCAGTCATTTCATCATAGGTGGCTATCTCTTTGGTCAGGCATGATTTCCCCTTTATAAGTCTATGCTGACTACTCCAAATCACCTCCTTGCCCTTCCTATGTTTGGAAATGGCTTCCAGGAGGATTTATTCCATCACCTTTTTTGGGATCTAGGTGATGCTTACCAGCCTGTAGTTCTCTGAATCCTTCCTCTTGCTCTTCATGAAAATACCAGTGAAATGCACTTTCAGTCTTCAGGAAACTCTCCTGCTCACCATGACCTTTAAAAGATAATCAAGAGTGGTCTCACAATGACATCAGCCAGTTTCCTTGGCACCTACAGGGGCATCCCTGCACGCTTGGACAGTGAGTCCATATTCCTCGCAGTCACCTGTTCCTGCTTCCGTCTGTTGTATGTTTCTTTTTCATGTTTGACTTTAGTCAGGAGCTCCTTGTTCATCCATGCAAGCCTCCTGCTGCCTTCGCTTGATTTCCTGGGTGTGAGGATGGACCATTCTTGAGCTTGGAGGAGGTGATTCTTGAAAGTCAATCAGCTCTCCTGGACCCCTCTTCTATCCAGGGCCTCTCAGAGAATTCTTCCAAGCAGATCCCTGAACAGGCTGAAGTCTTCTCTCCTGAAGTCAAGGCTTGTAACCCTGTTTCTGCCTTTTTCCCTCTCTTCAGGATCCAGAACTCCACCCTTTCACGGTCACAGCAGCCAAAGCTGCCTCTAGTTTTCACATCACCACACAGTTCTTCCTGGTCTACAAGCATGAGGTCCAGCAAGGCAACTTCCCTCATCGGCTCCTCGAACATCTGTGTCAAGAAGTTGCCATCACTGCACTTCAGAAACCTTCCAAGCTGCTTGTGTCCTGCTGTGCTGTCTCTGCAGCAGATATTGGGGTGACTGAAGTCCCTCATGAGGACCAGAGACTGCAAACCTGAGGCTTCTTCCAGATGTCTGAGGACGGTCATAATATGTAAGAATATTTCTAATACCAAGGGAAAAAGGCATTCAGGAATAGATTCAGTTTAAGGGGCAGGTCCATCAAGTTATTTAGGTCCTTGTGGATTAGGTGCCTTACACTGGTTACCCATTACATGAGAAATCAAGCAATTTATTCATACAGCACTGTCAGCTGCAATCCTCTGGTTCATCTCCTGCTGCAGCAGTTTCAGAAGGGATGGTGTGCACAGCAGAGCTCCCAAGAGCTAGAATAGTGCTAGAACTACTTGAAGTAGCAGAATAGACTATGTAATAATGTTTGGCGTGGAATAATGAATACCCAGAGGGCCTGATCCTATGTGGTCCTGACTATTTCATGGAAGACACGAAGTATCCACAGTACCTTGCCAAGTCAGAGGAACTTAAGACCTGTGGGTATCTCAGAAGAAGAGCTCAGAGGCTTCTAACAGCTGACTGATATGCTGAATTAATCAGATTATTGGTGCAATGGGTTTATCGACTAGTTCATATTGCAGTCGTCATATTCATATCCCGTTGTCAGTCCATTGTGCGTCTGCAGAGGCTGAAAGGCAGTCATGCACAAGGAGATGCTTAATTATGAGATACCTGTTCATGGGCACGAAGGTGAGCTGTGCAGCAGTGTGGGGGCTCTAAAACCCTACCGTGTGCCAGGCAGCTTATCTGGGCAAAACGTCATTGTTAGTAAATGGAAAAGGAACCACCTGCCGTTATGTCTGTAACAGTCCCCTTTCTCTGCTGTTTCTGACCTGTTTCTCTTTCTAGTCTTTCTGTGGCAGGCTACAAACAGGGCTGCTAAACCCTTCAACAGCCAACAGGCCGCAGCCTGACGCACTCACGTATCAAGGCTTTTGTTCAGTCCAAGCGAGTCTTCTTTTTCAGAGAAAATTAAACACCCACTTGGGACTCAGGCGATGAGGAGAAGGAAAACTGACCTCCTCAGGTCTCGTCTCAGCCACAGATGCTGCTACATCCAGCAGAGCGGAGCTGTGGGAAAGCGAGCAGTGGCTTCAGGTAGCTTGATAAAACGCTACAAGACCTGGCACTGGGTGCATTGCGTAGAAAACAGAGGCTAAAAGGGCATCAGAGTTTCATCACTGGTGAAAGAAACCACGTCCCCTTGGTTGCCAAAACAAGTTTACAAGAACAGAACTGCTGTTGAGGAGGTGTGGAGGGTTTTACAAATCCAAAAGTGACCTTTCTGGTCACTTCTCTGGTGTGTTGGGCATGCTTGGACACCTCACAACGGTCCGGGATGACCAGTGCCATTAGCTTCCTTTTCCTGAGGCCCCACGGGCAGTTTTTATAAAGAAAGTATTGATCCAAACCCAGCTGTGCTCAGCAGTAGAAAAAAAGGCTGACAGACTCGTGAAAATTATTACGAACACCAACAAAAGGCTCTTAAAAAAAAAAAAAAAAGAACCAAACCCCTTAATCTTGAAAACAGCTGCACAGAAGTTGTGCAAAACACCCATTGCTGATGGCAATTTTCAACATCTATATTTGGAATGCTTAGTAAGGTCTGCTGCCTGGGGGTACCTGTCTACCCAAAAAGGGAGGCAGATCCTACACTCCCACTTATAGAGACTGATGTTTTGTGGCCTGAAGGGTTGCACTGGAACCAGTGACGTTGCTCAGGGAGTCAGGACTTGTTCACTGTAAGAAATGTTTATCTGCCCAAGAATAAAGTGCTTGAAAATTATAGATGATTTCCCGACCTCCCACCCTGTTTTCTCTCTTCTAGTGGCAATTTAATATTTGCAGAAATTCACTTTAGTTTATCGAAGAGTTTTCCATGGTTATTCAAGATTCAGAATCACAGACGGACAAAGCGGTACCCAGTCATTACCGATGCCCAGCGTGTCTTATCACAGCCCAGCCCTCAGTATTTACATGTAAGAGCATGACATGCAAGTGCAATGCGACACGAGTAATGACCCAGTTTGGAGAGTTTCTAAATGAGCAGCGGCCTCTCCCCTGTCACTGGTTGCAGCGAGGCAGAGACACGTTGAACTGCACCGCTATTACCTTTCGGGGACACATCACACTGCCATTCACGGGAGCGACTGAAACGTTATTATTGCTCCCTTCAAGAGAAAGTTCAAGAAAGAAAGGAATTGCTTTATGCCTGCAGAGATGGGGGGGGGGGGGGGGGGGGGGGTTGGGGGAAAAAAAAGAAGAAAAAGAAAAAGAGGCTTTTTGTGTTCCCGTTTTTCTTCCTGAGGAAACATAATAATTCTGGACATTTTTACATAGAAATATATTAGTGCCTATTGTTAATAATTCTCAAGGCACGTTATAAATGCATTGCCACAGCGTTTCAGTTGCATGAGGAGCTGAGCCCGAGATCTGACTATATGACCATACCGACCCCAGCTACAGCAGCCTTTATTAACAACACAGCAAAGCCCAGGAGCCTCATTTGTACTCATTCTTAGCCAGAACCGGGATCCCATTTTTCATTAATACAACCAAAAACCATAGTGTTTCCCCAGGTCTGACATCTCCTTGCCCCGCAGAGACAAGGGAACGATCTGTTCTGAAGAGTTGTGCTGACTTCACGTGGTGATGATGTTGCTGCGATGGCCCAATACTGCCCTCGTGCAGCCCACAAAAACCAACTGAAAAACCTCGTCACGAACATCAAACATCAGGAAAAGCCGCATCCTTCTCAGAGCAAGCATTTCTTATGAAAGCGGCAGACATTTTTGCCTGATGAAAGGTTTAACGGCGCAGGCTCTTGACCTGAGAGCCAGCTCCTCACCTGGTGTGTTCCAGCCAGGCTACCTCAGAGCTGCTGCCCCAAAAAAACCCTCTCTTTGCTTTCAGAGGTGCAATGGCTCAGTGGGGCATGTAGGTCCGCATGTTCCTCCAAGAGCAGGGACCAGGCACCGAGCTGACCATTACACGGGGCAGGACCCCTGTGTTGTCCACCTCAGCCAATGTGACTGCACATTTTCTTGGACCACCAAAAGGAACTGGGATGTTAAAGGCGGGGTTAGTACAAGAGGATTTAGAACAAAGCCATGGTTTGGGGAATTCAGAGAGATGAAAATATGCCCACCGTCTCCTTGCAGCACAGGTTCACATCCCTTTAATCTTGCTTGCAGCAACTTTTTGATCTTTCCCCACTCTCAGCAACCTCCATGTAGACTCCTTGGGACACCAAGAGAAGACCTTTTCTTGCTGTCCTCTGCGAGGCCTGGCTCTGTTCTGATCGGTGCCCCCTCATCCTCCAGGCTCTCCCTTTGCTGCTTCTCCTTCCTGTCACGTCCCACTCTCAGTAAAGAGGGGGGGGTAAGTCACTTCAGATTCGTAAATTCTCAGCGGCGTGGACTAAGATGAGATAAATCTCAAGGTCCATATAGAAACATTTATTAGCTTCCCAAAATGGTTAGTATAGGTCTTAACAAGTCCACGCTAACTGGTTAGGTATGTAACAAATTATGGCGAGTGGTGAGGTGTGCACTGTGTTACTTAACAACAGGGATAAGACAACTTACGGCAAGAGGTACTTCAGGTCGGACTTAAGGTCGTTACTTCACAATTCTAACTGTTACTTAACAATTCTAAGAGAAACTGAGGGATAGAGAAAGGAAAAGACAGAGAAAAAAGACAGAGATAAAGAGACCATCAGTCCAGGTTCCAGCATCTTTTTCAGGGAATCTTCCCAGGCATAATCTTCTTCTTTCTTGGAAAGAATCTTCCCAGGTACGGTCTTCTTTCTTGGGAAGAATCTTCCCAGGCACAATCTTCTTTCTTGGGAAGAATTTTCCCAGGCACTATCTTCTTGTTTTGTTTCTTCTTCGTTCCCCCCTCAGGACACTTATTTTCCCCTTTTAAGTTTGCTGAATAAGCAGGGTCCAACCCCCTTGCTGAGGACAACCTTGGCTCAGGTTTCTCCCTTCTCCCAGGTGACGTGTGGCATGATTTGGGTGGAGAGACGAGTGCCATAGTCATACGTGTTTCGCATGATCTCTATAATCTTCATTAGCACATGCAGGGTGTGCGCTTTCATATGCATTTCGTGGATAATGAAGCAAAGGTCACTATCGGACACAATGGCCTCGAGAACTGAGAACTAGCAACCTCACCACACGAGTGGCAGAACGATCCTGTCTTCACAAGACAGTTCTCCCACACTTTCCGGCGCCAGAAGCGTGAGCCTTATCAGTTCTTTGAAGGCCAGGCCTGCGTTATTTATTTCCCTGCAAGTGTTTGAGGCATTCCATTGAAGGCTTGGAGGGCCTCCTGCCCCTCGTCAGGGAATTTACAGTCCGTCCCTTACACTTCCAAAGGTTTCCCCTTGCCCACCACCCTCACTCACGCTCCCAGGAAAGAGCAACTCAAGTGCCCTTCCAGAAAGAACCGCTTGATCCCAAAACAGCGGCCAGGAGGCTGCTTTTCTTCCTGTTGCCCAGAGACAAGCCACTGAAAAGGCAACAAGAGACAGTAAAAGTGTTTATAGAGACGGTGCTGGGCTTGAGCTCCTTCCACCTTTTGTGGCTCATTATTGACCCTGCTCTCGGCAAAGCGCTCCAGGGCCCACCGAGAAAGGCTCCTGCGTGCCGAAGGCTGCTCAGGCTCTGGATGGTGGCCAGGCCTGGTCCGGGAAGCCTTATCTCAACAGGCAAGAGAAGAGAAGGTTAGAGATAAGGAGGGTAAGTGACACCCTGTGGATCTCAGTCCACCTGGTGAAGGGTTTCCAGATTGGGACGATTGGCTGCGTTCTGAAATAGAAAAGAAGAGAGAAAAAAGTCCTTTCTATTTGTGTGTGTATATATATCTCTATTTTTTTTTATATTTATATCTACAAAAGGAATGCCAGAACATGTTGCCGAGCAGCTGAAACGCTATATTTTTCTCAAATCTTCCCTTTTTTTAGCTTTTTATGAACACATTCGAAAATAAGAAAAAATTACTAATTCAGAAATGTCAGAATGCGTTAGCTTCTTACTTTTTTTCGATCACTTTTACCCTTTTTTTAGCACTCTTTGCAAACAAAAAAAAACCACCCTACCCATTCTGGAAGTCATTTTAGCAGAGACAGCTGCCCTTTCCGCTGGGAAGCAGGGTCCCAGCTATGGTTTTTCACTTGATCCATAACACAAATAAGAGGGCCCTCACCTGTCACAGCAGGGCCAGCACTTCTTTTTTTTTTTTTTTTTTTTTTTGGTGGAAGTGGGATTGCAGGGAAGGGTGTTAACGAATTAGAAGGTGACCGCAAGCTTTGCCATACGTGATTGTTCATAGGCTGGAAACACCACACAAAGGAATGCTGAGGAAGGGAGCTGTACCTGGAGACTGGCAGCTGAACTCTTAAGCCAGAGATTTGAAGGCTCTACAGAGGGGCCTGGACAGGCTGGATCCATGGGCCAAGGCCAATTGTATGAGGTTTAATAAGGCCAAGTGCCGGGTCCTGCATTTCGGTCACAACAACTCCCCAAGCAACGCTCCAGGCTCGGGGAAGAGTGGCTGGAAAGCTGCCCGGCAGAAAAGGACCTGGGGGTGCTGGTAGGGCCAGCTTAACATGAGCCAGCAGTGTGCCCAGGTGGCCAAGAAGGCCACCAGCATCCTGGCTTGTATCAGGAATAGCGTGGCCAGCAGGAGCAGGGAAGTGATGGTGCCTCTGTGCTCGGCCCTGGTGAGGCCTCACCTCGAGCGCTGTGTTCAGTTCTGGGCCCCTCTGTCCAAGAGGGACATTGAGGTGCTGGAGCGGGTCCAGAGGAGAGCGACCGAGCTGGTGAGGGGTCTGGAGACCAAGTCGTGTGAGGAGAGGCTGAGGGAGCTGGGCATGGTTAGTTTGGAGAAGAGGAGGCTGAGGGGAGACCTCATGGCCCTCTACAACTCCCTGAAAGGAGGGTGTAGAGAGGAGGGTGTTGGCCTCTTCTCCCAGGGGAACAATGACAGGACCAGAGGAAATGGCCTGAAGCTGCGGCAGGGGAGGTTTAGGTTGGATATTAGGAAGAATGACTTTACTAAAAGAGTGGTCAGGCCCTGGAACAGCCTGCCCAGGGAGGTGGGTGAGTCACCATCCCTGGAGGTATTTAAGAGGCGTCTGGATTTGGCACTTCGGGGCATGCTCTGGGGGCAGAGATCGTAGGGGGTGGTTTGTTTCGGTTTTTTTTTTTGTTTTGTTTGTTTGTTTTTGTGTGTGTGTATGGTTGGACTTGATGATCTCAAAGGTCCCTTCCAACCATGAAGATTCTGTGATTTTGTAGGAATTAACATCGCCCCCCAGTAGCAGCAGCGTAGCAAAACAATGCAAGATCTATAGGAGGGGAAAGTGATTTTATTTTAAAACATATATCAACACTCTCACACCCACCTCCTTAGAAGTGCCGTGCTGTAGGGTCACACAGCCTGTGGATATCCCAGCACTTTGGCCATGCAGCAACAGGGAGGAGAAGGGATGCCGGCTTCCCAGCCCTCATCACCTCCTCATCCTTACATTAGCCTCCAGGTGCTGGTTTTGGATGAGTCTTTCTTGTACGGTTTCAGAGCTGAAAATGGTGGTGAGTGTCCTCTCCGTTCTGTCCCACTTCTGTGGAGCATTAGGATTTGGTTATTCAAGTATCTCGTCTTTTTACCTGGATGCTGCTGAAAAGGATCTGTCCTTTTCTTCCTGGCATCGCCTCTTGGTGACATAGGTAGGCAGGTGATCCATCCTCTTTTTTTTTTTTTAAGATTTCTCTTTCTTTTAGGAGGTCCCTTGCTTTAGGTTGCCTGTTCTGCGTGTCCTGATGGACTTCATGCAGATGTGCTGGGAACTCGACGTGCTGCCGACCCAGGTGCCATCAGCACCTGCCTTTGCTACAGCCCATCTCCCGGTTCTTCCACGCCCAGCCCATCCCACTCATTTGCCATTTGGAGCAGTTTTAATGCTGCTATTACAAATCAAAAAAATGGATAAGACAGAGCAAACATCAAGTTCTGTTTTGCCAGCCTCTTTAATTAAAAAAGAAAAAAAAATAATCACCCTCTCAACGTTACAGCTGAAAAATCAGCCCCCAGCCATTAGGAAGATGCAATCACCCTGTTTCCACTTCTTTCCTCAGGGCAGCACATATGGAAAATAGATAAATTCTGTGAAAAGAAGTGTTTCATTGCTTATATTTTATCATCCCACTGCTGAGTTTTATGTATTTGATTTGGCCTTTTAGTCAATTTCTTGTAATTGATTTTTTTTTTTCTTTTTCCCCATAACTGGATGCAGCTTCTTGCAGTTGTTATCCTGTTGAAATTTAAACCTGTGCATATAATCCCAAGGTTAACAGAGGGCTTCAGGAAAGGAGGGAGAAACGTAACTGAGTGACAAAATTCAGAGCCTCATCAGCCTTATAAATGTACGGGATTTAGAAGGAAATCTTTGTGTAAGGCAGCAGGACACTGCAGGTTGCAGACTCAGCCACCCCGTCCCCAAACGCTGAGCTTTTGGAAGATTCCTACTTACGCCTAAACACAGGACGAGGTGAGAGGGTCCCAAAATGGGATCAGGATTTTAAGTGGGCTCAAGAGATTTACCGGGACCGCGATGCAGAAGTGGGGCTCACCAAGGGAGCACCGCGGGACCAAGAGCAGAGCAGCGAGCCAGACGTCGGGAGCGTGTTGCTTTGGGTAGCCCGGTTTCCAGGGGAAGCAGCGGCCTCCCAGAACTCCCGGCATGCCCGCTTCCAGGAAGATTCATCTTCTGAGATACTCAGTTTCCTTCAGGCAGTGCTAATGAGAGGAAAAATCTTAGGGAATCCCATGTACAGTCCAGACCAAAAACTTGTATTTATTCTGGCTAACTCCTAAACAGAACAACAGAAGAGGCCATCATTTTATATTCTATTACTGTCACAGGTGTTGAATAAGTAGAGAGAGTGACAGAAAAGGTAATCAAATGAGGCTTTAAAAAATCCACATGATGTACATATTATATTTCCTTTGTTCCATATAATCATAAGGATTCTGTACAGTTAGTTAACATTTTTGGCAATTTTTCCCATCTTACGTACAGAGCATGAAGGTTGGAATTACTAGATGTTTAAGAATGCACAACGTTTTCCCAACTTCTGAAATCCTCCTAGGGCAAAGACATCACTTTTACTATCTTTGGTGCTTATGACCACACTTAAAATTTATCACTTGTCATATTGCTAAAGGGATATCACTCTTCTACACAACCCTTAAAAATATTCTCTATTTAATGAGGTAACGCAGAGCTCCCAGGGATCACTTCAAGTATAAGCATGCATATATATATATGTCTTAAAGTGCAAATACCAAAATGTGCTTGGTGAAGAAAGAGCTAAACTATTGGCCTAGTACGAAGTTACCGTGAGAGAGATTAATTCAAACTCGCGCATCTCGTGCTAAATGGCATCTGCAGGATCAAGTCAGCAGATCCACATGGAGCGATTAGCAATAATGGGCAGAAGTGTTTGCCTGTGCCTTTCCCCTTACAGGTAGAGAACAATTCTGCTTATGCACACGCCTGTTTCCCTATAGCTGTATGGAAAGGCTTCAGCTTCTCCTCCTGCCCCCCGTCATTCAGAGGGAACTGATGAAAAACGATGCTCTGTCAATGTACTGCGCCCGACCACCTCCTAACTTTGTGGGTCATTAATAATTTCCCAGCTGCCATGAAATGCTTCTTATTTTTTTGGAAACCTGAACATACACACACACACACTCACACACTGCTTCAGCCATAGCAGCACGTCCAGAAGCCGTTGCAGCACGTCCAGAATCATAGAATCACAGAATCATTTAGGTTGGAAGAGACCCTTGGGATCATCGAGTCCAACCACCAACCCCACTCTACAGAGTTCTCCCCTACACCACATCCCCCAACACCACATCTAAACGAGTCTGAAACACACCCAGGGATGGTGACTCCACCACCTCCCTGGGCAGCCTATTCCAGGGTCTGACCACTCTTGCTGGGAAGAATTTTTTCCTAATGTCCAGCCTAAACCTCCCCTGCTGCAGCTTGGACCCATTCCCTCTTGTTCTGTCGCTAATTACCTGGGAGAAGAGACCAGCACCAACCTCTCTACAATGTCCTTTCAAGTAGTTGTAGAGAGTGATGAGGTCTCCCCTCAGCCTCCTCTTCCTCAAACAAAATTGAAGAAGTCCCAGCTCCTTCAGTGGCTCCTCATCAGATTTATTCTCCAGGCCCTTCCCCAGCTCCGTTGCCCTCCTCTGCCCTCGCTCCAGCACCTCGATGTCTCTCTCGTATTGAGGTGCCCAAAACTGGACACAACACTCAAGGTGTGGCCTCCCCAGTGCTGAGTACGGGGGGACAATCACCTCCCTCCTTCTGCTGGTCACACTATTTCTAATACAAGCCAGGATGCCATTGGCTTTCTTGGCCACCTGGGCACGCTGCTGGCTCGTGTTCAGCCGCTTGTCAATGAGAACCCCCAGGTCCTTTTCTGCCCGGCAGCTCTCCAGCCACACTTCCCTCAGGCTGTAGCGTCCATGGGGTTGTTGTGGCCCAAGTGCAGGACCCGGCACTTGGCCTTGTTGAAGCACATTCCATTAGCGTTGGCCCATCGGTCCAATCTATCCAAGTCTCTCTGTAGAGCCTCCCTGTCCTCATGCAGATCAACGCTCCCGCTTAGCTTTGTGTCATCTGCAAACTTGCTGATGATACACTGTATGTCCTTATCAAGGTCATCAATAAAGATGTTAAACAGAAATGGTCCCAACACCGAGCCCTGAGGGACACCACTTGTGACCGGCCGCCAGCTGGATTTAACTCCATTGACCACCACTCTTTGGGACCGCCCATCCAGCCAGTGCTTGATCCAGCAGATCGTATGCTTCATGTGGATCCAGAAGCCACAGCAGCACGTCCAGAAGCCATTGCAGCACGTCCAGAAGCCACTGCAGCATGTCCAGAAGCCGTAGCGACCAGCAGAGACCCCTCTGCTTGGTGGAGCTGCACTCCCCGACACTTTCTTCTCATCACACAGGACTCTCGGCAAAACGGGGTATGAGCCTATTTTACCGAAAACTCACCGCTCAGGAGGGGTAGCTAAGCACCTTTTATTGTTTCATACTGCAATCAAAGCTTCTTTGGTTATCGCGTGCTGCCCACGTTTCTCAGAGTACGGTTGGGGTTTTCTTTAGATACGCTTGGGCTCTCCCTCAAAATTTCAAATTCAAGGTTCAAATTGAGATCAGCTTGAGATCAACTTTTTTTTTTTTTAAAAAGTAGCTAAGGATACATCTACATGTGTGCAATCCATTGCAGGGGGGGAAAACCAGAGTCAGTCGTGAATCCCTCCGGGCACAAGAGCGTCAGCACCCACAGGTTTTATGACCTGGCAAAACCGCTTTATTTTACAAACCAGGCGCTGTTTTGCCCTCGGGTGCAGTGGTACAAATAAGGCTGAGACGCTCAGCGGGGACAGACACCTCCACACAGCGGTTTGGGCCACCTGTGACCTGACCCCCCCCCAGCCATCCCTGCCCCGTCCCTGCAAGACCCCGCAGCTCCCAGAGCCACCAGCGGATCTGGGCACAGACCCACACACCCCCCCCCCCGAAACCCCCCTCCCCTCCTGCTGCGGTACCACGTCCCCGAGACGCTCCAGGCGTCACGTCGTGCTCTTCAGCACCTTCTGGAGCCCGCACCATTTCCCACGTTATTTCAACCCAAAGTGAGAGACTCCCAGCGATATCAGGCACCTCTGACCCTGCTCATCGTCTAAAGCAGAGTTAAATGAGCCTCATCCATTGAGGCGAAAGTGAAATCAGTTATAGCTTTGGCGTTTTAAGGGGAATTTTAACACACACCAAAAATGGCTCTTCTGAAGAAATTAATGGTCTGTTGGAGAAAAAAAATAACTGCTTGTTTGAGAGGAGAAGGGAAGAATAAGGAAGCAAAACCTGAGCATCTTGGTAAAGGATGCTCTTTTCTAGATTGAAACCACTGAAAAAATGCTTTCTTAGTCCATCGTCTTTTTTTTTTTTTTTCCTTCTCAAAATCAGCATTTTAAATACAAAAACTGAGAAAAAAAAATGCTTTTCAAAATTGTCCACTTGACATCCTCGCAAGTACTCCATTAACAATACCTACAGCCTTGCTTTAATCACACCTCGAAAGCCAAGTAGTTGAGAAATACAGCTCAGTACTCCCTGAGGTCACAGGGACAGAAGTCTGATGTCAGCGGGAAAACGTTCTACAGCAGCCCCATGGTCACAGCTCCCCTTTACAAACCGGTTCCAAGCCCTCAGCAACGGAGGGGAAAGCAATGGATGAGAGTGCAGCTCATTAAAAAAAAACAACCAAACAAACAAAAAAAGCACAAACAAGAAAACAGCTATCCAAGCTGTTTTCTAATATTCTCCCAGGCTTGCTATTTTAATATGCTCCATTGGTGTACGCTGTGGTTTTCCTTGTCTTCCCAAGACCCCTGGACCAATACAACTCTAAAATTACTTAGTCCAAATTTCACCAGTTTGAACAAGTCCAGGAAAATCTCTCTGCTGTCGCTTTATATACAGTTTACAGTGCAAAATCAGACCGACAACTTTGGAAGTTAAAAGTAAAAAAAAAAAAGTCAAAAACCTTGCATTTCAAGCCCTCGGATCACAAAGGAGTCGCGACGATCGAGCCAGGTCGCCATCGTAAAGCTACCGCAGGGTTCCCTGAGCCGTTCCTGTGCCGGGGGAAGTGCTTCAACGAGAAAATCACCCAAATCCAGAGATGGGGGCTCCGCCACAGCCCTTGATAGATTTTAAGGATTTATTACGCTCGCTGTTGAACAGCTAGAGCTTATTTGTCCTCTGCATGTGTTCATTTTCAAAACACCGAACTTTTAATATGTCTCTTTGCCGGGCTGATGATCAGCTGTTTCCCCGTAAGTATTTATCAGCCATGACATTATCTATTAACCTTCCTTGATAAGTTAAACAGATTGGGCCCTGCTTGTTCACTGCAAGGCGTATTTGCCAAACCTGTAATTATTCTCCTAAGTGACAGCTTCTTTCCCATTTTAAGCTGCTCTGGGTAACACAACATTTATACGTTCTAACTAAACTATAGACTCTTGAGAAAAGGTAAATTGAAGTTGCAGAGACCCACGTCTCTCCATTTTGTCTATTTTGTGGGCAGTACTTTATTTCCAGTCCTCTGTACTCCTTACAGCCAAACTTAGAATCACAGAGTGGTTTGGGTGGGAAGGGACCTTAAAGCCCACGCAGTGCCACCCCCTGCCCCGGGCAGGGACACCTCCCACCAGCCCAGGCTGCTCCAAGCCCCGTCCAGCCTGGCCTTGAACCCCTCCAGAGATGGGGCAGCCACAGCTTCTCTGGGCACCCTGGGCCAGGGGCTCACCGCCCTCACAGCAAACAATTTCTTCCTGATATCCAATCTAAATCTCCACTCTTCCAGTTTAAAACCATTCCCTCTTGTCCTGTTGCTACACTCCCTGATCCAGAGTCCCCCCCCAGCTTTCCTGGAGCCCCTTTAGGGACTGGAAGGGGCTGGAAGGTCTTCCCGGGGCCTTCTCTCCTCCAGGCTGAACCCCCCCAGCTCACTCAGCCTGTCCCCATGGCTGTCTCGGCCTGTCCTCTTGGCCCCCCTCAGCTTCTGAGGAGCTGTCAGAGCCCCAGCGGGTGAAGCTGTTGTCACAGCCCGCACCACCACAAAGCGGAGCGGTACCTCCTCCCCTCTAAGGTTTACCAACTCTTGCCGTTTCATCCCTTTTTGGCCCGCGGGAAGGAAATGCTCTGGCTGGTCTTCAGCCTGTGGCTGCCGAACGCACTTTCTGTACTTGGCCCACAATCCGAAACGAAAGTTGAGGATCCAAATATGTCGCGTTGGCCACGTACTGGCTCCGTCAGGCTGACTGACATTTCTCTGAGCCACTCTGAAATAGAGAAAAAAGGGACTTTCCCATACCGCAGTCAGCCAGAGGCAAACAGGGACGTCTGGTGGCAGTCGCTGAGGGCAGCGACGGCGACGGACCGCTCTGAGACGTCTCCCATCCTCGCATTAGCTGCCGCATGCAAACAGTGACAGACAGACAGACATGGGAATTTCCAGGAAAATAACAGACGCTGCTATTCAAAAGGCAGGTAGCGAACGTGACGTGAGGCACGGTGAGCAGGAAATGCCTTAACATTCATAGTACCGTGAGTGTCAGCAGCAGTTTGATGACAATGAGTTGATTCCAAGTGGCTGAAGGACAGTAAAAATAATAAGAAATACCTAACTTTTATATCATAGAATCACAGAATGGTTCGGGTTGGAAGGGACCTTAAAGATCATCTAGTTCCACCCCCCTGCCCTGGGCAGGGACACCTCCCACCAGATCAGGTTGCTCAGAGCCCCGTCCAACCTGGCCTTGAACCCCTCCAGGGACGGGGCTTCCACCACCTCTCTGGGCAACCTGTTCCAGTGTCTCACCACCCTCATGGTGAAGAACTTCTTCCCAACGTCCCGTCTGAATCCACCCATCTCTAGTTTTAACCCATTCCCTCTAGTCCTACCATTACCCGACATCCTCAAAAGTTCCTCACCAGCTTCCTTGTATATCCTTATTCTCAAGCCAATCTCAAGTGTTCCAGATGCCGAAGAAATCTAAGAACCCAGCACATCCGCACGAAGCCGTAACTTCATGAGAATACCTGCTTATTACGCACTGACACTTCCCAACGCGTGCCATACTCAAAACGCATTGCATCCACGTAGGGAAACCACCGGCACTCCCAGGTGGCAGGAGAAGCCTGCAGATGGCCTGCACAAAGGCGACCATCTCCTCCCCCTCCTGAGAGCTCACACGGGTGTCACCGTGGCTGCTGATGTACGGAGACGCTGTCGTCCCAGTTGGGTCAAGCCGTGTAGCTGTAGTATGGGCACAGCAGGAAGCTTGTGCCGGCATCGCACCGCAGCCGAGTCCTCTCTTCCAAAAGAAAGCACAGGCAACAATTTCTTCCATCCTTGACTATTTCAAGCAATTTTCAGCTTTAGTTTTATTACCGTAAGTCAAATCAATGCCTGGAAAAAGGGTGGCGGGTGACCTACTGAGATTTGTTTATCAGCACATGAACCATCGCTCCGTTATTACGCCCGATAACACGGCAGACACAAACCACGCACACACTGTCGGAGGAAAGCGGTATCGGCTCTCCCACCCCAGTAACGAATTCCCCAGGGAAAATACTGGTGTGGGAGAAGGAAGAGGAAGAAGCGCAGGAGAAAAGGTTTGCGCTTAGTTGTGTATTTTAGGCAGAGGTGTGTGGGAGAATTGTACATTGTACACGAGTGTTTCAGACTCGTTTAGATGTGGTGTTGGGGGATGTGGTGTAGGGGAGAACTTTGTAGAGTGGGGTTGATGGTTGGACCCGATGATCCCAAGGGTCTTTTCCAACCTGAATGATTCTATGATTCCACATCTTCGTGAGCTACGTGCAGCTGCTACGAAGGGGTTAAGTCCCCACGGGGCTCTCAGTTTTCCAGTAACACCAAATAATCCACGTGGAAAGGAACAAGTGCCCCGCTCCCTTGCCTCCAACTCCTCCCGCTAGAACAATCCAATGCACAATATAAACTGTTCCAGAGGTTCTTGTTCTGACAGCACGCACATTCTAAACTTCCAAACTTGGCTTGGTAGTTTTTGGCAGGGGTTTCAGAAAAGGAAAGCCAAGACCATGAAGCTGTCCTTCCCCTGCCCCTCAGTTTGAGCACGGGAGAGTGAAGCAGTTCCTGTGAAATTCTGTTTAGAAGTTTTCCCTTCTAAGTTAAATGGGATATTTTGATTGCAGACAACTGTTCCATTTTCCTGTATTTTATACATTTCCCTACATCCTAAAAAAAAAAAACCCACAAGACTGTTTTTTTTGTATATAAAAATACTACCTACTTTGGTGACACATTATTTTAACAGAATATTACTAAAAAAGTCATCTTCTACCCATGGAACTGGGGCTGGCCTCCAAGCCACTCCTATTTACTCACGTGAGGAAGAGCAGAGACCAGTGCGGCATTACCCAGGTCCTGCGCTGCAGCCCAGTTTCATCTGGAAAAGAATGGTTAATTCCAAGTGTTGCAATCCCCCCCCCCAACTCTGTTCTTCTACCTTGTATATTTGAAAGGAATACGGCAACAGATTAACAGAGACCATTTAAGCAGGATTACTGGGGAATTAGCCAATTTACTCAATGAATCGTCCCATATCCACAGCAAGGACTACTGACTCTTAGACAACCTTGCTCGATGCTGCTGCGAGAACCTTGGCCTCAGCTGGACGATTCCTAGCTCCTCTCCCCTCTTTCCCCACCAGTTTAGATCCTGATGAAGTAAGAAGATCTTGACAGGAAACTCAAAACTTAAGACAGCTCACTGAAATAAAGAACCAACTACTTCCACAAGTACAAAATCCTCCAGGAGCGGGGTAATTTTTATTGAACTCTGAGATGATCCATTACAAAGCACAGCAATAAAATCCAGAACTGGAACATTCAGTACAGCCTGGAACGTAAAATTGATTTTTACTGTCATAAGGGTTTGACATGCAGTTTTTGCAGGACACTTAAAGCTTTAAAATTTCCCATTCCCTTCCCAATACACACTTATGTTCTAAATTGCAGCGACTTCCTGATTTCTGAGAAGTAAGGCACTACAGTGTCCTTTCAGAGCAGTTACAGATTATCACAGCAGATGCTTCCCTCTGAGATCCGAAGTTCAAGATGGTCCACGGAAGAAAACGCAACTGAGGACTGAAGATGTACGTCTAGTGATGGGTAACTACCACCACCGTTAACTAAAACAGCCATTGCATTCTAGGTGATCTACCGCCAGACTCCAGAGGGAGCCTTCAGTGCAGAGCTCACAGCGTTCACTCTCCCAACTAGAGAAACTGTTTGCTCTGTTCTGGAACATTTCATTAAAGCTCCCCGGTTCAAGCCAGGGACTGATTTTAACAGCAGCCTAACAAATCAGCATGTTCTTACGGCTGGGGACAAGGCACTGGACGAAGACCTCTGCATTTATAACTTTGGAATAGGAGTTGCAGACACTGCAATGCTTTCGATCGCACATTCATCAGTGCCACGGCGGATTCTGAAGTAGCCGTCCTCTCCCCACGAGGTGCCCCAGCTGTTCTTCACAATCCAGAACTTCTCACCACTTTTGGGGTCTGTACCGTAGCCCACCAACAAGACGGCATGATTGGTCAATTCAAAAGGATTGAAGTCATCCTGCAGCCCGGTGTGATGGTAGATCCCCTCTTTATAGAGCATGAAATCACTATAAACCTCAAAGGCGACAGCCATGGGCCCACGCAGCACAAGCTCGAGTTTCATCAGGGCTTCGTTGCAGCCTCCGTAGAAACCACCCACGTAGTGGTACTCAGAAGCGTAGTAGTGGTAACAGCTGCGCTTGAAAGTGCACGGAGAATCTTGGGCCGTGTAAGGGAAGCAGTCCTCTTCCACCACACCAAAGTCTTGGACATACTTTCCAGCAATGAGGTACGGGAAGCCACCGTCGCAACCTGAACAAAAAAATATCTGCTTATTCCCTTGGAGAGCTTTTTGATGTGGGAGACTCTCCTACTCCAGTCCTTTGGAACACCTTTACATACAGTATTGAACACAAACTGCAGTGACCCCACATACTCCTAATATTCCCCTTAGCTATGGCTAACTATAGCTGGCTAGCTTTGCGAAACACACAAAACAAAATTAACATCAATGGGAGCTATACTGGGAACACCAATGCATGGACCATCTTCTCATCCAATTGCTCCTGACACTGCCCCATCAAGAAAAGCAGGTAGTTACACGCCATAAAAAGACCTGTCCTGACACGGGTACTGTCCTTTGGAAAGCTGCAGTCATTGCTTTCGCTTATCTCCCCTTCCTCATGTGCTCCTCCTCCCTCTGAATGTGCTTCTGGGAGGACATTTGGTTCTGCTCTTTCTAGACATGCGTTGCCACTTAGCCATCTTTTTAGCCCTGCTCCTTAGATATTCCCCATCTCCCAGGTAGATGTACCTAAAATCCAGCAGCATCCTGAGCATGGGGCCCCGTCAGGTGAGCCAACAACCCCGGAATATTTTCTGCAGTCTTTCAAAAAAAGAACTACCGAGAAGTACAGATTGCCAGAGACTTTATGAAAAAACTAAACTGTGGGCGATGGGGAAGACATGGAACTTCTTAATATCCTGCCCCCTTCTGCAGCATTAACATTGCCAAAAGTTATCCCTGTATCCACCAGTGTACTTACCCTGAGAATACTGGCTACAAGACACAACCTGCTGGGGACTAAAGATCGGTTTCTGAGTGTTGTTTGTGAGGATACGTATTCTTGCTTCCAACATGCCCATGGAGGCAAATGCGTAACAGCTGCCACACGAGCCTGCGGAGAGGAGAAGAAGGAATCACGAAGAGCAGCCAGTAACATAAACAAGGCAAGTCGCCGGCATTCAGGCACAGCTATTGCTGGAGTCCACCGAAAAGAGTCAAAACCCACCAGGCAGCGATTAGAAGCTGAATGCTGACAGAGCAAAAACTTCAAATATACATTTAGTTTTTAAGCATGCAATTAAAAAAAACCCCAGACAAACAGTTCTAAAAACTTTTGAAAGAACATGAAAGAACACTGAGCTTATTCAAGAGACAATATATTGCTCCTCAGTGATTTCCAGTAGCGTCATTTAAGAGCTACGCTATTCATTCAGAACAAACCTACAACGTGCTGCCTCAGACTATAACCCTTTATGAAGCACATACGCTAAGGGGCAATCAACTATTTTAAGTGAATGCTGACAATATTGTTCTAGATTATTTCAGCCTATCAATGGATTTAACGCTGTAATTTCCTGTGGAACAAAATATTCCACCTCTAGAGCTACCCCTAAAACAAGTGACTTCTGAGAGTCTAGTGGTATAAATACCAGGTTTGACATAGTGGATTCATCCCAGCTCCCCTCATTTCCCAAGGGCATGTAATTTTTACACTGGCTTTTCAGAGGCACCTTAATTTCCCTTCTGTTTCCTGGCAGAGAATCGAGTCTCTTTACTTTTGCATCAAAATCTAGTATTGCTTCTAGTTTTAGGCCTCTTCACTCCCTAGGAGCTTCCTGGAACACATTAAAAGCCTTTGGAAATGGAATGACAAGCATCACAGAGAAGGACAATTGCTTAGATGAGGTCCTATTTTATCTACTGATTGTCACCGATTTCCTTTTGTTTCCTGACAGTAGGAAAGGCAAATATTGCAGAGCTACGAGAAGGAGGGAGGCCTGAGGAACAAAACAAAATACTTTCTCCTGAACTGTGTAGGTGTATAAAAGCAGAGCTATTACAAAAGCAAGACTCTGTGAAATTTCACCTTCTCTCAGTTAGACGTATCTCGGAAGAGAAGGGACAAAAACCAGCCTGTACATGAATGCTCTTTGCCCAGCAGGGCAAAAGGAAGCAGTGAAAGGTGCCTCCCACCCATCGTACACTCACAGCATCCGAGATGGGCCATGCTGCAGAACACTGTGTTGCATTTTGTGTGCAAAAATATAGAAAAAAAGAATACAATTAACACAACCACTTCAGTCTGAAGTCTGTTGGGGCGGTTGCTGAATTTCTTTCCTGCTACCAGAGTGGTATTTCTGAGGCTTGTAGCACAACCACACTGTATCAGCAGAGAGCCAACACAGCTGCGGGAGCAGGTGCTTTTGTGAGACTTGCCACAAATTCTCTTCCAGAGTCAATTAAAGCTTCAGCCACAGCAGATTCCGCTCACTCTACTGCAAAGGGCTGCTACGTTATGAGCAGAAGGGAGAAGACCCAGCACACCTAGTGCCGACCACGCTTTTCACCTACTCTGATCTGCAGAAAAAGCTTGCAGAAATTAGTCAGCAAGAAATGGGAACTGCACTCTAAGGCTAACAAAATCTGTAGGTTCTCCTGTAAAGTTGGCATCTTCAAAGAAAACACATCTCTTGGCTCAAAGATGCAGTTACTGTTCCATAAACAACCTGAGAGCTCGACCTTTACCTTCGTGACTCCAGGGATGCCGAACACACTGGCAGTAAGTATTACAGCCCAGGACAACTGCGGTTGCATGAAGCCTGCCACATCTCAAGATATTCTACAGAGAGCGCACGTTTCCCTTTTAATTTCTCTCCACTTCAGATGCTGTATTTTTTTTCCTCCTTCGGTAAAGAGCAGTGATTCCACACGCACGTGAGATCTGGGAAGCCATGATCTTGCAATTCATGCAATTCTCTCTGCATGTGCCAGACATCTTGCATCTTACTGCTTGCAGCTTTCTCCCCCAGGGCATTTTCTGATCAGTCATCTAATAATCTCTGTGACATACAACTGTCTAATACCATCATTTTAATGAAACATTAATATCCCATGCCTCAGAATATCGTGCGAGCTACCACAAGCAAGACTTAATTCGTATGTCAGCACTATTTTGCACAAGGTCATCTTTTGGAGATTTTGGGTTGTGTGGTTTTTGGTGGTGGTGGGTTTATTTTTTTTTTTTGAAAGCCTGAAAGCTAAAACTCTTATTTAATGGAGCAGAATGCATATTCCAGACATTTAACGTACTCAGCATGGATTCTCAGATTACAGGAAACGTGTAGGCAGCTTTATTATTGGAAGCAACAGACTAGTTCTCACTTAGAGAGACCGTGAAGCAACACAACAGAGAAAGGATAAGTTTGGGACTGAGTGTCCAACTGTTTGGAAGGTAAACGAGCCCTTGGGATATTCACAGCTCACATGGGGAGACAGCAGAGGACTCACACCTACACAGGACTGTACCGTTTCCTGTTGCCGTATTTCAGTGACACCCTGTGTCAGTCTGTGAGCTAGAAATCCCACAAACTACTTCTGCTACCAGGAGTCCAGTTGGCTGAATCTGGCATAAGAACTAAGCCCTAAATGCGGGACCAGTGATTTATGTGATCCCCTCCCCACCACGTTACGTTCCCTTCCCCTCAAAGCTGCAACCACACAGCTACCAGCAGACGAAAATTTATTTGGAAATGGTGGAGCTGGGAAGCGGACCGGTCCACTCTTGGCCTCCAGTATGTAACTATCCAATTGAGATATCTCACACCACAGTGCTATAAAAGCACTCCCTATAAAATACACATATACCAGAACGGTATCCTTTTACATCTACTTTGAGATAAATACTTCCTATTCAAAGGGGCAGAAAGAAAAGTTTTTACAAGTATACGATATTTATCGGTGTCCACACTTTTCATAGTGACTGACACCTCTTCTTGCAACTAGCCCTTTAAGTAACTCCTAAAGTTATTAGGATGATAAGATTTGGATACAGGATAAACAGTTTTCACGGGTTTATTCATTAAGGCTGCATGACAATTTGCCATCAGCAGGAATGAGGGCAAGAATTAAATGTACATCAGTTCTGTCAGCATGCAGAAAGCCATGACTGAGACTGTTTGGACACAACTTGACAGCTGTCTTTATGCCGGGCACCGTGGCAATTGGCTTTTGCTCCCAACAGCAAGAGACACTGCTGTCTGGATAAGCCACTACCACCTTCTATTTTGGCCGAGTGTTGTCAGCCAGGGCTCCACCCAGTTTCCACAGGATATTCATAGTAAAGGCGCAATTTGTCAACTGCAAGACACTAGACAAACCTTCTCGTTAATAGCAAATTACATCAAAAGGAGTTGTACAGCATTTCATTCAGAGTTTTGTGGTTGTTTTTTTTACCTTGATTCCGAACTGGGCTGACATAATTGACACCATTCACATTTCTCCAGTCCCAGGATTCTGGCAAGCCTGAAACTTTTTTGAGTAACTCAGGTGTTAGAGGTGCAGGCTTTGGTCTAAAGAGAAGAAAACGCTTCTGAGTAACATATCACACCCTAGGCAAGGAAACAACCACGTAACGCTCAGTTGTCATCTTCTGGCTCTTACTAGTTGCACTTACTTCACGCTAAGCTATTTGAGACAGTCTCCATCTGAGCTGAGTGGGTGTCAGTCTCAGGACATTAGTTTCAGAAGGATGCAAGACCTACTCAAATCCCTCCCTGAGGGAAGTGTATGATGAACAAGCTGGGGAGGTCAAACACTTTTGAACCAATCTGAACTGCTGAGGTAACTCTCAGCGACTGTAACAATGCAGCTCTGCAACAGCTACCAAAGACCTCTGCCATCATGAGGTACGTAGAACATCTGACTGCAGAAGGCACCTCACCTTGCCAGCATGCACGGACAGTTTAGACACGCAGAGACTGTTCAACTGCAGGCACGGAGATGGCGTGTGTCGATGCTTCAATAACTGCAGTCCCACTTGCCCCGGAAACTTCCTTGGAGCAAGGTTTTGCTGTGACTATTGAAGAGGCATTGAACGTTACTTGTCCTCATCTACTGCTTGCAGCCAAGCGATGCTCAAATGTCAGCAAGCCAAGGGCTTCCTGCATTCAGCTTTCACATAACCTGACGCTTATCCCACAAGCCATGCCGTCAAGTGCCATTCACAAACACCAGGCACTGGAGTCTGCTCTGAAAGCATGAGAGGGCCAACAAAATACTGCCACAGCGCCACATGGTGCGACAGAGCTTCCAAATAGGTTACTGTATTTAAGACCGTCTACAAGTTGACTTCTGTCTATAGGACGAAAGCACAATAATCTGCATGATACTCTCATGCAAATCAGAATTTTTATTGTATAGTAGGACCTTCTTCTACAAAGATAAAATTGCCACAGTTCGGAAAAGTAAGTAGCATTCCTACCCACAGCAGTATCAGAGTGAAAAAAGCAAAAATAAGAAGAAGGTAAAACAGCTGTAAAGGGAATCTGCAGAGCAAAGAACTCTAGTTTCTCAAATTAATGTAGAGGACCATCTGTCCATCCCCATTACCACTCTCTGCCATGTGATCTGCAAGACCCCGAAGGCACTCTCAGGGCTACTTCATGATTCTTCACTGAGACACCCTCCTGTTAGAGGGCCCTGGTTGGAGGCATGGCAAATTATCAAAGTGACCGGGGAATTCCATCAGAAAAATCTTTATTATTCATGTTTAATAGCAGAATGCTGTTCACCGCTTTTTAATTGCAATTATGAACTAGCATAACCAGGAAGGCGGTCAAGCAGAAACTCCTGACTATGGCAAGCAGCTGATGGGTAGACAGGAGAGAGAGATCACAACTGAGACTGTCCCCACTTCTTCCCTGCACATACGAATTCAGCAGCGAGTAACTGGGCAAGATTAAAGGGTAGATGACCCTACTTGGTCTAAACTGCTTGAGACAACAGATGCTCAGAATAATCATTCAAACGAAGAAATATGTTGGCACTCCATGAAAATGAGCTGGAAGGCTTTGTAACTTGATTAAACATCTGAACTACAAGCCAAAACACAGCTAGGAACAGCCAGGACAAATAGAAGCAGGTTCTTTGCAGCAGGGGGTTTATGGCAAAAACAGAAGGCTTTAGTACCTTGGAGGTCTGGAATAGAGACCCCCAGCTCTTCTAGTTAGTTCTTCCAGGGCAAAGTTCTCATACTCCTTGTATCTTGTTGCTCTCCAGGACTTCTGCCGAGCATTGATAGCATTTACAAAGTCAAAGTTGTGCACGTAACGTCTGCTTGAAAGTCTGCAAACAAAAGTAACGAACAAAACAGCAAGTAAAGGACTAGGATTGAAAAGCAAAGGTGTTCTCTAAACTGAATATGACAAAGACTAACTCTGGAAATGTCTTCCGGTAGGTACTGATAAAGAAACATGCAATTATTGGATCAAGGCAAGGTTTCTGAAATTTGAGACGAACTAGAAGTACATAATCATCATCTTTAGACATGCCACTTTTCTAATAGGACTTCACCACAGGCTGAAGGAGAAAATACGGTGCAAAAGGCACACCCTCCTCTGGTTTTGTGCATTCAAGTTTATTCCCAACATTATCACTGGCATTAACTTTGCCCTCCGTAACAGAATTGGTCCATATGGTTTCAGCTGAAACCTGAAGCACAGGTAGCAAATGTTTTCTTCCAGTAAAAGGTCACTTATCTGTTGCTTACCTTCCTCTGGGCTTCTGGAGAGGTACCTCGCTTATGTGAACATCTGAGGCAGATGAAGAAATCTTCTGTCCGCTGAAACAAGCCCAGTTGTGGCCAAGTACATCATGGACCCATCCTGGTAGAGTCTCATTACAGTAGCTGGTTACATTCTGGCCTTCCTTTTTGTACTGCAGTGTGAAGAGGATGCTTGTGTTGGGTATACGCATTGGTTAGCATAGCAGTAGTCCCCCCCCACCCACCTGCTTCTTGCCTGTATTTCAGAGGAAGCAGCCAAATGTATATTCCAGAAGAACCAGCATCATGTTTGGTTTCAGAACAAAGCAGCATCAAAAAAAGGTTAAGCAGAAGAAAGAAACTGGTCTTTATCAAGTTGTTAGAGGAAGAGAAACAGGTTGTGACTTGCACTTTTAGCAACAAAACATGCATTAGTATTGGCATCAACTAACAGACACTAATTATTTGGGTTCAACAGTCACTTTTTGGGCAAAATGTAGAAGACCTCTTAGTACTTATCCTTCTCTTCAAGGCCCTGTGGTTTCTTGCACCAAATATGTGACTACTCAAACTAACCCTGGAGTGCTGCAGAAGTTTGAGATACTAAAGACTCACAGCAAGTCTCTCACCGAGTAACCTCTCAGGGAGAGCTGCACTACAGCACTTCTGCTTTAGAAGTCAGAACCCAAGATGAGACTTCCTGCAACTACTTTAAATTTGAGTTGTGGTGGAAGAACATCATGAAACAATTTCACCTGAACTATCAAAATGAGACAGTAAGAAATGATGATCCATTGAGAGCAACTCATTTAAAGCTGGTGGAGAGGGGAGTGTTAACCAAAACCTCAAGTCCCAAGCCCTAATACTTCCTTATTCAGCCACACAAGAGGAGTAATTACCACTGAAGAGGAGTAATAAGAAGTTCGCACTAGCACTCTGCCCAGCAGCTTAGATTTCCTGGATCAGAGATTCTTTGACAGCAGAATGACCCAGGGAAGAAAAAAAAAAAATCTTTACTCATCTCTTAAGGTTAAGTCTGTTCTGTACTAAGCTACCCAGGAGCCTAAACACCCCATGCAACAAAAGCTTTAACTTTTCTAATCACAAAAATCACACAGAATCCAAATTTTCTAGTCCAAATATACTTTATTAAATCCCATTCCATTCGAGTTGTACATGTACAATGGTTCAAAGATTTTGTAGCTATGTTTTGACAAAATGCTTGCTCAGCCTCTTCACTGCAGGTGGTGGCTTACAGCGATGGAAGTGCTACAACACGGAAAATAAAGTAAGTAAAGAGACTGGGAGGTTTGTGACTATGCCAAGGCTCTGTAGGGAATCTGGAGGAGAATGCATAGTGAAATAATTAAGCCAATCAGAGGCATAAAATTAAAGGTTAATCCTCTGACTGTTTTAGAACAATGGGAATTTGCTTTGCCCCCACATCAGAGTTGCAGACCCTTGCCTGTCTAGCAAGGCAGGCATGTTTGCCGACCAGCGCAGGATGGGGGCTGAGCTGTTACCTTGTTCTATTCATCCCGTCTCACTGTGCAAGATTGTGCAATATGGGAAATAACTACACTTGGCCAAATACCAAGGGCAAGGTCCAGAGGTGACTTTTGAGAAAAACCCTCTTCACAACAGCATTGCTAGAAATCCACACACTACCAAAAGCAACACGTTACTGACTTTACAGCAGTAAGTTATTGTGACAGCACTTTATTTGGCTCTACATGACAGTGTAAATTAATACCTGTCTTTTCTATCTAAAAGCTGCCACAGATTAAAACAAGACCAAGCACAACCATTCGTGATAAGTATAGGCCTTCAATCTGAATACTGGAAGAACGTCAAGTCTGAATACTCAAGGAACAGGCCCACTTCCTGCAACAATCAGACACAGATCCTGCCCAGCACGGAGTCATACTGAATCAAAACAAGTGGAACAAATTTGGGACTTACCCTCACAGAAAAAAGCCAATCAGTTATCTGTTAAATGGCAAATTAAAACCACAACTTGCTTCCCCATCCCCACTCCCGACACCCCTCTCCATTATCTGGAGATTAGATTTATTCTTTTTTTAAGATATTGACAGATAAACAGAATAATATTCACACCATTTGTGCAATTCATGTTTCAGGAAAGTGGATAAAGGGAATTGGAACTCCAGGAGCCATTTTCATCTAAGAAATTAAAATATACCCCTAAGGTCCCAATTTACTTTTTCCCCCGCTCTGATTTTTAATTGAGAGCTATTGATGTAGAGAAGTGGCAGAGAAACCTTTAAAAAACCCCTAATACTTATGTTTGATTTCTACAAGCTAGCTAAGTCCCCAATGGGCCACGTTAGAAGAACTACAATGGGACAGCAAACCCATCAGTGCCATGACAATGACACCCACTGCTTACCACCAGAAGGTACGCCATCAAATCAGTATTTCATTGCTAAAACCACACGCAGCATTTCTTCTTACTGCTCTGACAGATTAGATCTAGAAAATCTGACTGTACCAGTTTTAGAGGGCCTACTATGAGTACGTCTGCCCAAAAACCAGTCACACAGGAGTGTGAGTAACTTCAGCTGCACCAGTTCATCATGGCACCACTCTGTGAACAACCACCACTGACCCAGGTGGATGCCAATTACAATGCCAGACTCCATGGAAGCTGCCAGCACAGTACCCAGCTCATCTGTGGAACCCATCGCAGAATCGCATCCTTCGTGCAGGACAACAGCCAGGCAGCTGTGACCACCAGCTACTGCCAGGCCACTGCTGCATGCATTTCCTCTGCGGAGTTAAGAAGATGGTTTTCATTTTTAAGTTGAAGACCACTGTAGCCATGCCACGTGTGATAATTTCATCAGCCAATGCTCACATCCGCAGCATTAAGTAAACTTCATCCAGTGACCTGACCGATCCAGAACAAGTCAAGTGCCAAGAAAGGCACCCAAACTATAGTCACAGTTCAAATTCTGAGGTTTGAAAACATTAAGCTTTAATTCTGTTTCAAATGCATATTTTTCTCAAGTCTGGCAACCCACAGGACTTTGCCAAATGCCAGAATTTAGCCAAGCAACATTAACCTTAACAGGCTTCATGCACCTAAATTTCAAGGCTTGCTATTAGATACCTGAACTTAGATAACCTTTTTGGTGCAGTATACTTCTAGTAAAGTCTCTCCTGTGTTGGTCATCACGACATAATCTAATTGCACACTCAACTCTAGTTCTGGTAACAAAAAATGTAATTGTTTAGATCTTTCTTCAAATTTTTAATCTCCCTGAGAGGAAAGCAGGAAAGGACAGAGACCTTACTGGGCACAGCATTTTAACAGGGATTCAGCAGTGCTACACACACAGGCTGCCATCCCACCCTCTTTCACATCTGCTGTCCTCAATTTAAGCAACGTTCAGGCAATAAGACAACTCGAGTTCCCAGAGGCAGGACTACCCAATGTGTTAAGCCTGGTGGAAAGATATACCACTCATTTGACACCAAGTTTAAAAGTGTGCCTATGCATTTTACTATGGGAAGCACATACTTAATTGGAACAGGACTGCAGACTTGCAGATGCCTTACTGTACAAAAATACAGAAGAACATTATTATCAGAATAAACGATTGGATCTTGCTACCTGACAGAAAATGCAAGCAAGTATCAGGTACAGATACATCTTCTTTCCTCTAGGGAACACTCTGCAATTCAGAGCACAACCTGCTTTCAGATTTACACTTCAGGGAAGCAGCGGTTGCACACTGACAGTTAAATAATCCCAACTAAGAAAGGTTAAAAATTAACTTTCAATTGATTTGCAGGATGATTAAACAGCATTAGCAACTCTTAACACTTGTATTTTAGCAGCATGGAATGAAATGCATTCAGATTTCTTTTTTTAATATTCTGAAACTTAAACATTAACTACCGTCACTTGTCTAGGCTGGTTATTTCAGAACAGAAGTCTGTGGTTTTAACCAAATTTGGGGGCGTTGGGGAAGAGAGGAAAAGATGTGACAAAGACTTCACCAAGTCAGTCCGGAAAAGATTAGTAACTCGAGTAGTGGAATATTCTATAGTCTTTCTTTTGCTGAAGTAGTGCTAATGTTTTAGTATGAAAAAAATGCCAGACTTCTGGTTTTTGCTAGACGTCATCTCAGAAGTCAGAAGTAGTAGCACTTAGCTTAAGGAAAAAACAGTGAGAATCTTATGAGACTGTCTCCCTTCCAAGTAGTAGTCTTAACGTTAAATAATTATTACAAAGATATCAAATAACTGAAACAAGTTAGCCTCAACTTTCATTTCAGCCTCACTCTATCTTTTTATGTTATGTTGTTCCTATTTCTTTTGCCATCCCTTGGGATGGTAAAAAAATAAAAAAAAAAATCTTTAAAGCCTTACATCTTGCATAGCCCTACGGAATCCTTATACCATCCAGCAGAAGCACATGCTCAAACTTCTGCCAAGAGGCTGTACACTAACTTCACATCCCAGCTCAGTATATAGACATTTCAGCAGCACGCATTAAATAAGAAAAAAGAGCATTCCCATAAACCAAACAAGTTATTTTGTGCTGCAAACAAACACCAGGCAGAGTTACTGCGACTTGGAAGAAACAGAATACAGTAGGATGCTGCGTTTAACTCGGCAAGCCTTGAGGGACAAGCCTATGTACAACAATAGTTAGAAATAAAACACTGCTAGAGCTTCTTTACTTAAGCTATTGAAGCAAACTGAGGCAAAAAAGAAATACATTGACAAGCTCACCCAACCTACTCCTTTGGTGTGGAAAGTCATTTCCCCACAGTCTCCAGGTGAAAGAACAAGTGACTTGCAAAGGCAGTGAGGCCCTACGAAAATTTTAGTAGCCGTCTGTTTAGTAAGCCACAGGAACAAGAGGCTATTAAAAACTCCCTGAAACATGCACCATCAAATAGGCCGTGTCTACACCCACACGGAACCACAGCTCTGATAAAGCCACCATTTAGACAAGCCCAGAGCATTCTTGTTAGTAATTAATAGCGTCATTCTTCAACATTAAGCAAAAATACACTGCAAGTTCAATTAGCACCAGTTGCACTTCTATGCTTGAAGGACATGAAGTACAGTATTGGCATAAATACCGCTGCTCATTTTGCCTCGCAACTCCCTCCTCTCTGTTCAATGGCAGAACACGAGGAAAGCGTTAAAGCCATCGTAGGTAAATCAGGATGCTTTATCTGTCCTGTCACCATGATGGGGTTTTAGTCACATAATTTAACTTCAGTGCAACATAAACAGAACTTGAAATTTATGAGTGGCCTTTAAGCAATGAATACTTTCCCGACAAGCCCAAAGCCACAGCCATGGAACGAGATGTGCAAGACTTTCCTGTGCTATGGCTGCTCCACCTCCACGAACCAAAAAGTTACTCCACAATCAAGCAGTTACTCCAGAGCAGCACACACATTGGAAGGTTATTTCAGAGCAAAACTAAGCAATGTTACCAAGCAGTAAAACCAATAGCAAATTACAGCATATTAAACATACTAGTTCTGCACCTTCTTGCTGTAAAGCAAGAGAACGCCAGCGAAGACAATTCTTCCTTTCCAAGAATTCCAAAGGAACTTTGTTTAATGACTTTCCACATTCTCAGTAGCGATCAAGGCTAAGCAACACTTTAAGAGATTGCTTTTATGCTTTCCTCTTGCTGCATTTCCAGGGAGGAAGGCCCTCGCCACTTAGCATTCTCATTTACCCTATTTCACTCCAAGGGCTTCCACGTTAAGACCAACACTAAGCAAATGAAGTCTGCTATGTTTACAGTACTCCTACCATTTGCACCTGAAAGTATTTTAAACAATGGGCAATCATGCTTCAAAAACCTCTGAAGTATGCATTGAGCAGAATATATTATTACTTGTCCCCTAGAAGCTTTACAGTGGAAGATGATGGAATAGGTCCTAAAAGAGCATTAGCCACATTTGATAGAAGACACATTTTCAGTTTATACCAGGACTAGATATTTTCTATTTCATATGTAATGCAGTATTTACTGAATTAAAAATAAACAGATACACATACCTATATATGTCACAAGGTCAAGCAGCTCATAAGGAAACACCTCTTCCCACCAAGTCCCCACCGACAATTGTGAAATAACAGTTTTGCAGATAGACAGTATTGCAAGTTGTTGCCTAATGAAGTCTACTAGTTGATTCCAGCAGGAAAAAAAAATGCATTTACTAAGTGCTGTGGTATTTCCTCGTGCTTCTCAGCCACTATACTTGTATCTTGGTAATCTGTTGTTTCCTTTACAGCAGCAAAATATTTATAGAGAGGGTAACCGAATAGGGCTTTAATCCTCTCAATAATATTTAAAGAAAGCCTTTAATTTAAGCATGTCTTGCTGATGGATTCCCTACTACTGAACAGTGAGCCAAACAAGCTTGCTATTTCCCAATACCAAAAACAACTGCAAAACTAACAATTAATCTATTTGCCTACAAAGGGCTAAGACACATTCATGACCATGAAATGCAAGCTGTTGTGCATTGCTGCTGCTCAGGTGTATATTCGAGTTACTTTGTTTTGAGCAGCAAGTGGGTCAGATGACCTCCAGAAGTTCCCTCCAGCCTGAATTATTCTGTAACGCAGTTTTGGTAAATTAAGAGTACCCTTGCAAATCAATGCATTTCCGCTTTCATAAACACAGAGGAATACACGAGATCAGCGTTTATCAGCCACCTGACTTAGCTCTCATCCTCCAGAAATGTATCTCACAAGGTACAGACAGCAGCAGCAAAGCCTCCACTGACTTCCAACTGCCTTCAAATTGGTGCTCCACTTACATTCCAGAGCAGGCCACTCACTGTTTCTATGATTAAATTCTTCACATTTAAGAATTAGTTTGATAATCAACACTTGTTTCAACTGCTTACCATGCTGGCTTGTAAAGCAACTCTGCCTTTCAGTGTAAAATATCAGGCTAAGGATTCCCAGTCCGCTAGTTTGACTAAATTTCTCCTCAGACGAGACTACCAAGGCCCGCAACGGCCGCTGAATTCCACCTGCCAGAGATGACACCTCAAGCCTGAGTTCCAGGACAATACTACAACATTTAGTGCTCCACTGTCCTCTGGGAGGCAGCAATTCCTGCCACTTCTGAGGCAGGCCCTCCCACTGTAGGGAAGCTCACAGAGATGTCCTTGGCAGAGAAGTTTCAGAGTAATTCTGCCCAGTCAGGGTACCTTCCAGGGTCTGCAGTTTTTGCTGTATCACCTGACAAACCAGTAAGGAGTGAACATCATGGCAATCTACTGTCGCTGCCTTACAAAGATGAGAGAATGTCTATCGGGTAGTTCTCTCTCATACTTTGCTTTTGCTCAAGTGTAAGAACCTCTCTTGTGCAGAAGCATTCTTATTTTAAACATTTACAGTTATGAGTGCACTAGTTTTGGCAGACAGTTAATTTTATTTACAGTAGCTCACACAGTGCCACATTTTGGATTTGTGATGATAACAGTGTTAATAACACAGGGATGTTTCCGTTATTGCCGAGCAGTGCTTACACGGCATCTGCTCCTCAGACAGCCCGGCCACCAAGTAGGCTGGGGGTGCACAAGAAATTGGGAAGGCACATAGCTGGGACAGCTGACCCCACCTGACCAAAGGGACATTCCATACCATACAAGATCACGCTCGATAACAAAAGCTGGGGAAAGAAGGAGAAAAGGAGGACATTCAGAATTATGGCATCTGCGTTCCTAACAGTTCTGTGTGATGAAGCCCTGATTTCCTGGAAATTGCTAAACACCTGCCTGCTGATGGCAAGCAGTGAATTAATTCCTTACCGTGCTTCGCTTGCATACACAGCTTTTGCTTTACCTAATTAAGTACCTTTATCTCAGCCCTCGAGTTTTCACTTTTACCCTTCCAGTTCTCTCCCCCATCCCACTGGGGGGAGAATGATCAAATGGCTGTATGGTGCTTAGCTGCCCACTGGGGCTAACCCACAACAAAGAGCATGTAAAGAACTTGAACATTACTTTTGTAAAACAACCTACGTGACCCTTTCCCTTAAGTTAAGTCAGCTCCAATCAGCATGGAAGAAGTCACAGATACATCCAAGCTTCGTACATCATTTCTATTCAGTAAGGATTAGAGTTCTCCTGGAAGAGTGGATCATTCACTTTTGTTAACATCTGAAAATAGACTTTAAAATACCTGCTGTGAAATAAACCATCTACAATGGCTCCCAGAAAGACCATTTAAAGCAAAAGTAATTTCTTCACCCTCCTTACTACTAGCCAAGGTTTAGAGATTTTATGCTTGGACAAGGCCTGGGTGTTTACTATCAGTTCACGTGAGGCCAGATACAAGATGATGTTTCTTGAAACAAACAAGAAATGTGTTCACTGCTCCTGCCTAGGGCTGCACTCACCAATTGAGCAGTCGTGCTGCACAAAATATCTGTCTCCCAGGTAATAAAGTCATCCTGCAGAGATTGCTTCAAGCCACCCTCCAGATAATAATGCCACTCATCAGGACAGCAGCAGAGTGCTCCTCAGCAAGTGGGTCTTCTCCCGTCTACCCCCTGCCTACCAGCACTGTTTTCAGCTTGATCTGCAGTCAGTAACAGGGACTGGAGATAACAGTATTACTCCAAAAGACCAATTACAGGCAGCAGAAAGGTTCCTTAGATATTAAAGTAGTATTCTGGAATAAAATTTAAAGATCCTAGAAAACCTCCAGCAAGCAGAAAAGATGACCTTTCTAAAGTTTTCATGCATTTGAGAATATCTTTAAGGAAAGACAAAAGCAATGATGTTTACTATTTCACTTGGGTCCATGGTGTCAGGAAGAAAACTGAAAAAAAAAAAAAAAAAAGAATTTCCAGGCTACCAGGAGAGTTAGATTCATGAAGGCCTTCAACCGCTTTAAGCATGCCCAGAAGGGAAAGCAGCAGCATCTGCAACAGATTTTTCAGATAATGCCCAATGTGGAATATAAATACTTCTTCCTTCCCTCTGCTCCCTACCCAGTCACTGATATCTCTTTATTAACATTAGAAAAAAAAAAGTCCTGTATCTAGTAATCCAGGCAAACTTCAGAGAAAAAGATAACGAACTGCCCCAACTGCCCCATTGCAGCTCTCACGGACTAAAGAGAAGAGTAGCTACAGGCGACTTTAGCAAGAGTCAGTGGTGCAGAACACACCCAGTTAACTCACCTTAAAAAATGCAAACCATTTGTAGTCATTTATCACAATTTCAAAGCCTTGATTGTAAATCAAAGTGAAGAACCCATAGTTGCCCAGACTATCCTGAGCCACATCTAATTTCTGAAGATTCACAAGCACCTTTCTTTCCACAGGCCCTGCAAGAAACACAAACATCATTACATGATTACTGCGTGGAAGAGAAAAATAAAAATTAGTACAAAGAACGTTGCAACTTTTATTTTATTCCAATAGGTGCTATAATACCTTGTTGAATACAGGCTTCTGCAAAAAGGCATCAAGCAAACACACTTCAGGGACTCCGCTTATAGAATCACTAAATAGTCTGGGTTGGAAGGAACCTTTAAAAATCATCTAGTCCAACCCCCCTGCAGTGAGCAGGGACATCTTCCACTAGACCAGGTTGCTCAAGAGCCCCATCCAACCTGACCTTGAATGTTTCCAGGGATGGGGCATCTACTACCTCTCTGTACAACCTATGCCAGTGTTTCACCACCCTCAGAGTAAGGAATTTCTTCCTTATATCTAGTCTAAACCTACCTTCCTTTAGTTTAAAGCCATTATCCCTTGTCCTGTCGCAACAGGCCCTACTAAAAAGTTTGTCCCCATCTCTCTTATAGGCCCCCTTTAAGTTCTGAAAGGCCACAGTAAAGTCTCCCCATAGTCTTCTCTTCTCCAGGCTGAACAACCCCAGCTCTCAGCCTGACTTACCTGTCAGTGGGTCTACGTGCTCCTAAACAGTATTTGCACATTTAATTAGCAGCAGCACCAAACAGGCTGCCACCGGGAAACAATAGCATATTTAAATGTAACTCGCTACAGAGGACTCTGTCACCACTCAGAGGATGCTGTGTCACTCGGGCACTGTGTCTGCAGTGGCAAATCTCCCCGTAAACCACCTGGGATGAGGTACCGGCCACCCCGCGTCCCTTCACACCAGTGCTCCGACACCACCACCCGCCTCACCTCCACCGCTCCTACAGCCACCTGCCTCACCTCATCAACAAGGAGGTGATTCAGAAAAACACAAAATATCTATTTTTTTCAAATCACACTGGCATACAATAATCAAATAGTAACCCTCAAATAGTAACCCCCCATTACTATTATCCCTGCAAGGGAAGCGATATTTCTACTTCTGATGCTCTCAGGCTCCCCAAGCAGCAAGCGCCGGTGGCCCCCCAGGTGGCATGGGGACACCCAGAAGCAGTAGCCACTTCGCTGCTGGGAACAGCCGCTTTCAGGGCAGGCTGAGCTGAGAGGGAAGGGACCTGTGGGCTGTGAAGGAGGAAGAAGCAAACCGGCATGAGCCGGTGGTGCTCGTGAAGAGGCCTAGTTGAGTTCAAATCGAAACAAATAAAAAAAAAAAGACCACAAAAAACTAACGTGGAAGAATAACAGCGCTGCCCACAGTGGTCACACAGAGCCAGCTGAAGGCCAGCGTTCCACGCTGCTTAATTCAAATTAACCTTTTTCTGCCTTAAGGCCGGCAGGGACCCCGGCAGCGGAGCCGTCAGCGGGTGCAGGGACCCGCTATAACCGAGCCGGGCACCCGCTGCCCCGCCGCCCGCTTCGGTTTCAGGCCCTCACGGTGCGGAGCAGCCGCTTCCCGCCGCCGCCGGGCCCGCTCCCCCCTCAGGCTGACAGGGAACCCCCGACCCCGGGACTCAAGGGGAACAGGTCCGGGCCGCCGCGGTCTCACCCGCCTGGGAGCAGTTTCCGTGGCGGCCGCCGCCCCGCCAGACGCGGAGCTCCCAGGCGCCCAGCAGGTCGGCGAAGGAGCAGTTGGCCGGTGTGTCGGCCCGCACCGCCGCGGGCAGCGCCGCCAGCAGCACCAGCCCCGCGGCCCACAGCGCCCGCCCCGCCATGGCGCCGGCTCCCGCCTGCCGCCGCCGCCGCCGCTGAAATGGGTCCGGGCGCCGCGGCCTCTCCTCCCCGTCGCCTCCCCGCCCCCGGGCCCGGGCCCGCCCCGGGACGGCCGCGCCACGGCGGGAGGGGCCGGGCCTCCGCGCCTGACCCTGCTGCGGGGACCAGGACGGCCTGCGGGGCGTGGGGTGTAGGGCGGGGGGTGTCTGTGGGTCGGTGGGTCCCGGCTCCAGCAGAGGTGGGGCGGGCTCCCCGCGGGGGAAGACGGTGTGTCCCCCTGAGGGCCGTGACGAGGGGATGGGCCTTCACACAGGTCGCAGGGGTGTCCTCCTCCCCAAAGGGTGTCCTCCTCCCCAGAGAGTGTCCTCCTCCCCAGAGAGTGTCCTCCTCCCCAAAGAGTGTCCTCCTCCCCAGAGAGTGTCCTTCCCAAACGTCAAAGGGCACCCACATCCTCAAAGGGCATCCTCCCTTACCGAAAGGCCTTGCCCACCCCAAAAGATGTCCCTCTCTACAAAAGAAGCCCTCCTCCCCAAAGGACATCCTCTTCCCCAAAGTGCCTCCTCCCCAAAGGGTGTCTTCTGCCCCAAAGGGTGTCCTCCTCCACAGAGGGTATCCTTCCCAAAGCTTGTCCTCTCCTGCAAAGGGTGTCCTCCCGTAACGAAAGGCATTGCCCATCCCAAAAGATGTCCTTCTCTACAAAAGGAGTCCTCTTCCCCAAAGTGCCTCTTCCCCAAAGGGTGCCCTCCTGCCCAGAGGGTGTCCTCTCCTGCAAAGGGCACCCATGTGCCCTGCAAAAGGCATCCTCCCTCACAAGGGCATCCTCCTCACTGAAAGGCATCCCTCACCCCAACAAATATCCTTCACTCCAGAGGGAGTCCTCCCCAAAGAACACCCTCATCCCCAAAGCCCACCTTCCCCCAAAAAGGGTAGCCTCCTGCCCAGAGTCCCTGCCCCGCTACCCAGCCCTAGTTCTCCGCACGCGGAGAAGTCCCCTGCAGAGAGGGGCAGGCCAGTGGGCTTGGACCAGACTCTTGGGACCAGACTCTTCCCAGTGGTGCCCAGCGACAGGAGAAGGGGCAACAGGCACAAGCTGGAGCACAGGAAGTTCCATCTCAACATGAGGAAAAGCTTCCTTACTTTGAGGGTGCCAGAGCACTGGAAGAGGCTGCCCAGAGAGTTTGTGGAGTTTCCTTCTCTGGAGATATCTAAAACCCACCTGGATGCCATCCTGTGCAACCTGCTCTGGGTGAACCTGCTTTGGCAGGGGGGTTGGACTCTATGATCTCCAAAGGTCCCTTCCAACCCCTATGATACTGTGATTCTGTGACCCTGGTGTGACTTCAGGCGAGCGCCTTGCAGCTGTGGAGGACAAGGCATCTTGTCCACCACGGGTTTAGTGTCACGGAGTGACTCACAGCTTCCACACCAGCCACACAGCACAGCCAGGAAACCATGCGGCGCCCGTCCTGCATGGGGTGCGGACCTTGGAAACCTGCATCCTCTCTGAGAGTCTTTGTCCACAGCAGCAGTCAGCAAAAAGGGCAGAAAATTCCCCCTGAAGACAGAAGCGTTAGTGACGTGCAGAATCTTGTGCGTCCAGCAGCCAGGCTTTGCAGAGGACGGGCGTTGTGGAAGGGTAGAGATGTCTCCACCGAAGCGTGAGCCCAGTGCGTGGCTGAGCGTGCAGGGAAGTGGCGCTCGTCCCACTGTCTCTCCAAATTCAAAATGCGCGTGCTTTCACATCCTCAAAGCTACATATGCAATCAAGAAGGCTAAAAGACTTACTAATGAGTAAACATACCTCCATTTTTAAAACAGAATGATCTAAAAAATAACCCTTTTTAGGGGAACAATGAATGCACATACTGCTATTTTGGCTATGAAACTGATGGTCTAGCTTAAATATGGATATAAATTTAGAATAATTGTGTTAAACTGCTATAAATCTCCATGTAGGTACTCATTACTGATTTCAACAATTCAGCTTTAACTAACACACTTATGAGCTGAACCAGGTTTAAACTAGAAGTGTCCTAGGTTTTTATCATATTGATTTAAAGAAGGACATTAGGAATTACATCAGTAAATTTAAAATGTTTTAAGAAATACGTTATTTTATCAGCATCACTTTGCTTTTATGCCATCTTCTCAACCTTTTGGGGAAGGATTAATTTGACATTTTGTTGCTGATTCTTGGAACAACCAGCTAATAGATGCTCTTACTCAGGCTGACAAAGAGATAAAAACATATCGCGCTTCTTTTGGGACAGTCTCTTAAGGATCCTGAAGCACTGACCTGTTAGGAAAAGCAGGATTTACTCCATGTCACAGACAAGAAAATTAATGCTCTTTCAGTTTACTAAGACTGCGTTGGCCAATAGTGTTGTTATGGGCAGTACAAAAAAGAGCTCTAACTTTTTTTTTCCAAAATTTTGCTGGACTTGCCGTACAAGTGCGTGTGCCTTGACACTCATCAAGACTCTCTAATGAGATGTGGCTGCACGGCATCATCCTGGCTCCTTTCTTTACCAATGAGACTTTTTTTTGGCTCCACACTTTCCAAAAGCAACCCAAAAGTTTCCAGTGACCTTAGGAAAATGTCTGTGTTACGGTTCTTCACCTTTTATACGCAGGAGCAGAAAAAGTCTGTGGTATCTTCATCTCATCCTCATGGCGCTGGTTGGGTGATCCTGCCTCTTTGCATTTGTACTCTGCTTTGAACCTCAATTTTCAGTTTCAGTTTGTAGCCACTGCAGGCTGTCATTGCACAAAAACATAAGGGTTTCTCTCTAATTGCCTTGGAGTCACAATAGATTATCGCAAATAAGGTGCATTTTACATAACGGTGTTGTAAAATCGTCGCTGAGCCCAGGCAGAGGTGGTTCAAGTTCAGCCTAAAAGTGCTCACATTCTTGCACCTTTCCAAAACAGGCAGAGGAAAAGGCAGTCCTCAGTTATGCTCAGGTTCTGTATTTTTTAAAATTAGTTCCACCGTACTGTGCTAACAGCTTCATCAGCAGTAGGGGTGATGATACACCGATAAGTGCAGCAGGGTTTGTAAGGAGACATCATTTTTTTATCAGATACATCTAAAATAAGTGGATAGCTTTTGTGCACAAGGGTCCTTTTTTTTTCAGTTCAATTTTCCCTAAAATTAGCTTTTTGTGAAGCTAATTTTCACAATTGTTGAGTTCACTCCAATTCTGCTCTTGAGCTGTAGTTTATTTTGCCTGTTTGAGCAGGGTGAAAACTCCCTGTGCCTTGTAGTTCTGAGTTAGTTACTTTCATGAAAAAAATTCTCCCTGGCTCACAAGCACTGATGTACCTGGGTTTGTCAGTGAAATACAGCTTTAAATTAGTACCGGTGTGTGTGTGAGACACGTGGGACACCTGTGTTTAGTGATAGACTTGTCCCTTATCGTTACACTCAGGTAACGTGTTACCTGCTCTCTTGAAGACAAAATGTTATCAAATCTGTTACAAGACCTCCCTAAACTGTGTTTTATCAGCGTTTTACAAAGCTTCTGAGACTGAGGGCAAAGTCACTCAAGGCGGGGGCAAGTCAATGTCCTGATTTATTGTCCCCAAGGGGAGTGGTTGGGCTAGTAACCTCCTGATAGCCATAGTGTGCACTGGTCACTAGTGTGGGGGGTGAACCCCTCAAAAATAAACAGTCAAAATCCTCCAGAAAGTGAAGAGTTTTCTGCTGGGTTAGTGCGTTGAATCAGCTCAGCGAAGAATCCAGCGCTCACCAGAGTAAGCTCAGGTATCGGCACAGCCACCAGCACGGGGAAAAAGAGAGATTTTCCTTCGGTGACAACAGATCTGAAGAGTAGCTGTTGAATGCTTATAATCAGAATTTGGGCAAATAATGCCAAATAAAGTGTCTATTTCTAGCCAGTCCCAGTGCCTTTGACCTGTCACTGCCTGTACAAGTAGAAGTGGTGAGTGACCGTATGGTGAAGTGATGTGAGGAATAGCTATTTCACTATATTTCACTATTTTTCACTATTTTTCACTGTGAGGGTGGTGAGCCCCTGGCCGAGGTTGCCCAGAGAAGCTGTGGCTGCCCCATCCCTGGAGGGGTTCAAGGCCAGGCTGGACGGGGCTTGGAGCAGCCTGGTCTGGTGGGAGGTGTCCCTGCCCAGGGCAGGGGGTGGCACTGGGGGGGCTTTAAGGTCCCTTCCAACCCAAACTATTCTGTGATTTTATGAAATGATCTGGCTGAAAATAATCTTGGGAGCGAAAACCCCAGGGATGTTTTTTCACTCAGGTCAGGTCCCCGGTCTGGGAGCCGACCATGACCCGAGTGGTAATGAGCCATCCACAGCTTAAAAGGAAGCAACACAATGATTACGTGCCTGGAGTGCTTCACAAAAAGCTAATTTTAGGGAAAACTGAACTGAAAAAAAAAAAAAAGAATCCTTGTGCACAAAAGCTATCCACTTATTTTAGATGTATCTGATAAAAAAATGATGTCTCCTTACAAACCCTGCTGCACTTTTCGGTGTATCATCACCCCTACTGCTGATGAAGCTGTTAGCACAGCACGGTGGAACTGATTTTAAAAAATACAGAACCTGAGCATAACTGAGGACTGCCTTTTCCTCTGCCTGTTTTGGAAAGGTGCAAGAATGTGAGCATTTTTATGGTCCCGCGTAGGCTCTGAAATTAACTCCTCGGTGAGGCGGTTGTTGCAGTTCTGCAGATGGCTCTCTGCAAGAGCAGTGTCCTAATTGCGTGCCTGTAAAAAATGAAGAGCTGTACTCAAAGACTTATTTTTCAGAGCATTAATTCATACGTGATCATTATCTCACTATAAGATTTGACCATTTTTTTGCCGCAGGGTACTTAAACCAGTTTAGCACTGTATGCTTTTATGCGTGACTGAACTCACACTGTTTACTTTGCAGTGAAACTGCGGCGTCTTACTTGTGGAGGTTTTTAGGAAGGGCGTATCTAATACGTATTCATTTGTTGCACCTATGAACTGGGGTTTTTTTAAGGGAAGGCACTTGCTCTATGGAACAACTCAAACAGTTGCTAGCAATTATGGGAATTAATTCCGTGACCAGAACAAGCAGGACGGTTTCTCGAGTGTGTATGTGCAGCTTGATATACAGCACTTTGCCTAGGAGATCTGAGTTAATGACTGAAGCTTGTAGCTGTCTGGAAAAGAACTCTTGTTTTTCAGAAGGTTTTGGGGTTGTTTTTTTTTTTTTTGAGAATTCATTATTTATTTCAATGCAGGAATTAATAATAAAACAAACAAAAGCAGCGTGGAAGAATTCTATTTAGATTATTCTTTTTAGAAACAGGCAGTGTATTTCCTCACGTTCTCTCAGTGTTATTTTATGGCTTTCTTTATTGGCTCTTCTGGTCAAAAAGGTAGCTTTCTGAAGTCTCTGTCCACTGTCCAAAGCCTAAATAGTAATAATCATAGCAATAATAAATAGTATTAGGGTGGGATTTAAGCACAGTCTGAGCCCATGGGTTCTCTGGCTGAGAGCATCGTTCCTCCCAGGGACACCAACACACCCAGCTGCGGTGCAGCACAGGGAGATGCACTGGGAAAATGATACAGCTGAATAGAAAAACAGCAAACAAATGGGGGAAGCAAAGGGAATGGGAGGAAATCTTTAATTCAGATCGATTCACCGAGCTGGGCTTTAGCACATCTCCAAACCAGTTGTGTTGGCCCACCTGGAAGCCCATCTTGCTGAAGCATGGGGCTGGGAATAGCTGGAGGTAGGGGGAAAGAAACGCTCTTCACTGCAATTGCTGCTGAAGCACCCAAATTGTAGAAGGACGTGAGCGGAGGGAGGCTGGTTTTTCCTACAGCACAACGCAAGGTCGGAAATCATAGTGTAATCCCATCCCATAAGTCAAATATAAATATCACCTTTCAGTTAGTTTTCCTGGCTTTTGTCCACTGATGACTTATTTTTTCTGCCAGCTTTTTCTGAAAGATGATACACAGAATACTTGAGTGTGTAGCCTGTGTGTATGTGTGTGTGTGTACAAGTATAAATCCCTTGTTCCTGGAAAAACATTTCTTAATTTAATTGGTGTTTAATTTGCGCTCCTATTTAGAAAGTTAGAAAATTTGTGTGGAGGCTTCCTGGAAACTATTACTTTGGTTATTGTAATGAGTATTAAAATAAAAATTCTAATTCCATGTTGAATAAGATACTATTCAAATATCCAGTTAATGTTCCAATTAGGGCAGAATAATAGGAAATATTGCTGTAATTAAAAGCAACATGAAAATCCCATTATCTTCAAAACTGCCAGGAGCTCAGTAAGTTTTAATATAGAGAAACTTAACTTGAAAATCTTCTTTCTTTCAGGTATTTAAATCTGTAGAATATTCCAGCATCAAGGAATCAAGGAGGTGTCAGTTCAGTGACTGGGTCCGGTTTGGTGTGGCCACTCAGAAGGATACGGCTGAGCCGCTGAGAGTCCAGGAGCATCTCCCCAGAGCACATCCAGCCTGTACTGGCGGATATAAACTGGTACTGGGTGGATGGCGACCTCCTGGAGAGCCCCCAGCCCCGTGATTCAATGAAAGAAGGTGAAGAAAATAAAAAAAAATGTTAAGTGACCTCTCAGAGGTGCCTTCACTGAAGAGAAATGCCATTTTCCAGAAACGTCGCGTCTCACGTACAAACAGCTTTTCTGAATGCTTGTTACGTATCAGCATTTTAATCTTCAAAGGATAAAGGATTTTACAAACCTGAAATAATTAATTATCTACACATCTCCATAGGTAAACGCTGTTATTTTCACTGTTAGGAACTGGTGAAAAAAAGGACAGAGAAGCTAAATTAATCTGGTGTCCTGCAAGTTGATGTTAAAATGTGTGTGTCGGGAAATTGGTTGGCCACGAAAAGTAGAAATCCTGATAGCAGTACAGCTGTATCGTGTTGAAATTAAACATGAAAATCTATTCTATTTAGGCTTTCCAGTCAACTTTCAAATAGGCAAACAGGTAAAATGATAACTCATTTCCCTTTCCTGGTGTGTGTTTGCAGTTTGATGTTGTGCTTTAGCTGGTGTAACTGCAGGCTGCCGGTGCAAAGAACAGTCCTGCTCTGCCTCTTCCACCCGGCCCAGCAGGTGCTTTTGAGGCACCAAAGCCAGAGACTGAGCAGCCGCAGGTGAGAAAAGTGATCAGACGAAAAAACCTAACATGCCCTCCCAAAAAAAAGGAGTATTTTTCCATTGCATCGGCTCACTCAACCACTCGCTGAACCCGTGATGGTCCCTGGGTCTGATGGAAGGCAGGAGAGAGGCAAGCAGGAGCTGGAGGAGGTGAAGGGCAGCATCTCTTTCATTACACTCACAGCAGTGGATTTGTTGCAGCGCTGAACTGCACTCCGTATTAGGACTAATTAACTCATTACCTAACCCACTTCTCTCAGGCTTCTGGCACATTTTTATTTTCTGAGGTGCAAGGCAGCAGTTTGCTGAAAGCACTGGTTTGCACAAGGGTCTGCCTGTTCTAGACAAAATCGTCACCCACGCAGTGCTGCCCGGAGGTGGGGGGTTTGTCCCAACTCTGCTGCCTCTTGCAAAACCAAATCGGTTTTGTGCCGTGGAGTTGGGCGCTGCCTCACTCACCGCGATGCAAAATTTGGTCGTAGCACACAGGTCCTCTGTGTGTGCACCCGTGTGGCTTCTGGGAGCTTAAATCACCCAGGAGGCCCTTGCTGGTGCTTGCTCCCTCAGAAATCGGTGACAGAGACGTTCAGCGCAGCAAGGGGTGCTCCGGTCTGTGCAGCACAGTTGCTTGGCAGGTGGAAGGGTATTTCCAAGGCACCACAGACCATTACTGCCCGGTAGGAGCTGGTGAACCGAAAGCACCTGTAAGCCATGAAGATGCTGGGAGGGCTGGAGCCCCTCTGCTGTGGGGACAGGCTGAGAGAGCTGGGGGGGTTCAGCCTGGAGAAGAGAAGGCTCCGGGGAGACGTTATAGCAGCCTTCAGTCCCTAAAGGGGGCCTACAGGAAAGATGGGGAGGGACTTTTTATCAGGAAATGTAGTGATAGGATACGGGGTAACGGTTTTAAACTGAAAGAGAGTAGATTTAGATTAGATGTTAGGAACAAATTTTTCACTATGAGGGTGGTGAGCCCCTGGCCCAGGTTGCCCAGAGAAGCTGTGGCTGCCCCATCCCTGGAGGGGTTCAAGGCCAGGTTGGACGGGGCTTGGAGCAGCCTGGGCTGGTGGGAGGTGTCCCTGCCCAGGGCAGGGGTGGCACTGGGTGGGCTTTAACGTCCCTTCCAACCTGAACCATTCTGTGATTCTGTGAAGTCATTCCTGTGCTTTGTCAACTGTTAAACCGAGACCAAACAAGGTAAGCCTCCCACTCAGGTACCAATGCTTCTCGTCTTATGGCTATTTACTGCTGCCTGCAGACTGTGAGAAACCTTCCAGTACTATACGGGTACGGTCCTATGTGAGAAAGAACGAAAAACCAAAGGATACTTGCAACTGTAAGTGCTTAGCGGACATCCCTTCTGTTATTACTACCTACCACTCAGCTGAAATCCTGCCTAGTTTTAAAATGGGGCTGCGTAGGATGAATACACATACGCAACTGTGTGGTGTGACAAATGCCGGGTGAAATCCGTGTACCAAAGGACCATGTTGAACTCTAGAACAACCTGACAGCAGTTTGTAGTAAGGTGGGGGTCGGTCAAGGAAATTGCCTCAAGTTGTGCCAGGGGAGGTTTAGGATGGATATTAGAAAAAAAATCTTCATGGAAGGGGTTGTCAGGCATTGGAACAGGCTGCCCAGGGAAGTGGTGGAGTCACCATCCCTGGAGGGATTTAAAAGACGTGTAGATGTGGTGCTGGGGGACATGGGTTAGTGGATTCTATGTGCACATGCCAAATACGCGTTATTGCTTTTCCACCCTGAGTTTTGAAAACAAAAACACTGGATCCTTTTTTTTTTTTTTTTTATTCCTTTTCTTGTTACTCCAAGCTGCCTTGTGGATTATACAACTGATGCATTTTAAAGTGTCAGGAGCTTGTCAGTTTGTAGCACTTTTTCTGAAATGCTGCCAACTCAAAACGTTCCATTTTTCCATCAAACCTGAAGGTTGGCAGGAAAAAAGTGTAATGCCTTCTCCCAGAAAACTTTCTGTAATTGCCCTCCTGTTTATCACCAACTTCAGTCTCTAATTGATTTTTACTCCTTTGACACCAGGGCCACAAAAAAATGGAGTCTGTCGTGGACTTTTTCACTTTGTTTTGTGTATGAAATGAAAAAGCTTTTTATCTGAGGCTGTTCCTCAGCTCATTTGAGACACAGATGGAGTCAGACTTCAATCCAAATGGCAGGTTTTGCAAGTGTACTTTGGTTGTCGCCATTTAAAGGAGGTAAGTTTGTTATCAGCTCTGCCGTTCACTCCTTGCATCCAGGCGGTTATGAAATGCAGGACGCGCCATTGCTGGCTATTAATGCTCCGGGGAGGTGACACCAGGACCCGTGTAACCTGAAGCCAAATGGCTGCTGGCAGAGCGGCAGATGGGCACATACTGGCCAGGTCAAAATTCAGTTTGGAAATCAGAAGGCAGCTCCTAACCTGGAAGCAGCTGGATTATTCCAAAGAACGGGGGGGAAACTGGGAGCGCCCTTAGGGTGGAGCGGGGCGAGGGATCACAGGGGGCCTGTTTGCCACAGCCCGGACTGAGCTCAGTCGCCCGGAGGCACATCTCCGGCCCTACCATTCTGCAAGAATAAGTAGGCACGCATATAAAACATATTTAGGATACTTTAAGGAGCCTAATTTAGACTCCAGTTTTGAATTGCCCTTTGACGGAGCCTCTTTCTGTTCCCACTGTTTCCCACAGTGGGATCCGAAAGAATGTGACTAACATATGCCACCAGGTTTAAAACTGCCTATTTTCTGAATAATGCTAAACTAAGAAAATAACAACACTAGGCTGTTCATTTCTGTTATTCAATAGCTGATCATTTTCTTTCTTTAAAGAGTCTGAACTTTCTCTTCAGAGAAAATCTTAACTGAGTTAGTGTTGGCTTTAATAGAATAAATTGAGTGTCAGAAGCTGCTGCTTCTGTTTTTAATCTATAAAGCCACTGAGTTAGTTGTCTTGAGTCTATCTCATCTTTAAACATGAGACTTTTAGCTACGAATACATTTGAGAAACTTGCAGCAAGCCATTCAGTGCATATTCATTCATTTTTCTTAGAAAAAAAGGAAATGTTCCCATAATTTTCAAGTGTAATTCTAAGATATTGTTAACAAAAATGTTATGTCCAAGATTCTTAAAAGGAATTTACACCTATTTTGAGATGCCTTAAAACATGCCAGTGCTCTGAGATTGTGCCACAACAGTCTTTGGAACATTAGCACACAACTACATAAGGTTTTTGGATGTCACCCGCATGAATAAGGATGCTTTGACTACTCTTAAATGCAAAATTACAAGAATGAGGTGTCTCGTGATGCTCTGACTTGGCACACCTGCATTGTATGGCGTGAGATAACGCACAGGAGGCTAAGGTGTCACAAACACAAAATATAGTACACAAGCACAAGAAGCCTTTCTGTTAAAATCAACAGTGTTAATTAGTCAGGGGAGGAGGGGACAGTGATGGAGCAGAGGAGGCTCCAGGGCTCCAAATTTGTCCAGGTCAGGTCAAGTGGGAGCCAGTTCACGGAGGTGGAAGTGCTGCCGTGTCGAAAGCAGGGGGACATGCCACAAACCCTCACTTGTCTGTACGGCAGCAGATATGTCTTAATCACCACAAAACAGATGTACCACCCACGCTGAACTAGACCTTCTCTGTCTTTTTTTGCATTTGTTTTTTTTTAGAATCGGAGGCAAAAATTACGGGGTTTTTACATGCCATTTTCTGCCAGCGGTTTGAGTCACATGTCACAGCATCGTCTGAGCCTTCAAAATTATTAAACTACCATCTCTATTTTTTCTCCTTCTTCTGCCCAGTGTATTTTGGTTTCTGGTTTGGGGTTTGTTTTTTTTTTCATCTTGCTGTTCTCAGTTTTTCCCTTCTCATTTCCACTTTGATTCTCCTTGGCTTGTTCCCTCTTGAAAGCAATTTTTACTTTATTGGAAGCGATATCGGACCTATTGCAGAGCTGCAGGGCTCACTTGCATTAACCTTAGGATTGCTTCACACCACTTGGGGTAAGAAGCCGAGGGCTGGTTTCTCACTATGTCTGTGTTTGTACTCCCCGTCTGTTGTCTTGTCTAGCGCGTGGGTCATCACAGGGGCAGAGCACAAGGGTTGGGAGTTGTCTCTTTATTTTGTTTTTGTACAGGACCTACTCCAGTAGAGCCCTACAATTCCTAGGTACTGTTGCGCTATCAACGACGTATTATTTAATGCATTTGGTTTATTAGGTAACTTCATGTAAATTAGCAAATGCCAAAGCAGGAAAAGGACGCTTCTGTAAGACTGAAAATCCACACTTTCTGTAAGACTGAAAATCCACACTTTCTGTAAGACTGAAAATCCACACTTCCTCCAGCTTTTAGCCCCGCAGATCTGATTATTTTCATGTTGATCATGTTCCTGTGTTGATCCACATCCAATAGAAACTTTGCACGGCATCCCACAGCAGGAACCCCAACAGTGTCCTCTGGAGACATTGCGCAGCGATGCTCTTGTAAGGAGGTTACGTTTATTTACACTAGCCGTAGTTTCTAAAACAGCAGCGGTGAGATGGGAGGAGAGGAATGAGACCTGGAGCACAGAGCCACACCCCGGGTTGTTTTCCTTCCATCTAACCTCCATTTTACATAAGTATAAATAGATGCATGAAGCTGCAATCAGGAGCAGAGTCCGGCCCATCTGTTTAAGAGACAGTATAAATCCATCCTCTCCCCCTGCCTCACAGTACGTGGACACTTTGGATGAGATATGGAAGATGCAGAATACATTCGTGCTATCCTGAAGTCATTACTGACACAGAAACCTGGGAAAGATACTGGAGAGCACATCTTCCAGCCTTGCATCAAATACCACTTGATTCGTAGCTACCCAAAATTGTGATGACTTCAGTATGGTGATTCCAAGGCCACAACAGATTTTGGCACACACAAGTACAATGGTGGAAACGTCCCTTTCTGAACACTGATACTGTTTTACAAAGGATGGGGATTTTTGTTTTGAGTACTGGTGAAACCAAGCCTCACCGAAATGACATGGATGTCGTTTCTGGTTTTACACGGGGTACATCAAAATTCCCCTCTGGGTTCCTGGTCACTGAAGTAGTAAGGAATCATTGTCGTTCTCCCCAGGCAGTCCACAGTATTGCTGGAAAAGCCTGCTCGGAGCACATGAAAACAGCTTCCTTTTGTGGTGCTGAATGCCTGTTGGAAGGACAGTTTCAGATTTTGACGTTATTTGGAACAAAGCTAACACTCCTCAGATCGAGAGAGAAAACCTCTTGTCTCCCCTGACCTGCCAAATGCTCCTCAGCACCTGCTCAAGGAAGTACCAACACCGATCCAAGGAGGTACCAGTAAAACAGCGCTTCGCATACAGCAAAGATACTCGGGGACGTGCAGGTGTCGTCACCGCCTTGGACTCCTGCTCGACAGCAGCCACAAGCCAGCAGAGGGGACAGGCACGCAGGACACGCAGGCTGGCCCAGGCGCGGGGCTGGCACCCACACTGCTCCGCTCCGTGCAGGCGCGGGCTGCCCTCACCTCTGCTCCTGGGACCTTACTGCAGTTATCTAGTCTTGCTTTTAAATCAGGTGTGTGCCATTTCTCAACACGGCACGCATACAGCAATGGGGCCAGTCTTTTCTAGATGGGGCAGAAAAGTTGAATGTCCTCAGAAGATGGACTGGCTGTCTGATTGTCCAATACAAGGTGATGGCTAGAAGTTCACATCCAAAGGATGTAATTTCTCCCTTAAAGTGATGTAAGGCCTGATAGGATGTATTTCAGAAATGGTCATTTGAAGCTTTATTTGGGTTTTCCTCACTGGGTTTTGCACTGTTTTGATGCCATAGCTTATGGATGAGGTAATTTTAAAGAGCAGTCAATCTCTGCTGACAAATTATGTGCATACAGGGAGGCACCTACTTCCCAAACGTACATATGATCCCCAGCTTAGAACAGTACTTCCATTCTCATATGGAAGGATGCAGCTGTACCTTTTGCAGCTGTGGCCTAAAGCGCTCGCCATTTGTAGAAACAGAAAGCAAGGAGAGGTTACGCTCCCCTTCTTCTCTCCTTCCTTTGAAATCTTCTGCAGGCATCTGCTGAAGTTGCTGCCTCTAAGGGTTGTGAAGGCTTGGGCTAAGTTGGCTTCTCCTTGTTCTCCCTTCATTCCCAAATATATCAGACCAAATATATGTAAGCAGAGACTTACTTAGCTTTCTGCTTTGACGACATGGCCTCCACTGCCTTCTTCAGATAGAGAAGAAAGTTCTCTGACAGCAGATTCCTGCAGGAGCAGGGAAGAAGCCCCTGCATAGGGAAGCTCATCTTCCTAAGCAACAGCATGGAGCAGAGAGACCTCAGCCTTTAATGAACAGCACTTGGGGACTTCTTTTCTGTCCCCCTGCAAAGGAAGAGGTCCAAAGTGTGTAGGATCATGGGATGATTCAGGCTGGAAAGGACTTTGGGCATTTCTACGACACCATCCTGGCCAAAGCAGGATCAGCTAGGTCAGGTCGCTGAGGGCTTTATCCAGTTGGGTCTGGGAAACCTGCAAGGACAGAGTGCAGAAACTCTCTGGGCCCCTGTCCTGCTGCCTGACTATCCTCATGGTGAAAAAACTTTTCCTAATATCCGGTATGAACATCTCCTGTCGTCTGTCATCTTTGTACCACACACTACCGTGAGGACCTCGGCTCTGTTTTCATGATGCCGCCACACGGCAAGCCTTGCCCCATGTCTTTCTGCAGCGCTGTAAGTGGGCGATGGAACCGTACTATTTATCCCTCAACGAACGCATGGGGCGTATGATGCTTGCCTGATTTAGAGCTGCAGTCACCGCTTTGCCTCATATCCGTGGTACAGGGACGCAGAAGGAGAGTGGGAGAGGTCTTGTGAGTTTTAAACAGCCTTCAAACAGCCTGAGGATGTGGGAAAGCGATCAGCCCTCCTTCACTGGGGGCATACGTGGGCAGGAGAGAGCTCTCTCCAGTATGGACCCCGTGGACACACTGGTGTACGGCTGGGCTGCTGGCACCGCCCTCTCCCATCCCTGGGCACCGAGGAGTCCGGCTGGCTCCGGAGGCACAGCTCTCTGGAGGGCTGTGCTTGGGTCTGGCCTGGGAAGGTCCAGGTTCGGCTGAAATACAGCGGCCTGTATCTGTCAGAAGAGAGCGGAGATCTGTGGGCAGCACAAATGCCTCTGTTTTCTGGTGTGTTTTGTCAGCCTGGCGGGATTATCTTGTGTGTGCTGCTTTGCTTTTTGGCTGGCCTGAGGCCTTGGGGTGGAGGGGACGTTGTAAGGTGGGTACTGCCGGGGCTTTCTGTGTGACAGGCAGCGCGAGCAGCTTTGTGTGTTTGCCAAAGGAAAGGTTAAACCTCCGCGTGATACAGCTGTAAGAGGAAGAAAGAAACCCCAGCTGGTGTGTTTGTGCTGAGATCAGAAGCATCGGCAGCTGTGGAACTGCAGCAAACAGCGCCCAGGCCCCCCCCAGTCCCGGTGCCATGTTTCTGCTACAGGGTTGTCCTCCCCCATTCCCGGGAGAGGCAAAGGCAGTCCCTGCTCTGGGCTCTCCAAAAGCTCATTCCTAGCAGAAGGGATTGAACACAGCCGCGTACTTCATTTCACAAAAATAAATGACACCTCTGTGCAAAGACACGTCAAGGGATTGTATCGTTTTTTGCTTGCCTGCCAGAGGAGTCAGAAGGGTTTGCCCTCCTCCTTCCCGGCGCGAAGTGCCCGGTCACTGCTCCTCGTGCTCCTTCTCGCTTTGCCACTTGTGTCCCTGCCTCTGGAGTTCACAGCCTCTCTCACTTACATCCTCTCCTCTTCCCTGCCCGCGGAAGAGCTGCTGAGCGCAGCCTGGCCTCTGCAGAAAAGCGCTTCCCTTGCCGAGCGTGCCAGGATACCAAATCCTGCTGCCGACTGCAGGGTAACACAGATACCCAAAAATACGGTGTGCATGTCTGTGTGAAAGACAAGAATATTTAAGCAGTCAGGATTGCTTTTACAACCCTGTGATTGCTCCTTACCTAGTAGGAAGGATTTGTTAATTGTTAGCATTAAAAGCTAAAATCCGTGAAACCCAGCACTTGCCTTTGCTTTAGGAATATCATAAAGAAATTTGTTAGCCAGTACTGATTGAGCAAGAGCCTGTCTAGAAAAACAAGCGTATTGCAAACTAAGGGCTTTCTCACAACCAGTTTCGCAATATATTTAATTTGCGTTCTCCAGGATGACATTAAATTCAGTGTTTTCACTTCACTTATTTTGCAGCAGCTGGCTTTGTTCTGAGTTTTGTTTTTAAGCAAGCATGAAAAAACAAAATCAGAAGACATGGAAATGTGTTATCAACATTGGATCAACTCTTTCTTTACTGATCATCTGTAATTTTGCTGTCTGTTGTCTTACAGTTGGGGTTTTGGGGGGGTGGTTGGGCGCATCTCCTGCCTCAGTTGCCTGCGTAGGGAGAGCTCACGACATCTGTCCAGGGGAGAGCAACAGAGTCAAGGTCTGAGTGGTTTCATGAGGCACAGAATGAAGAAAAACAGGAAATTCCAGAAGAGCAGAACAAGAAAGATCAGTGGTTTGTTGTTAGACATAGCCCTCAAAGAAGTTTGAAGATTGATTATTAATATCTTGACAGAATCTGGAGGCCGCAGGCAAACTGATGTGCCTGCATGATGATACCTCATGACCTAAAAAGCCGTTTGGGACAAATAACAGGTGGAAGAAGAAAGGGGAAAAAAAGTATAATTTAGGGCTCCGACAGCTCTCCCTGGTGTTAGTGTTGCCATCTCAGCCCACAGCCTGGCACCCCAGCTCGCGCTGGGGCTGGAGGGGCGGGGGGGGCTACCCAAGGCAGAAGGTTTGCCACGAGCATCCGGGAGAGAGCCTGTAGCTCCGTGTTCACGAACATGAATCCAGCTGCACATGGAAATTTGCAACTCATCAGCCGCTGGGATTAGCTTAAAGCTTACAGACAGGTGTGAACCCAAGCATGTTTCCACGGATTTAATGTTTGCTGTAACTCTCCTTCTCAAGAAAGGGGTGCCCATGGGAGGTTTGCTTTCCTAAAGCAGTCAATAAGAATGCTATGCATTTTTTTTTCCTCACTAAAAAACTGTGTGGCACTACGATGGTAAAGTGATGCTGAATGATACTCGATACCTGAATTCCTGAGTTTTCTGGGCAAGTTGCGGAGCAGCCCTTGAGAAGCACACTGATGTTTATGGCAGCAGAGGGTTCCCCGTGGCCTGTGGGCTCCAGCTGCGGAGACGTTCTCCCCGCCGGACCTGGGCCGTCCTGTTGCTCCCTCCTTTGTGAGAAAAGCCTGGCGCACACCACGCTAAACCAGAGCACGGTGCCGAGCACTGCCCAACAGTCTCAGGCAAAGCAAAGTGCGTGGGGTTTAAAATACCGTCCTCCGAGGGTGGGGAGAGCTGCTGAAAGGGACTAAGCAACAGTTCGTCCTGTAACACCCACTTTTTTTGTGTTCTTGGCTGGCAAGAAGCAGCCGTCGTTGCCCGGCAGCTAGGCTGGACAAAGCCTGTTAGGTTAAAACGAAATTAACATTTGCGGTGGGTGTGTGTGGGTGGGAGCACAGCAGCTTGGAATCGCTCATTACCGCAGAGTAAAAGACCTCACTATGAAGGCTGATCCTGAAAGCCTTCTCTTTTTTCTTTCCGTACACAGAAAAGAATAATAATAATTCTGAAACAGTGTTAATTCTAAGAGTCTCTGAATTTATTTTGTGCAATCTTGCCAAAAGTTTTTCCACTCAGACTGAATTTTGGCAGTTTTGAACTTAGAAATGAAGCACACAAACACAAAGAATCTGAGCTATTTTATTAGAGCATCTGAACTCTCTGTAGTAGTACCTGAAAGCATGTAATTAACCTCGTCCCTGAGTTATTCATTCTCTTTCCAGTGATTCCCGTTCCTCTGGCATGAAGGTTAACAGCGGATGTTTGTTTTGGTAGGGTATTTTTTATTTTATTTTATAGGGAAAAATAGTTCTTGTTAGGTACAAATCTCTCGATCTGGATGCTTCTGTGCTTTTTCTTTTCACCAGTACGGAAAGTATATGAAACACCAATCCACTGAGATTTTACATTCCCATTGCTCAAAAGCAGAAGCAAACGACCTCGAGTATTGTGTCCAGTTTTGGGCACCTCAATACGAGAGAGATCTCGAGCTGCTGGAGCGAGGGCAGAGGAGGGCAACGGAGCTGGGGAAGGGCCTGGAGAATAAATCTTATGAGGAGCGATTGAAGGAGCTGGGACTGTTTAGTGTGAGGAAGAGGAGGCTGAGGGGAGACCTCATCACTCGCTACAACTACTTGAAAGGACATTGTAGAGAGGTTGGTGCTGGTCTCTTCTCACAGGTAATTAGCGATAGAACAAGAGGGAATGGGTTCAAGCTGCAGCAGGGCAGGTTTAGGCTGGACATTAGGAAAAAATTCTTCCCAGAAGGAGTGGTCAGACCCTGGAATAGGCTGCCCAGGGAGGTGGTGGAGTCACCATCCCTGAATGTGTTTCAGACTCGTTTAGATGTGGTGTTGGGGGATGTGGTGTAGGGGAGAACTTTGTAGAGTGGGGTTGATGGTTGGACTCAATGATCCCAAGGGTCTCTTCCAACCTAAATGATTCTATGATTCTATGATTCTGTGACAACATGGGTATTGGATACCTTGTTCAAACAATTAGGTGTGAAGTTTCCTGATGCTGCCTTGTTAATTTACCACCATCTCTTCTGGGAAGAGTCAGAGGACTTTGTGGCTGTGCATTTCATGGACCTTGCTGAGGTGGTCTCAGTGCCCTGTCTGCTACTGGATATTAGTCTCATGGAGATGGAGTCGCATCACCAGTTATGGGTCTTGCTGACTTCTGGGGTGCTAAGAACATGCACTAACCATTAGTCCCAGCGTATAACTGGGAAAGACTGTTTTCAGTTTAAATATATTTATATCACTGGTTTTATTTAAAAAAAAAAGAAAATGAACATATGTTTTTCTAAAGAATGAGCTGCCAGCCAAGATTTTAATGACAAAACAATCTATTTTTCCGATAAAACGTGCAGTAATGAAACACAAAGAAAGTCATTTGGATTTTGGAAAACAAGCTGGAGATAAAACCCGTGGGGATTTCTTCCTACTTTGACGTGCTCATGTGATTCTCATTCCTAATAGCGAGGGCTACACACACCCGGCAGAGAGATGTGTTTAGCAGAGCGCAGCTTCCATGGCAACTTCGTGTGAAGTGAAGTCACCTCATTTGGAGAGGTGGAGGAAGCAGGTAGCGGAAGAAGGAAGTCGGGGTAAGCCACAGACTCCATGTGTGACTTTGTACAACTCAAGCACGCAAGTTCACTGTTGGTGGAGCTGGGCAGGGCTTTAACGTTTTGATTCAGCAGGGGAGAAACAAGAGTAATTATCAAGTAGAGATGTTCTTCGGGTGGTCCCAAACAGGGAAAAATGATAGGGGAATGGGGTCTCTTCCTACTACTTGAGAGCCAAAATCTTCTCCGAAGAACTACTTGAAAGGACATTGTAGAGAGGTTGGTGCTGGTCTCTTCTCACAGGTAATTAGTGACAGAACAAGAGGGAAAGGCTTCAAGCTGCAGCAGGGGAGGTTTAGGCTGGACATTGGGACAAAGTTCTTCCCAGAAGGAGTGGTCAGACCCTGGAATAGGCTGCCCAGGGAGGTGGTGGAGTCACCATCCCTGAATGTGTTTCAGACTCGTTTAGATGTGGTGTTGGGGGATGTGGTGTAGGGGAGAACTTTGTAGAGTGGGGCTGATGGTTGGACTCGATGATCCCAAGGGTCTCTTCCAACCTAAATGATTCTATGATTCTATGTATATTAATTTACCAAAGGCATAATCATCCAGCCGCAGTCCAACCCATTGCCTATACCTCCCAGAGACAATACCTAGCAGTGACGGTGGCCAAAGGGCTAAGCTGCATACCTTCATGGGGTCTCCACTGGCCAGCTCGGTTCTATCCTGTTAATAGTTTTTCCTGAGCTGTTGCCTGTTTGTTTTTCAAGCAGCATTCGGCTGTTTTCTGACTGTGCTAACATAAAAGATAATGAAATTTATTCATTCACCAATGCTTCATGCGTATACACGAGCCTAGCTGCAAACAAAATATTTCTTGGAACCTGACAAATGCCTTCATGCGCGCTGATGATCATTGCGGTGTAATAATAGAGACTGCAGAGAGGAATAAGGGGTAAGCTTTAAGTAGGAAATAAAGAGCAGCGGTTTATTAAAGTAGCTTTGCAAAATGAGGGTTTAGTAATGAACTGGGAAAAGAGGCAAGGTAATTGCAACCAGAGAGCAAGTATAATAAATAGGTTACTGTTTCTTTTTTAGATAGCTTTGCAGGTTTTGTTTAAAAAAGGAAAAAACAACCAGTGATGCATGCATCCTACAAACCCTGCGTTTACGATCAATAGATCTAATTACATCGAATATTACTCCTCAAGTCCAACGACTTTGAAATAAGGAAGGCAGTTAGTTCACTAGCAGCCAGGACTCAGAAAAGATCTCTGAGCTGGGGCAGTCAAACCACAGCTTAACGCCTTGTGACTTCAGAAGGATGATTAACTCTTGATTCACAGTTCTGCAGACGGCAGCCGCTTCCTCTCCAAGGGCGCTGATACGCAGGGCACTGCCTTCAGGCAGAGAGTGTCTATCTTACAGGCTTTCCCAGAAATTTTGCAATGGCTTTCTGCTGTCCCTCCCGCAGCGTCTGCTCATACACTTAGGTTGAAGAACGTCTTTCTTATGCTTGTCATAAGACACAAAACTTGCAACGCTGCCGGCAGCTGGTTGCGTGGCTGTTCTAGGGAATTTGCTGCCTCCAATTTTGATGAACATCCATTAGCAAAATGGGGAGATGATGCCTAGGCATTTTTTGCCAGTGTGTTACTAACGACATGATGAATGCCAGGTTGTAGGAAGCTACAAGTTTATGTACTTCAATGAGGTACGTAGATCAGTAAAGTACATTCCTACCCCTTGTCAGTGGAGAAGAAACCATCAGAGGGTAACTCAGATCCTAGAGTTCAGAGGTTATTATTGACTACATTCAACATGGTTGACCATAGAATCATAGAATCTTCCTGGTTGGAAAGGACCTTTGAGACCATGTGCCTAACTTGAGTGTGTAAATTACACTGTCTGTACAGCTAAATCAATTATCAGTTACTAACTCTGTCTGGAGTGTGGCAGATGTTTCATGGGGAGACCTAGTTGTAATGGTCCAAAAAAAAACCCAGGAGGAGAGTAACCAGTAATGCAAATCATATAGGTCCAGTGCTTCATCTTGCTTTTTGGCACCCTCTGTTTTAGCAGCACAGCTTGTTCTTAGGTGCTTAAAGATGGGCGAGATGGGTGCAGGGTTTGTGCCACCCTTTATCTAGGTGTAACATTTGCAGATTGCTCCATCAAGGAGCTTTTTGCTTCTCCTTGGACTCTACAAACTTGTGCTTGTAAACACAGGATGTTTCCACCCATCAGAGCTATTTCAGGGGGATTTCTAAGACATTGTTTTCCAATGTTTAAGTACAGTACTAGCTATTCAAGATAAGGGAATAAGGGGGCAAAGGCTCTTTAACAGCTTGGGTGGGCCATGCAGAGGTGATACAGCAATTGTGTTGCCAAACCATGAATAGCGTAGGTCATCCCTGAAGGTCTGATTTCATGATTATGGATCCTTCTACTACGGGATCAGGCAGCAAAACGCACTCCACACAGTCATACTTCTGTTTAATCAACCAAAAGCTCGCTTAGATTTTAGCGATTTTAGACTTTTTTAAATTTATTTATAAATTATTTAGTCTGTGGCAGTACCCGGTAACACCATGATATTAATGGTGTTTTGGACAGAAGCCGCTCAGAGTCTGCCGATACAAAATTAACCTACCAGTATTTTGTGAAGAAACGTGAATCGATAGAGAGTTTGCTCACTTTGAAGCCTGAGGCTGTGCTCGTTATCTGATAACAGGAGTCCAAGAGCTGTCTCCACATGACCTGCAACCCTAATTCAAAGGGAGAAGGAACAGAGAAGTGACACGCAGAGAAAGAGCAAGAGAAGTCCTAATCAGGGGTTTTACAGTCAGGCTTTAAGTGATCTTATTGTTCACTCATGTTTCTTTTCTTACCAGTTTCCATCACGAGTTTTTGTCAGTTCTAAATCTTCCCCCTAAAAGGGACAAAGTGCAGCTAAAATCTTATCTTCTGATGGCAGGCAGTTTGATGACTTTGCACCACACTATGTCTCATTTCTAAAGATTAATTTACCTTTGACCCGCCATAGAGGCCAAATTAGCCCCCTTCCTGGGGCTGACTTTTAGAAATAGTTCTCCCCACTTGCTTCATTTCTCTTGAGTCCAATGCCTAGAAGCTGGTAATTTTTATTAGATGCATTCCAAGTTTTGCACATTCAGGACTTAAAAAACCCCACAGTGCGAACCAAACAAAAATGCACCAAATATTAAAACACATCACGCTCAAGAAAGCCCCAACAAAAAATGATTTACAAAATAAACATATTTGTTTTGTGTTCACAGTGCAAAGCACATCGGTAAAAACCCATTGCAAAGTGTATTGACTTGTTTTTCTCAACACTACGGGTACAGGTGATTCAGAGTTCAATTCAGCATGAAAAGAGTTTGCAATTCTTGCTATTTTTCTAGCTCGCTCAGCCAGAATAGTATCTCTCCTGTTGATGAGATGGTCTCACCTAGTGTTTGTAGCAGAGGATACCAGATGGGAATAGAATAAGGTACCAGATGAGAGTGGCGTCAGCAGAACTTCACCCTGCCCAAATCGTATCTTCCTGTACGTTTTAGAATTGTTGAATGGGCAGACCGAGGAAACGACGGAGTGGTTAAACACTAGGATCTTGTGGATCTGTCCCTGTCTCCCCTCCAAATCACGTCTGTCATTGCTTCAGATTCCCAGCTGTAAAATAAGGGAATAATCACCGATTAATTGCGGTGCTGTGAAGCTGTGGCTCACAAATTAATTTACAGGTAATATCCTTGGATCCATATATCTTTTATTCAAGGTGTGAAATTTTTGCCTGTTCAAATAAAAACCTTTAAAATGAGCTCGAAAAGAACCAGTAGATGGGCACATACGCCTGGAGGAAATACTCATCCACAAATCCGCAGTAAGAATTTGTCTGTCATATTTTGCGAGGAGAAGTACAGATTTACCTTCCAGCTCTGTATATTATATATTGTGGTCCAGAGATGAGTCTTTGTGTTTGTCTGGTTATCCCAAATATAGATGCACAAACACTCCAGTAAAGAAAACCCCCAGACTAGAGCTTCCCCCCCGCCAACTTTGTGTGTGTTTGTGCTGAAAGAAAGGGAGAAGATGGGAGTTTCTGTTGCAGGCTCTTTCTCACGCGGGTTTGAGCTGGACCTGTTTTGCTTTTGGCCATGCATCTCACCTCTGGTTCTGTTCGGTTCGCAGGTCGAATGTGTTGGTTTATTGCCTGAGAGATCTCGCAGTGCCAAAGAAAAGAGGGGCCTTGGCTGGAACGTGGAAATTGCGTCGCAGTAATCCTTGGGAGGTGAATCACGTTTCAGGTGGAGTTTGGAAATGCTTTACCGGGGAGACTGGCTGACTTGGGAGTTCATTTGGAAACTCTTCCAAGATGCCGGGCTGGAAAAGAGAGAAAATTCTGTGACTTTTGGTGTAAGAAGCTTTTTTGAAAGCTCTTTCTGGCTTCATCTGGCATCATTATGAGCTTCTTTTGTCACTAGAAGGCCGGCTGGATAGAGTTTGCCATAGCAAGGGAGGTTAAACAAAACATGCATGGTTTGAATCTTGAACGTAGATGGCTGGAAAAGAGGAACTCTGTTCCGCAAGAAATGCTTTGAATTCTTAAACTACAAAATTGTTTAAAAAATTAATTCTTTCCATAAAATATATTTTTTCTGGAATAATTAAATTTCTGAATCATTAAAGCATATGAAATAAATTAAGTGTATATAAATACATATTTTATAAACAATAAGAAAAATACTATTTTTAGAATACGAAAGTCATCCAAAAAAGTCTTAATTAAGAGGCACTTTTTAAATGTCAAGATGAAAACTGCAATAAGGGACTCCATGGCCAAGTTCCTAGCTTTTTGAGTAAGTAATTTTGATCATGTGGAGGGAAATCAAAAGTGTTCAGAGCTATAATTATTTGGCTGACTTTTCATCTTTCCTAATGTCTATAGTCTCTAGTCACTTTGATTACAGTCCCCTTACCCCGGAGGGTCACAGAAGAAGTAACTTCACAAGACAGAAGTTTCGCTACAGGCAGATCTGCTACTTTTGTTTCGTGTGTCCAGATCCAATTATTCACGGTCACCTTGTATATTACCTACAAACTCTGCATGAAGCATTTTCTATCAAGCGTGGTTACCACCTCGTTACTGTAACTGATGGATTCATTTCAGTGGAGTCATTTTAAGCTCGAAATGCAATTCCTCTCATTAAACCAAGTATTATGAGGCTTCCACTGTGCAAGCTCAAGATTTTTACCAAATTATTTCTGCAAAGCAAAGAGTTTGAGAAAGATTGTGGGAGGGTCTTTCAATGCTGAAACAGCAATCAAATCTAGATGACGAGTAATTTAACTTGAAAAAGTAGTAAACAGAAAATGACCTCTAATTAATATTTTGCCCAGAGAAGCTGTGGCTGCCCCATCCCTGGAGGGGTTCAAGGCCAGGCTGGACGGGGCTTGGAGCAGCCTGGGCTGGTGGGAGGTGTCCCTGCCCAGGGCAGGGGGTGGAACTAGAGGATCTTTAGGGTCCCTTCCAACCCAAACCATTCTGTGATTCTATGTTCCAGTCCAAACAAACCCAAAGCTGCTCCACTCTGGAAACTGAGCAGCAGCCACTTCATCCGTGACTAACGTGGCCACAGGCTTCTGAAGTGGGGCTACGTTATTTCTGGACAGTTTTCTAGCAAAAGCAAGTAAACTCAAGTCTCTCTAGACCCATTTGCTTAGATACAATGTGTGTCTTACCAAAAAAACCTGAGCAATACTTATGAATTTGAAAATTGTCACTAATTTTGAGTTCCTGTGTTGAAGCGCTTGGTGTCTGACTTTTGGATACCAGAAGACATGACTTCATCAAGCTCTGGAGATGGCCAGGACTTCAGAAACAAAATGAAAACAGACAGACAGAAACCAATCAAAATAAACTCACATCTCAATTTAAGGTCTGAAAAGTTAAGGAAAATAGGAAGTGACATTTTCATCTCCCTGTTTTAATTCCTGAGGATTTTCTTCCAAGATATAACTCATGAAAATGGCATTCTACATTCCATACATGCTGGGAAAACAAAAGTTGTCTTTGTCCATCCTTTCCATGCTGCTCACAATTTTGGAAACCAAAGAGTCCCAATCTAGTCAATTGTTCCTTGTACGGAAGCCTTTCTACATCTCTGACCAACCCTGCTGCCCTTATGTGGACCAGAGAAAACATGCCTACATTGGCCAGAGAAATGAATAATGGATGCAAAAATAACAATAAACATGCTGGAACGTGTCCAGAGAAGGCCACGAGGATGATCAGAGGGCTGGAGCACCTCTCCTATGAGGACAGACTGAGAGAGTTGGGGTTGTTCAGTCTGGAGGAAAGAAGGCTCCGAGGAGACCTTATAGTGGCCTACCAGTATCTTAAGGGGGCCTCCAAGAAAGCTGGTGGGGGACTCTTTAGGATGTTGGGTAATGGTAGGACTAGAGGGAATGGATTAAAACTAGAGATGGGTCGATTCAGACTGGACGTTAGGAAGAAGTTCTTTACCATGAGGGTGGTGAGACACTGGAACAGGTTGCCCAGGGAGATGGTGGAAGTCCCTGCCCAGGGCAGGGGGTTTGGAACTAGATGATCTTTAAAGTCCCTTCCAACTCTAACCATCCTATGATTTGCAATGAATAAGATGACCAATTAGTCCTGAATGCACTTAAGGTTGAACTCATTGCACCTGAGATCACCTAAATAAAAAGTATATGTCAATGTAAGCTCCTTTCAGAGGTCTAATCAATGTCTCTTAAGGCACTGGTGATAGGATGGGGTCCAATCAAATCAGAGTTGTCCATTTTTTCTTCATTACCTTTGAATAATTTACAGGAGTCACCTGGACCTAGCCCACTTAGATCACTTATTTCTGAGTATTTAAATTTAAATGAAATAAGTATCACCCTTACGATGGTCATTTAACCTGTACATGTCAAGGATATACAACAGTACTGTATGCAGCATGTACCTCCAGAATACTCTTTGTGGAAAAGTTAATCCTCAAAGCTGACTCTTCATTAATAAGAATGTCCCTGGTGAGGTGTCCAGGCTGATGACTAGACCCTGGCCTGAGGCATAGCTGGCTGAACAAACTATGAGAAACTGCTGGGTGTAACACCTTACAGGGTGAGAAGGTGACAAAAGTCATGGGTAGCACCATGAGGGATAGACAGATTTTATAGACGTTTAAGGGTGAATTGTGTGAGAAACAGCCTGACCCCACTGACACCTGGAGGGGAGCACTGGGGGCCTCTGGCGAATTGAGGTGGCAAGGTCTGGGAAACCACTTCAGCCAAGGTAAGACCCATAGACTGCTGCCAAAGGGCAGCTCCTACTGCCTCTGGACTTTCAATGACACCAGGGGGTGGCGGCCCCAGGGTGCCTGGACCATTGACCTTGTTTTCTGGAACTGAGTAGGCACCGACTCCATTGGGAGTTCCTTAAAAAATAGTTTACTACAGCCTCAGTCAAGTAAAAATTCAACTTTTGATTCCACCTGTTCTTCAAAGTCCGGCTGTGCTCCTGGGAAAATCTGTTTTGTCAGGAAGGTCATGCCTGGGTCATTTATCATCCAACAAATAACTTCTGTAAGTCGCTGGGATTTAGGAAATTGTCTGTTCTGCAAAGCAGGTGGGGTTTCATGACGATAAGTGAACAACTAGAAGGAGAGCAAAGTATTTTAAAGAATGAAAGGATCTCAGTCTGAGACGAAATGCTTCTTTAGACAAAGTCAACAAGCTACCTCAACATGCAGTTTTCATTTAGTTTCTTTTTTCTGGAATATTCCATTTTGAGCCTGACCTTGAGGGAGCTAAAGAAAAGCACAGAGGAAAGCGTGAAAGAGCACAGATAAACTTTATAAGGACACAGTGCCTCTATCCTAAGCCAGTTGTTTTCCAAGACAGTATCTTACCCTTTGGTTTCTTAAAGAAAAAAGCCTATTGCTAAAGCAAGTGGCATCAATAGGATTATATATCAAGTATTTATTCTCCTCAGGTTTATTTCACCAAAGGTCTTAAATATGCCTGTTTCAAAAGTGCAGAAACAAGCCATCGTAGCGTTAGTTGAAAAGACTATTGTATACAGAAGTAATTCTGTTTATCACCACTGTTTCCTAAAAGGTGATGCCTCACTAACTTCTATTCTAGGACTTTCAGGGTTATTCCAGCATCGTCTTCATGGTGAGAGATGGAACTAATTTTGCGCTACATCCTGCACGCAGTGAGGTAGTGCATTTCATAGGCTCCCTGTGCCCTTGGGCTCTTTGGAGAAAGGGCAGGATTTATGGATCTTTGCTGGCTTGGGAAATTTATTTCTCAGTCTTGAGGAGGTAACCCACTATGGCTGAACTCTAAGCGTTGACTCTAACTCATTATTGGATCCGGCTTTTGACATACAAAATACATTTCAATTTCAGTGCGCTGTGTTACCAGCACACAGGCCAGATTTACTTCACTGTAAAATTGTTTTCAGAGGCTCGGGATAAAGCCTTGTAAAGACGCTCCTAATTCACGTCAACGATTATAGCACCAGCCTGGGACACAGGTGTTCAAAACGCTCCACCTGTCTTTTGACAGACATTTTTTTGAAGCTCACAGTTAATATACCGTTGAGCAAAACAAACATCAGCAGCAATCACTTCCATTCAGGTAAATTTATAAAAGCAAGGTGCTTTCTTATGTGTCAAGTCCGCAGACCATGTGATACTGATACGTTCCAGTGGGAGGAAGAAATAGAAGGCACTTTCTTCCCAGTGCTTCATGTTTCAGCTGCAGACAAATATTTTTTAACCTTTTCTTCCCCAAACAAGCAACACTAAATACACTCGATTTGAAAGGATAACACAGATTTGGAATAAAGTGATTCCGGGTCATCATGGAGTACAGATATCCTAGAAAGAAGTAAGTTAGGAAATATGCATAACTAAATATGAAGGAAAATGGCAATTTGTGACATATTATTGGGTCTATGACAGCTCAAGGAAGTGAATCCCACCCTTTTCCAATCATTCCTAAGTTGACGGCTTATTCAGGTTTGAAAAGTCACAACACACAACGAGGAGGCGTCAGAAGCTTTGAAACACCAAACCCTGTTTGATGAATGGGAGTAGGATTTTAGCTTTGGGCCAGGATTTTCTGGTATAGGTAGCTTAACTTCAGCACATCTCTTTGAGCACTGAACTATACGAGTGGTCTGGTACTCGGTGCTTACGTAGAGTTCTCATCAACCTAAATGTGGGACCAAACAGACTGTCTGCATATTAGTGACAAGTTCGTGCTCATTATTAGCTTTATTTTTAACGTGTTTCAGTTTCCAGTCGTCTGATAGGACCTCTTACCCAGTTTGGTTTAACACGTTCAATAGATGGAGACTTTGGAGTGACTGTCTTATACCACAGATACCTAAAATTGGTGAATCCCATCTATGGTGTCCAGGGCTGCTGGAATCACAGCCGCTTGGGTAGCATCCTGGGGAATTTACAATAGAAGATGAAAAACATGTGGACATAACAGCTGGGGAGAACGCAATGTGCCAATGAGATCAGTGTTTTACCTGTATTTCAGCTAAGTTAGACACAGAATGTTTCATGTGTAGAGGTGACCTTTAGCAAAATGCTTGCCGCACTTCTGGTGCTTCACAGAGAGTTGATATTAACACTTAATTAGACTTCTAAAGTTCATGGTAAAATACTGAGTGCTCTGCTGTACATGTTAGCTTTAGACACTAGACTTGCAATAATCATTCAGCAAATGCATCTGTTCACCATCAATACTTTTCTATCACATTCTGATTTCTTAATTAGTGGGATTGACTAGTAGAAAAGACAATATGTTTATATTGTTTTCCCTGAGGGCTGCTTATCACCCCTTGATGACCATGTCAAACTCCCATTGGTTTTTGTGATAGCCGTTTCCTATCCAAGAGTGTAATTTAGGGAATTGATCAGCTACAGAATAGACATGAGCAGCTCAGAAGAGGCAACAACACCATATTTTAACTCATCCTGCCGTCATTATGCTTGATGAGCTATTTCTAAGCCTGTCACTAAGGGAAATGTCATTAAAACTGGAAGGCCCCAGATGTTTGGATCTCCTCTTTAAGACGACTTCAAAAACCATGAAACAGTGGAGGCATTATGGGGTGAAATTCAACAAAATTCTTAGTGAACTCCATTTTGTGGGTTCCCCCCCCCCCCATAATTTATCTGTGGAGACATCTCACTGCTTCTTCCTTCTTCAAAGACGACCCTACGGCTGAGACCCTGGAGCAGGCAATGACGCAGCACAGCCGTTCCCCTTAACTGCATCTGGCTGCAGCTGCTGCAGGCTCTGGGCAAAGGCACCTGGAAAGGCTACGGCCAAACTTCTGGTCTTGCAGGTAACAAAAAGTAGAGAGTGGTTTGGATCCGCTGCTGAGATCTAATGAACACAAAGAGGAAAAGACTTCTGGAGAAGTGTTAGTAGGCTGCCCAGACAGTAGAAATGTATAAAAAATAAAGTGTATTCTCTATCAAATCATGCTGAGAGTGAGAATAATTGGAGTTAAAATAATTGGTCTCTGTGAGAGATCCAACCTCGTTGGCTTCTTGGAGGAATGCTCCAAAAGGGTATATGTGGTTAAAAGAAGGTGAGCAAGGTACAAGAACAATTGCGTTAGCGTAACAGACATCTGTGACACGTGGTAAACAAAGACACAGGTGGGAAAAGATGTACAGCTCATAAGCAAGAGTCCCAGAAGGACTCTCTTCGTCTGATTTTTTATGGCCAAGAGCAAGATGATATAGAGAAGATTTTACGGAAGCTATTGAAAGAAAAAGGAAAGCAGCAAGCTAAATCTGGGATGAATAATTCAGTATAAAGAGCATTTTAGTACCTAAGACTTTAGGGCAGACTAAGAAAATGGAGAGTGTACAAATGATATAGTCATTAATGAATAGTTAAATATTGTGCAAGAACCACGCAAGCCAAATCATTCACACTTGTCTGCTCAGTGTCTGCAACAGCATTTAGAAATCTAGTAAAAAAGCCCCCAAACTACTTCCTTTCAGAAATGCTAAGGTATTTCACAGTCATTTCACCTCAAAGCCTATGGTGTAAGAGAAGGCAAAAGTGGTCTTTATGGTTTTTCTACTCTACACACCTAAAATCACAGGACAGATGGAAAGACACCTCTGGAGACTGGCCAGTCCAAACCCCTGCCCAAAGCAGGATCAGCTAAAGCTGGTTTCCCAGGGCCTTGTCTAGTCGGGTTTTGAATATCTTCAAGGATGGACACTCTACAACCTCTGTGGGCAGCCTGTGCCAGTGTTGGACCACACTCACCATGAAACAGTTTTGTCTTACACTTAAGTGGTATTTCCCGTATTTCAGATTGTGTCTACCGCGTCTTGTCCGGTCACTAGGGGTTACTGAGAAGAATTTGGCTCCATCTCTTCCCCCCCAGCCCCCGCTCCCATGCCAGGTGCTTCTACACACTGACAGAATTCCCCCTGAGATTTCTCTTCTTCAGGCTGATCAGTCGTAGCCCTGTCGGCCTCTCCTCGTACGGCAGATTCTCCACGCCCTCAGACGCTTGGATAGCTCTACCCTGGACTCACTCCAGTACGTCTGTGTCTCTTGTACTGGGGAGCCCAGCACTGGGCACAGCCCTGCAGATGTGTCTGACTTCACTTGACGTGCTGGCAACCCTCTGCCTAACACAGCCCAGGAGGCAGTTGACCTCCTCTGCTGCAAGGGTCTGTTGCTGGCTTAAGTTCAACTTCGTGTCCACCAGGCCCCCGAGACCTTCTCTGCAAAGCCGCTTTCCAGCTGTTAGCCTCAGATGGCCCTGGTGCCTGGGGTTATTTCTCACTGGGGATAGGACTTGGAATTTCCCTTTCTTGGACTTAATGAGGTTCTTCCTGGACCAATATTCCAGCCTGCAAGGTCCCTCTGAATGGCAGCACAACCCTCTGGTGCACCGGCCACTCCTCCGTTTTGTATTGCCAGCAGACTTGCTGAGGGTGCAGCCTGTCCCATCATCCAAGTCCTTAACAAAGATGTTGACCTGACCATGAACCCCTGGGGTACACCACTAGTGACTGGTCTCCAGCTGGGCTTTGTGCTGCTGATCACAAACTTTTGAGTCCAGAAATTCAGCCAATTTTCAGTCCATCTCACTGTTCACTTATGTAGAACTTACTCCATTAGTTTGTCCGTGAGGATGTTATGAGAGACACAGCTGAAAGACTTGCTAAGTTCAAGGTAAACAACATCCACTGCTCTCTCCTTGTCCATTGAGCCAGTTAATTCAGACACCCGAATTATGTCTTCTTCCTCTGCAAAGTACTGAGTCTTTCCAATTGACAATTAAATGGACCGGGAATTGCAGTCAGATTTATAGGTTCTCAGTTCCGTTTCTGTCAGAAAGAAATTTGATTTTGAGAAAGGTCACATTACCTCCCACTGAAAAGTGACAGTAAAAGTAATGCTGCTCACCTGATTGCAGGTGTCTAAAGGTGAGCCTTTGGTCTATGGTAGTTATATATGTTCCCTGTTACATGGAAAGATAGAGCGCGAGGCATCTCCAGACACCAGCGTTTCCTCTCCTTATGTAAATGTCCAAGGTGGAAGGCTGAATTTCCTCTTGGAAGCAGTTGCCTCTTCACATTGACTGTCTGTGGAGTCCAAATGAAATGACACCTATAGCTTTTATACAGATAAGTGAAATTATCCTCTCCTTTACATGAAAAATGCTCTAGTTGGGTCTACACCCGTAACGCTCTACTGATGTAGAACACCACCATGCTGTACCCGTAGCCAGGGCAAACAGGGAGAAAGTGATAAAGGATCACTCTGTGCAGACTTGATCCCAAACGCTGGCATGGGCTTCTGATCCTATAAAGGAAATGTTTTCATCCAAGACTGACGATATGGGGAACAATCACTTACACCTCTGCGGTGCACAGGAACGTAGTGGCAACAGGACGATGTCTCCATGCAGGGCTGACAAACAGCCTCTACAGCAGCGATGCTGGCAGTGGAAGTACCACTGGCACCCTAGCGATGCTGCTGTGTTGACCGAGAGACATCAGACAGCCGTCATCAACAGAGATGCTCTCTAAAATAAGCAGATCTCTCTCTAAATCCTAGATCCTGATCTGCTTATTTTACTGCTTACTGCTGCTCCTTTTCTCCGTCTGCAGCAGTCTTACTGAATTCTGGGTCACCTCATCACGAACACGATCTTCTCCTGTGCAGCACAATTGCACCAAGTGCAGCCTGATTAGCAGCAGAATTCATCTCCGGCAGAGGAGTGGTAAAATCCCTGACTGCAGTTAGATCAATTAATCAGCAAAAAGATGCTACGAAAATGTTCTCACCCTGCGGACTGAAAGTGGAATGCATTAGCACAGAAAAGTCTATAAGTTTTTGTCAATATAACATTTAATGGTTCATTATTTGGAGGAACTAAAGAAAGGTTTTCACCAATTTGAATAAATCCATTTAAACATTACATAAATGCATGAGATAGCATCTAGTGTCTGTTATAATAGGTCAGCATTATAGAAAACGTCTCCATTACAGTAAGGTTATGCCAGCTGTGGAATATATTATTCCAGAATAGCCAAGACTGGAATACATTAATACATAAAGATGAAAGAAGCTGTAATACCTCATGTATTTCTATCCGCTGCAGAAATCTGTCTTCCATATAAAAACTAACAAATCGTCTTTCCAGTGTATCAGACTTTAACTGTCCTGCAATAGACACTTTTCACGGGATGTTATGTGGATGGCAGCATGCACAGCACGCTCCCCCTTGCAGCAGGAGTGCCTCCTGGTTTGAGATAAAACAGAAACAATTTTCTTTTCAGTAATTTTACTTTTCAGCTAAGTCTCTTCTAACTAACTGCACTTTCTGAAATTAACGGCATATTCTTCAGGCAGTGTCTGCTTCCAGAGCGATGACACCTGATGTTTATAATTAATGCCAAGGGATGGGACGCAGAGAGGCTCTTGCTTATACGTACTAACAGCCAAGGTCAGCTCATGTCGTTATTTGCCCCGTTGGAGGGTCAGAAGCAGAAGAGCGCAGAGGGGTCCCACCTGCGGGGAGGAGCGGACAGGACAGGGGACCCCAAACTGACCCACAGGGTATTCCATCCCATCTGCCCCATGCTCCGTATAAAAGCTGAGGGATCAAAGGGTCAGCCTCTTTCTTCAGTGGCCGGCGACTGAGGAGGACCCTGTCTGTTCATCTGCCTTTGATCCCGAGCTGTGCATCCCTGACTCCAGATCCGGAATCCGGAATCCCAGTTTGGGGCTTTCCCAGCGATGTGATCGTCATCCCGTGAGCTCGATAGGGTTTTGTGTATATTGTATGTAGTTCATTATTTTCTTCTTTGATATTGTTTTCTTTTCATTATTAATATTTCATTAAAGTAGTTTTAGGAGGTTTTGTAACCCATAAGTCTCTCCCTTATTTTGTCTCCCTTCTCTTCTGGGAAGGGAAGAAGAGAGAGGTAAAGAGAGCATCTGTCACTCATTTGGGGGCCAGTCCAGCCCAAGCCACAACAGAGTGGTTCCTGATTCTGGTATTGCAATTGCTCGTTACATTGCCTTAATTTTAATTAATCATAGGATCTTCAATTCCATATGCATTTGAAAAGATTATTTTGCAGTTTCATTGTCCAAAACGGACACTTGAGACATACTTATTTTTGAGAGCACATACTCACTTGGTTCCTCTATACCATGGATCAAACGTCAATTTGGAATATTTCATGTTTATCCTGAGACATTTCATAGACATACAGTTTTGGTTTTTCAGTGGATTCTTGTAAATAATTATGCTTATCTTTGAGGTTTTTACTGTCCCTTTTTGATATAAATCTCAAGGCACTGTTGGTACCACAGTACTGTTAGTAATAATAGTAATAGTAATAATAGTAATAGTAATAATAGTAATAGTAATAATAATCAAGATATTGGTAAACATTGAGTGCGTGATGATCTGAGTGTGTGACACACTGTCTCAATTACTGGTAACCACAATAGTTTGAAATGGCCCAAAGCAGTGAGACGGCCCCCCTGAGGGATGAGATTGCTTTACTGTTATCTGGATTGCAACTTCCGCGTGGACTTAATTTTCTTATTTAATTGTTTAGCCTGAAAAAAATCGCCATGAAATAATTGCCACCAGTAGTGACGGATTATAGTAATCTGTATTCTTAATTAAAGCCAAGAATAAAGTGTAATTGCATTTACTGGCCAGAGGTTTTAAAAATTCTTTTTCCTGACCTGACTCTACTAAGCTTTTGGCGGTCTCGTCCTACAGCCGGTGCGTGAGGAGGAGTGTCGGTGGCTGTGCCAAGCGCAGTCCGTGCTGTTACTGTCCATGCGCAGCCCAAGTCCTTACAGTTGTTCTTCCATACTGGCAATAAGCTCCATATTGTTACGGATGCTGCATCTCTAAAGATGGATTAATTTAAGAAGAGTGAGCTATTTAAATGTTAAACTCAATAACAGATGAAAACACATCATCTTTTCTTTTTATAATTACTATTTTAGCAACCATTAAATACCACAACTCGGTAGAAAAGAGCATTCTGCCTGGCCTGCTGACAGCTGTTACCTGAATTCAGATTTCTGGGGTATTCCTAAAAATTGATAATTTTTATTTGCAACCGATATCTTTGTAGATTCCTAGGATGAGATAATTGGGCAGATGGCAGTACCTTATGGCACATTCAGATTCAGGTCCTGACTGAGTTAAATAAGAATGTTTTTGAAGAGTTAGGTTCTAATCCTGCTTTGTCCTCAAATAAGGATTTTTTCTGCTATGATGGAGATTAGGTCACTAGTTCGTCACAAATTCTGATACAAACAGAAGCTGTTGCTGTGCAAAGACCTCAGATTAGCAGAGGCAAGGTGCTGTGATCGCTACGGAATTTATAAAGAAGCATTTAAAGTGGAGAAAAAAACACCTTAGAGGGGACAGCGGGCAGCTAATCTGCGTGGGCATGGCTGGAACGTTGGCTGAAGCTGACTGTCTACATAAATAGGTTTCTGGCTAAAGATTCAATTTTAGTTTACGTGCTTGGAGTTCATCTGTTAATACTTATGCAGGTATTTATGTATCTGGAACCTGCTAATGAAAAAAAACAAAAAAAAAACCCAAAACAAACAAACAAACAAAACAAAAACCCAAGAGAAAATATGACCTAAAGACAAAAGGGAACAACTGGAAATGGATTAAGAGAATGGTATAAAGGGACTCAGCTTTGTGAAGATGCCGGATTTGCAGCACACAGATGAAAACAAAACAAAAAAAAAAAAGCAAGAACTGAATCTTTGTCATCCATGAACAAAAAATACGAAAAGAAGTTAGAAAAGTAAGTTAGATTTTTTGTTTGTTTGTTGGAGAAGAAGAATGAGGAGTGCGTGAGACCCTGTTGTCAAGAATAATGCAGAACATCCTGAAAGAGCCAAAAAGGTGACTTATGGGTGTTGCAACCCCTACACAATGAGGCTTTAGAGAGACATTTTTTTAAAGCCAAAACCAAGCAGCAGTAGAGAGAATACATACCAGGGTGAAGAACTTCTGCATCCACATGGGCCTTTGGAGTCATTGCATGTTGTGTTAATAGGCATTGCACAGCCTTATTAAAGGCAGTATCATATGCAAAGTAGTTGGTTCCAGATTTTAGGACATAACCTTGAGAGAAACAGATATTGCTTCAGAGAGACCCCACTTTACTATCAAGGAAAGAAGAATTTTTCCACTGAAAGAGCAAAGACAGTAATAGTCACTAGCTTAGAACAAGGTCACAGGACTAAGAAAAAAAAACCTTTTTTGGACAGGGACAAGAGCATCAAGAAGATAAATAGCACGATCCGGTTTATACATCGTGGAAGTCAACCGGGAAGCAGAAGTAAAAATGTGGCCAGTGAAGCAAATAAGGTTTGAAAAGAATCAATTAATATCCCATTCTAAGAAAGAAAGAAAGAAAGAACGGAAGGAAGAAAGAAAGAATGAATAAATGAACAAACCTTGCTTTCTGCGCTAACCAGTACGAGGAGAGCACTTCCAGCAAGCCTGGCAGATCCCAAGGTTCTTACTGCACTGAAGAAGAAGGATGCTGCATTTTATGATCTGTTTTTGCATTAAAGAGCCATTTATTTCGAGATAGATGGTGCAACTAGGCATAATATCAACCCACAGAAATGATAAAAGGCGATTTTAGACTGGAGAAAATGTGGCCAACTAAAGGGGGTATACAACACAAGCGGTCTGAAGCTGTTAGTAAAAGAAACAAAGGGGACAAGTAATAAACATTGTTCCTTGAAGATCGTGGGAGCTGAAATGGAGCAGTTCCATCGAGTGCAAAACTCAGCTTCAACAAAGATCCTTACTGAGTAAATTTTCAGTGTAAGTAAAATCTTGATGTGAGAGAAGAGGGAGACAAGTCATGGCACACTTGGTCAAAATTTTAATGAAACACGTGCTTCAAGGAGGGAATTCAGGGATCAAATGAAAGTCGAAACTCCACAAACTGTCCCCGAGCTCACTGACATGCACAATTCCTTTAACTTGGAGAGAAGCTTGAAGGTTTAGCACCGAGCATGGTAGCAGTGCAACGGTGGCCAGGTAAGCTGCGCTGGTTGAAAGGCAGTTAACGCACAACATAAAAGAAGCCAGTGCTTACCGCGAGTGGCTAAGGGAGTTCCACTTCTTTACCCAGGATAAAAGTCGTATCACAGAATCATAGAACCATAGGGTTGGAAGGGACCTCTGGAGATCATCCCGTCCCACCCCCTGCCAGAGCAGGGTCACCCAGAGCAGGTGGCACAGGAACGCGTCCAGGCGGGGTTGGAATGTCTCCAGAGACGGAGACTCCCCCACCTCTCTGGTTCTTCACCCTGGTATGTATTCTCTCTACTGCTGCTTGGTTTTGGCTTTAAAAAAAATGTGTCTCTCTAGCCTCATTGTGTAGGGGGTTGCAACACCCATAAGTCACCTTTTTTGGCTCTTTCAGGATGTTCTGCATTATTCTTGACAACAGGGTCTCACGCACTCCTCATTCTTCTTCTCCAACAAACAAACAAACAAACAAACAGCCCCTGTGCCAGGGCTCTGCCACCGTCAAGGTAAAGAAGTTCCTCCTCGTGTTGAGGTGGAACTTCCCATGGTCAAGTTTGTGCCCGTTACCTCTTGTCCTGTCCCCGGGCACCACTGAGAAGAGCCTGGCCCCATCCTCCTGACACCCACCCTTTAGGTATTTGTAAGTGTTGATGAGATCCCCCCTCAGCCGTCTTTTTTCCAGACTGAAGAGACCCAAATCCATCAGCCTTTCTTCATCAGAGAGATGTTCCAGTTTCCTCATCATCTTTGTAGCCCTTTGCTGTCCCCTCTCCAGCAGTTGGTATATTGAGTGACATAAACTCCCTACTCCTCTGAAAATCTTAGAACAGGAACAGCTGGGTGAGAAAGTCTTTGGATCTTGTCCGCCTCACAGAGGTGGTCGATGTAAATGCAGGAACACCCTCACCTAGAGACAATCCCGGGCGCTGGGATTTTTACTGATGTATTTTTGAGATAAGAAATGGCGTGTTGCTGTGGGTTGGGCCTGGCATCAGGAAACGGAAAAGGCCTGCACAGCAAGGACAAGCATATCCCAGCCATCCCAATGGAGCGGTGAGTCACGGAGCCTGACACTGAATTCAAACAGTTCAAGACCACACGGGAACATGAGCACAAGATGTGCCGTTCTGCGTACTCACAATGCAACGTGAAAATGGCACTGGTAGTAAAGTGACTGACGGCAACGGCAGCACAGATTGGAATGAGGAGACAATGTTGACTCTTCTCTTGGATTAGAAAACACAGAGACTGGTGCCGTGGTTGTCTGCTTCACATGATGGACAGCCTCTTGCTGCCAAGGAGATTTGGAGCCCCTGTGCACTGGGAATGACATCAAATAAAAACACAAAGCAAGAGCAGCCATCCAAATACTGTGGGATGCGGAGCAGATGAAGTAAAAGCAAATCAGGCAACAGTAGAGACAACACTGAAGATAGTTATTCCAATCTATCTGAAGATAGATTTTCAATTTTCGGAGACAAACAGTACTGACCAAGAGGTAGAAGACACGCAGGATTTCAGAAAGACCAACACAGATGTGTTGGAAAGAAAGAGATACGTAAGCAAGACCAACAGCGTAACTGAAGGGCTCTGATTCTCAACATGGATTAGGAGTCACGGTTAAGGCACATCTCTTTGATGGGGTATGTCTTGGTGACCCCTAGCCTTAACAAGGGCTTCAACTGCTAATAAATCAACCAAACTGTTAGAAAAGGCAATGATCTCTGTGAAATTTGGGAAGAAGGAGACGGAATACAACAGGGAGTAATCTGGAGAAAGCACTAGAAAGTTATACATGGCTTGAAAGTAATTCTCACTCGCAGCACCTCTGTAAGCAGTTCTCTTTACAAACATGATGCTAGTTTTACAAACACAGTATTATCCAGCGTATCCTACACATTATCCAGCGTATCCTACACATTATCCAGCGTATCCTATATGCAGTGTTGCAAGTTTTGCTTATGAGGAACTTTGACTCGTCAGTTATGTCCACTGTAGCTTTTATGTGTTGTCCTTTTTGAGATGGCTGTTACTACAAATCTTTGCTAGGATAAAATAATAAATAACTAATTCAGAAGAGCTCGTCAGCTTGATCATGTGCTCCAGAACTGAGGCTTGGCAGGATTCTGTAACGAAGACGTACTACATTCATCTAACACATCAGCATACAGCCTTCTTGCTTTCATCACTCTGGCAATGAAAACAATTTGTTGCCACAGTGCAGTGACTTCAAAAATCTTCTGAGAGAAGGTCAGAACCTCTCTATCATTCTCAGTTCAAGAAGTGGTAATTGCTGTAGAGTTTATATAGGCATTGATTACGTATAGGAGTGATTACTTGGAACAACATGCTGGTCTGCAGAATGCGTTTCAGCCAAACTGTCAACTTTTTACACAGGAAGAAAGATCTTGGAATGGGACAGAGGAAGATTAGGAAAAACACCATCAAGTTCTCCAGGGCATCTCTGCAGATAGGGAAGGAGAATGCAAGGAGCAAGCAAGTATGTCTACTTTTGCAGCATACAGGGCCTTTAAACCCTTTAGACCAAAGAAAGCTCACAGTGAAAGCTCCCACCTTGCACTCGAGCCGCTCTACACTAGCACCCTCGTAGGAGTAACCTACATTACTTGCTGGTTCACCTGTGGCTTCATAGCAGCCATTTGGAGGACTCAGAGGGAATCCTGGAGGAGAGGACCAGAGCAAGTTGGTATCCTTCAGGAGGAACAAGTTGCCCAGAACCAGGCAGTACAGATGCATCCTTGCGCCTGGTCTCTGAGGATTTCCATCAGCATTCAGCCACAAGAAAAGAGAAACCACCTTATTTTAGACACAGTGAAAATGTCACCAACCAAAAAAAAAAAAAAAGATCCTCCACTTTCATCAAGTCTAAATAGAGGGTCCTGCAGAGAGTCTTCCAATACCAAGTCATGTAAATGCTGCACCTACACTGTGTATCTACGCTGTGTTAAGTGAACTGTTAGTTATTTATTGGATGTTTGATAAAGACTACAATCACAGCGTCCTTACACCTACAGACTCAGGAATGAGGTCACGCGTTCCTTTGGTTGTTCCACAATCAGGATCTGGAGTTATGATCTTCTTTTCTTCTGCATCTACTTTCTCATCTTTTTTTTTGTTTGTTGTTTGTTTTTCATTTTGTACTTGTATTATTCCATACTTTTAGAATGGCAAACACAGTCTAAAGCAAGAGAGAGAAATCCTCATGGGTAGTCTGTAATAGAACTTTTTCCAGCAGAGTGTTTTCCTCTGTGAAAGGCTCCACCTCTGCACACTAGTATCTATCTGTGTGATTTACTGTCAGCTCACACTGCTGTTTTAACTACTGGATATTTCTAAGTATGGCTAGGCTATACATTTTAAATACAAAGAAAATAAAAAAAGGAAAGAAGGCAAAAGAAACTTCACCAAAACCACCAAAAATGCCATATGAGCTGTACATTCTGGTAGGAGTTCTTTGGTGAGCTTGGAAATTATATTTTCTGCCTGAGCAATAAAATAAACAAATACAGACAGAAGGAAAAGCTGAAAGCACTTTCAAATAAATGCAACACCAACAATGAACTTGATGCTTTGACTTTTTCTGGAAATACTTCAGGCAGGGTTTGATTGGAGGTTTTAAATTCTGGACTGTGCATAGCAGGAGGTGAACAACACCCTCACAGGACCAAAATGCCTGGCTCCGCGGCTTTGGGTTTTGGTGGGGCTCCAGGGGAAGCCAGAGAATACTCAAAGCATGGAGAAAACCAAGTGCAGCCATCACTTTTGGAGAGCCAGGCTTTGTGAGTCTTGCTCGCTTTCGTACACAAAATCAGCGAGGATTAAACCCCAGTTTCCAAACCCATCTCTCACCCTCTGGACTCGCACGGCCTGGTGGCATACAGCGGGAGGATTTGTGAAAAAGTATTAAAGAACTGCTTGGGACTGTTTACCAAGGTCTGCTAGCTAAAGGGTCATACTATCTTTGATCAGCAGCTCGGGTTTAACATGAAGAGAATCTCTAGCAGTAAATGTTATGTTTTTGTCAATGCCATTGATAATTCTTTGGGCCATCTCACTTCTCTGAGTAGCACTTTGGGCCATCTTGCTTCTCTGAGCACCAGCTCACACGACACGATAAGAATGATTTACCACTTCATAGTGGTGTAGAAAAGAGAGGACAGAGGTACGAAGAATATGCTTGGATTTACCACAGTCCACCTCACATTTTTTCCTCATTTCAATAAATATGAACTTTTTTTCTTGTTTCCACAGGACATCAGTACAAAGTATAACTGTTGTGACTTTATTATAGCACCTACTGAAATAAATCTCATTTTGGACTAACAAGGCTGTGGAATACAAAAGACCCCAAGGTTACGAGATAATTTTGACTTTCCCAGTAGATAACTAGGACACAATAGGTCTCAGTTGCAGAATGAGAAAGGATCTTATTGTTAAGAATTTGTGATAATGTCATGTAATTTTTCCAAGCAAAACATATTTCAAAGTGACAGAATCACAGAATCACAGACTGGTTTGGGTTGGAAGGGACCTTAAATCCCACCCAGTGCCACCCCCTGCCCTGGGCAGGGACACCCTCCACCAGGCACAGGCTGCTCCAAGCCCCGTCCAACCTGGCCTTGAACCCCTCCAGGGATGGGGCGAGCCACAGCTTCTCTGGGCACCCTGGGCAGGGGCTCACCCCCCTCACAGCCAAGCATATTTCTTCCTAATATCTCACCTAAATCTCCCCTCTTTCAGTTTGAAGCCGTTACCCCATGTCCTATCATTACACCCACTGATAAAGAGTCCCTCCCATCCTTCCCTGTAGGCCCCCTTTAGGGACTGGAAGGGGCTATAAGGTCTCCCCGGAGCCTTCTCTTCTCCAGGCTGGAACACCCCCAACTCTCTCAGCCTGTCTGAGAGAGTTGGGGTTTCTGTGAACAGTAATGTTTTATGCGGACTATTGATTACTTCACCAGAGCTGAAGTTCTGATAATTGGGTGAGTTGTTTTAACAATGACAATAGATTTTCTTCAAATGAGTTCCCAGTCCCAATATAAGAAAATCTGAGAAAATTATGTCACTTGTAACATGAGAAAGGCTGGAGCGTACGATCAAATACCTGTGTCAGGTTGCCTATGACAGAATAGTAAAATAATAGCCATTGCACAGTTACATTCTCAAGCACGTTGTCCTTTATGTGTATGGTGTGACCTGTGCACGAGCTGTCTTTCTTATCCTTGGCAGTGGTATATTTAGTGCTTATATAAGTGTTTTTCATCTTCAGGGTGTTTTCCAAACATCTTTCTAATGCCTTGTAAAGAAGGCAGATACGTGATCGCCCCCCATTTGTAAATGAAGACTAGGAGATTTAGGATTTAGGATTTTGAAGTTTCCCTGAAGCTGGTATTTTTGTGCAGAGAATTCCTCGTGTCACTTACTGTTGATTTTGCCATTAGAATGAATTTTATGAAGTTAGTGGTCTTTATGATGGACCTGTGCTTGTTTAGCTGGTCTTGCCAAAGCCAAGTGCTTTTGCATAACTTTCAACAATAAAAGTCTCAAAAATCAATGTTCATGGAAATCTCTTTTTAAAGGTGGAGTGCTTTCCAAACTGCTTCTTTTTCATGACTCTTCTGTGGCTCCCAAGAACGCGTCACTAGTGTTTCTTGCTATTGATTATGTTTGATTTATAGTCTCAGTGAAGCATATTTAACCCAGAAGAACATGGTCCTCATCCCTCTTCCTTCAATTTAAATCCTCAAGCAGTACGTTCCTGATTCTCCTAACACCTATGAGTTACTTTATTTCAGCATATACTGTGCAATGGATGACACGAATTTCCAGTTTGTTTTTCAATCACTTTATATTTCCTCATTTGCAAGCAAGGCATTAAATAAGCAACAGCCACCTGACATGTCTCTTCACTAGATTTCTCCTCTCTGTGAATAATTTGATGACTGTTGTGAAATTGTTAGTTGCCTAGTAGCTGAAATGAAAAATTGCATTCTGTGTAATGGTATGACAAAAAAAAAAAAAAATCAGAAGCAGAAATCTGCTACAAATGTTGTCTTGTTAAATGGACAAAACCAACTCTCTCTGCTATATGGTATTAGTGTCATGACATGAGGAAACACTTCTCAGATGCAAAGCATTAATCTCAAGGAACGAGAAAAAAGATGCAAGAATTGAGCCTTTAAGGTGGCTTGAGCCTCAACCAACATCCTTTATTTTTCAAAACCAGATTGAATGTCATACAATACATATGATATTTGCCGAAAAAATTACTGTAATTAATATTTTATCATAATAAATAGATACAGTATTTGAACACTAACTTTTAGCAAATTTCCTGGCAGGTGACCATGTGGTTTCCAGCATCTAAATAAAATATATATGTGTGAGCCAGCATGTTCTGCTTGGGTCACGGATCACAGGGTGTTCTCCAAAGCTAAGAAAAACAGTGTCGCTGTGTCTGAAGTGACAGGAATTGTGATGGGGTGCATAGATTGCCTGACGTCGATATACTAACTTCTGCAAATTCTGAATATGCAAAGGCAGTTAAGCAGGGCTCTTTCAATTTCTCTGTTAGTTTTAATAGCGGGTATTATGAGAGGTCTGGGATCTACCTATTTTATTTGTCAAAACATAATTGCTTTTTTTTTTCAGGCTTGGAAGGTGAAAGTGATAGTACACGTGCGAAACAGCAGATGGAGGTAGTAAGATGTGAGATAACATATTGTCAGGCATGAATTTATGCATTTCTCTTGTTCCAGGGAAAAGCAGTGATGTGCAGAAATCTTCAGCTGAAAAATTTTGGATTGCTCATATTGTGCAGTTTTGGGGGGTTATTTCATAATATATATGTAAAACTGAAAATGCGGCAGGTTAGGGAGCAGCCTGCTGTGCTTGCTGTTGTGGTTAGGAGAGGAGCTCAGTACTGGTGTTCAGGCGCCTTGTTGTGTTAAGTGAGGGAGGATCTCCTTCAGATGAACCCATGCAGATGCAGGAAATTTCCAAAGTACTCACAAATCAATTTTTAAGGCTACTGGGACATCAGTGTTTGTTACTGCCCAGGGGAGAAAGAGCCCACTTTATTTTAAAGAGCTGAGCCCCGGAGCCGTTCTTGGTACCATCACCACCGCGGTGGGGGGCAGGCACGTCTGCCCTAGCACTAGACCACCCGGGGCAGTGTCAATACCCGGTGAGCTCTGGCAATGAAAACATGGCATGAGTCGACGTCTAAGTGTTTGTTAAGGTGACAGGTAGATCTTGCGGTACCTCCGGTGAACCGCTACCGCTCCCCAGCCCGGGTGGTTTAAAGCTTTCTCAGGTACAGCAACACCTAATGCCGCGAGCAGCGCGGACCGTTAGTGCTAAATGCAGCCCTGCTTCATGGTAGTATCACTTCCCTGGTGTGCGCTTTCTGTTTCTCCTCATGACTCTCCTATTTAGGATTTACAGTCTTTTTGGCCAAGCTGGCTTAAAAAAAATGAAAACCAAGCTAGCTTTCACTAGAGTTGTTAGCAAAATTGAGCTAACTTCCTCCTCTGTTGCCCAGCTGGTGTAAATCAATACAGTTCTGGCAAATTCAGTGGTACTTTTTGCCAGTTGCTCTAGTTACAAACTCAATCCAGTATCTCCCTGATAACCATCATGGATGAGAACAAAGAATATCAACAAAATAGCATTGCATCTCGTATGTCTCCGGTGGAGAAGGTTTACTTCTCAGCAGTCCGTTTTTTTTTTTTTTTTTTATTTTTACTTTTAAATTTTATTTCATTTCTTTCCCCCATTCTGTGGAGAACAGTGGTGTAATATCCTTTCGTTACACTGGCCTTGTTGAAGAGTTATCCCCCGCTACCGGAGGGCTGAGCTAAACAGGTTCCAGTGGCACTTGCTCCTTGATAACTGCAGAGCCTTAGGTAACAGTTTTAGACAAGAAGGAAAGAAAAGGCTCCCTGAACGCTAAACAGTTCTGTGTGGTTCGCATCCCACCCACTCCGCTGAAACGCGGTCCGTTAGCTCGGTATGGCTGATGCAATTTGAAAAGGGGCACCGGTTCATAAAGCAGTCTGCGTCTGCCAATAATAACTTCACAGATTGCTGGGGGGAAAAAAAGGAAAAGGGAAAAAGGGAAAAGGGGAAAAAAAGAAAAGGGAAAGAAGAAAAGGAAAAAAGAAAAGGGGGAAAAAAAGAAAAGGGAATAAAAGGAAAAAGAAAAGGAAAAAAAGAAAACGGAAAAAGAAAAGGGGAAAAAGAAAAGGGGAAAAAAAGAAAAAAAAAAGGAAAAAGAAAAGGAAAAAGAAAAGGGGAAAAAAAAAAAAAAGGGAAATAAGAAAAGGAAAAAAGAAAAGGAAAAAAAGAAAGGAAAAAAAAAAAAAAAAAAAAAAGAAAAGGGGAAAAAGGAAAGGGAAAAAAAGAAAAGGGAAAGAAGAAAAGGAAAAAAGAAAAGGAAAAAAAAGAAAAGAAAAAAACCCCAACATGATGTTGTGCAGGAGTACTTCTAATTCACTCTGAAAAACATCTGATACTTAGCAGTGACCTTAAGGAGCAGATGTCTTCTGAGGTGAATAATTTTGAGCGTGATACAAATGAAGGCCGATGTACAAAGTTTTGAAAAGTTTTGTTTCCTCTCTTGGGATTTGTGAACCGCTTATGTGAAACATAGTAAGAGTAAATAAACGAATAATGTTATGGATAAACAGTACATCTGCCAGGATGCAACTATCTGTATATACGTTTGCATTAAGAGCAGAGTATTTATTCAGTTGTGAAAGCGTCGTAGCAGTATTTCTAGTACATGTACAAAAACAATCAAGCCCCAAACTGTCCTCTCCATAACACACCGTATATTTCCAGAGCACAAAAGGACTAGCACAGCAAATATCTGTGGGAAGGAGTGGGTAAAAGGAGATGAGAGGAAGAGATAAGAGATGCTGATCATGAGATCGCCTTTTTGGCTGTATTCCTTTGCCAAGTTTAAATGGCCCGCTGAAGAAATGCATATTGGGAAAAAAACAGCTCCTTTAGTGGGGCATTCAGTGATAATTTTTAGCTGGCTCCAAGCAACCAAGAAGAGCCAAATTGTTATTGATTTATTGGGGTGAGAGAGCATATATGTTAAGGGTGTTGCCTAGAATTTGGGATGAAATCAATTCTTTGTTCTGCACAGACTTTGTAGAGGATTTTGGGGAAATCATTTACGCTATGGCATCTCATTAGAGCTTTGATTCAAACACAGAGAGGAGTTGTTGAAGCTAAGGATCGTCCAAGCCAATAATAAGGCATAAAAAGGAATCGAGAAGTTTGGAATTAAGCGTATCACCTGAAAAATTCCTGATATCTGCAGCTTTCTCTACTCCATAATATGTTGTGGGTTTTATTTCATTTTTCTACCTGTTGGTTTATAGCTTTTCATTTTCTTCATCCTTATGAAGCGAGTTCAAGGAAGAAATAATAGGATTATCTCTGATGTGACAAGACAGTAAAATCCACGGAGCTGACAGCCAGCGCCATCCTTGCTCCACCAAAGGGATTTCTGACATTAGGAAGTAGGGCTGTGCTAGACAGAAGAAAAACAGTGCTTAAATGACCCTATTCGGAAATAAAACCCTGAGGAAGAGTTTTGCGAAGATATTTTCCTTACAGGCTCTTTTTGCAAATACTTCAACCGAGTGGCAGTCGAGATGGGAAGCGTAGAAATGGCGAAGCTGAGGTTCTGGCTGAAAGATTTATTACACGGGATCAGAATATTTGCCTGCAGAGCCTAGGCTGAATGAAGCCCTGCTGAGGAAGTAGGATGGATGGAAGGTTTCAGACCTTTTAAGCTGACCACTAAATCCTTCCCATGACAAAACAGGACTCCGTCTTTTTACAAGTCACAGAGATAATTACCTAAATCCCACTGAGTACGAGGTACGAGGGTGGTTCACAGGGTGTATTCGGGGTCAGCCTCAAATTATCCCCATGGGTTGACCCAGTTTGCTGCACTGCATAAAAAGCTACCGCTGCCTTCTCTTCACTCGGATTTTGCAATGCTAAATATTATCAGTGCAAAACAAGGTTTTATTATAATTTTTAAAAGTGGAAACGCAGCTAATGTAACTTGAAAGGCAGAAGTTACATACTGCATTTTATTCATATTTTTCCCTATGATTTGGTCTCTTTTACAGTGGATCATAATTCTCTTCCTTTTAGCAGACTCATTAATTTGGAACTCGGTTCCCCTTTGTCAACTTATTTTTTGATTTTCCATAATGTTGAATATTTAAGGACAGACAACTTTGTTTAGTTAAAGGGAATGCTGGGAAGGAGGAAATTTAGTTGTTTTGGATTTTGGGGGGGTTGTCATGTACCACTCATCTTGCTGAATTACCATACTTTGGCTGAGGTATCACAGACCGTGCGTCTGCTTTAAGCTTGTGCAAATGTGAGGCAAAAATTCTACAGCTTAAAGTTCGGGGTAGAATATTCGAAAGAGTACATTTTCCCACACGGCTGCATTAGGCCACCAACACGCGTGAATTTGGGCGATCATGGCCAACTGACTCAGTAATTCTGTGTGTTGATGCCAATAACGAAGAGATGTCTCAGGGAAATGAACTAAACCTCATTATCCTTTCTATCTTTACGACTGAGATATTTTTAGTAAGATAAAAATACTGAAATAATGTCAAAACAATTAAGTAAATTTTCCTTCTAAGATCTGTACCACTTTGCCATAAGGGATCCACTTTTTGGTTCTCTCTACTTCCCATACAAAAATATTTGCTACAAAAAGTGATTCAGGTAGAACACGGATCCCGTTATTCACTGAAAATGCCAAACTAAATGTTATAGGTGGCATCACAGTGGCTTGGATATCAGAAACCTATAATTGTCCGTCGAGTCCAAATTGACCACTAACAAATAGAAAGTTTGAAGAATGAAACACGTCATACAAACTGTAATTACATTTGACCTATTCTGTCTGTGACTTTTGTTTTGATGTGTGGGTGGAGCAAAAAACCCCCAGTGTTATTTCCTTGTGCGGGTAACCGGCTTCACCCGCCGGGTGCTGCGCAAGGTGAGCTGACACGCTGCAGGTGTACAGCATCCCTCCGCGCGAGAAGGCGGTTCTAAACAGAAGCAAGAAAACAAGATGAAGAACAATTAGAATATTTTACTGCTGCCTAGCGTTGAAAAAAAAATCATAAATAAATAAGTCAATTCTAGTGTTTGCATAAGTGGCAACTTTAGAAACACAAAGCGCTACGAGAAAGAGCAGCCCTTACGCTTTGCTGAAGGCTCCACAAAACGGCACCTTAGCCGGTCATGTTCCAAACACCCTAATGCAAAAAACATGTAGCGTATACAAAAAGTCCATGTTTATTACCCAGCCAGTGGGTATTAGGAATTAATGACGTGTTTAACCCAGCTAAATACCCTTCCGCAGCCTGATAACTCCATTGGAGCGATTGCCATCGCTGAGGAGAATGAGATTTAACTGTTGGCCTGATGGCTGGGGTTTGATGTCCCAGCAGCTGCGGCAAAAACTCCTTGGGACTGGACTTGAATACTGCTTTGGAGAGCTTCACCTCTTCCCCATAGGACAGAAGAAGAGATGAGAGTTCTGAAATTTGTTAAATTCAGAAGGTTTTTGACCACAGAGTGATAATTACCTTCAGTTTTGATCCAATTGTGTTGATCTCTTGGTGCTACACCCTGATTTTTTTCATGTTTCAATTTTGAACGAGTCCTAAAACAGAGAACATGAGTTTATATCTGGTCTATCCTAGCAAATTTAGGATGAATGGGAACATTTTTCTGGCACTGAGACCGACTGGCATGATGTAGCCTTTGAGTATCCTAGTGAACTTGCTTTCCCGGAAAACTAGCTTTGTATCCAAGGCAATTGGTGCAGATTGAAGCAGGGTGTTAGTCAGGAGGAAGTTCAGCTCTAGTCAGGAGCTGTATTTCTGTGAACACGCAGAAAATTATCCCCCTTCAGCTATTACTTGCCAGGAGCAGTGCCCCTGCTGATGCCCATGGGCTGTTACCAGCCCCAACACAAACAGGGTTAACAATAAACTTCAGACTTACTCACTGGTTAAGTACTTCTATGGCTGAATTCCCAGTGGCTTAATTAGAACTGGGATTTGTTTTTCAGGGTTTTAGTTTAAGTAAAAAATAACCAGTACTGGCAGTACTAATACAAAATTACCAAGGATTGATCAAAATAACAAAAGTAAAAGGCTTTAGGAGATTTCCGATGGAATTCAGGTACACTGCCTTTTGTAGACAGCTTTTCTAGGAAAATTCAAAGCCAAGAAATTATTGAAAATTATCAGATATAAAAGCTGGGAAAACAAATACTAATTAACAAAAGCTGCACATTCTCTGGCAAACTTCTGCTGCAGAAACATTTTAAGAAAAAGCAAATACAGCAGGTATTACACTGCCGGTCACTCGGAGCACAGCCGCAGACTGCGACCCGTTACACACTCACAAGACTCATTCACACTCATCACCGGTGTTTTCAGCGAAGTTATTCGGGATTGACATTGCTGTAATCTGAGCCTTTTTTTTTTTTTTACCTTGTTTGGTAAAACATATGTGGTGTTCCTCTTCATTCAGCTGACCGCATGTTCCCTCTCAGGCAGTGTTGACTCATTCCTTGTATCTCCCAGTCTGTTTTGAAGACAGCTGCTATCAATGCAGCATGAGATGATCGAACATCCCCTGTCGGTTATCGTGTTGTGAATTTGTTTTCTGCTTGGGGTAGTGAAAGGGTAGTGAAGGAATTAAAAACTCACTATTCCATGGTCTATCATCAGCAGATAGCTCAGGAATAATAGAGCAAAAGACAATTTCAATATTTTCATGTAATCCATCACAGCAGAGTTGGCCTTTTCTGTGCAACGCTATATGATTTCTTTCCTTTCCTTTGGCATTCAGCCTGTTTTCACAAAGCTACAGGCGAAGTTTTGCGGCATGGTACGAGAAACGTGCACCTTTTGGACTGAATTCAAGCTGTGGTTGCCCGATGAGCTCCCCTTTATTTCTGTGGGCATTTGCAGCAGAAGTGACTTCTCTGTAGCTGCGTCCAGCTACGGATTTTCATCTGCGGGTAGAGGATTTTAATTCCCTGAGGACACACATGCCGTGTTATATCTGGGCTGCCGCCGTGCTTTTCCCCAGCCTGAACAGATGCCGTTTGCTGTTGGAGCAGCAGCGCAACCGAGAAGCCTGGTATTTTGTAACCTAATGAAGTCGTCATTCCAAGCCCCCCAGGGCTATCTGGGAGGCGGCTGGGATAAACTGTAAGTGCCACAAGCCAAGGCACTCTGTTATGTTGCTCTAAGACGCAGCTTGGTGAAGCCTGCTGTTTGGCTGAATGCTTGCTGACATTTGGTATTCATGTATGGACAACGCTTGCCAGCCGTATCTTCCCAAAGAAAAATGCGGCAAGTCTGTCTGTTTTCAGCTTTGCTGCACTAACTTGCTGCCAGATTTTCCTGTGGCAGTTACCTAACTGTCCAGCATCTTTCCAGTCAGAAAATAACAAAGAAAAAGACTCAGAAGAGGAGACGGGACGAGTTTATCTGGAAGGAAATATTGGGTTCTCACTCAGTTTATGTCTTGTGGCAGGTTCTCAGTATGACGCTGGCATGGAAATCCAGTGACCTTATTAAGATCATTACAGGATTTCTCTCCCGCTCTTTAATGCTCTCCTGTCCACAGTCGGCTTCGTGGCAATGTGGCATTTAGCACTTTTTGAGCAACCCACCTCCAGAGTTGTCTTGGCCTCTTTAGTTGCTTCCTAAATCACAGTCTCATGATTACTCTTCCAGTAACATCTCAGCAAGCACTTCTAATACAGTCTTGAATTTTTGGTTTTGGTGTCCTTTTCCTTATTTGTCGTAGTCAATTTATCTCAGTATTCCATACGTAACTTTTATTCTTTCTGTATAGATATAGAACTTGTCCTTTTCATATTTTGCCTTGCTGGCATTTCATTTGTAAGCTTGCTGTTGACGCCTTAGTCTGTGAACACACTGTAGTGTTTTTTTGTCCTCGGAAGCCAATCTGGTCCTCTCAGTCTTAGACTGAGATTCTTAAGAGTCCATGTCCTCTTTGCATCTTCCTCTCCAGACTCATCAGTGATGTATCAGCACGGTTAGTTAAACGTGAGTCTAAAGCGATTCTTAAGTTGAGATTCAGCTGACATCCTTGTCACTTACACGCGTTTAAGTACATTCATAATTGAAGCTCTGGAGCTCCCCAGATAGCGGCGCGGGCAGCGGGTGCTCGGTAGAGGAGACCCAGGTTTTGGGAATTGTTCTCCTTAGGGCCAAATGTCAGCCCATGATGTGTATAACACACCACATAAATCTTGTGACAAGCACTTCAGCCTATTCTTTGCCTTACCAAATAAGCACAAATCTGGTCTTACTCTTTTCATATTCCTGTGAACATATACACCTTCGCAACACGCGTGAGGAAGCCCAGGAAACACTTGTCAGTGAAGCTTTTAGTTTACAGACCTTCGGGAAGGAGTTGTGTGTGGTAAGTTATGTAGAGGGAAGTTTTGAATCCCTGTTACAAAATCATAGTGAACAAGCATGCTGGTCGCTTTGTTTTAGTCTTAAAAAAAAAAAAAAAAAGGCTAAATTGTAAGACTTGCCTTTCAAGCAGCCAAACAAATAAAAGCAGATGGTGGTTTTAAGCTGAATTTCCCTGCAAAAATGTAAATAAATCACAAAGCTTTCTGTATATGTGAAAGAAATCTAGTCGAATCCTTTTGCCGTAGCAAATGCCTCATGCACTGCACTGTGGTTTGGTCTTAAACTCCTACAATAGGAAAACAAGTTTTTAAACAGCCCCTGAGCAGACGCGAAGGCAGATTTCAGTTCTTAAAATTCCAGGCTTGTTCCCAAGCTTCATCCTTGATGCGAGGAGAAGGAGGATGGGAGAAGGAAAGGAGCACCCAGCCCATGTATTAGTTCATCTGCGTAAGGCCTAGGGAAGCCTTGAACTTCCTTATCTACTCGTGTTCTGCTTCTCTTAAGGACACTTTTTGCCTATTGCTGCTTCATGACTTGGGCAGCTGGAATAGGGTGACTATCATCAACAGGGGCTTTTTAAAAAAACAACCTTCTACACTGGAAACAGTGATTTTTTTTTTTTTTTAAATTTTTTTTTTTTGTAGCAGCACTGGCAGTAAGACTTCGCTGGTATGTGATGGTATTTATGGACCAAACATGAAAGAAAGATCATAGTCTTGACAGGCAGAGAAATTAGACTCTCAACTTCCAAGAAACTGAGTTTTTTCTTTTCTCACCACAAGTGCCCTGGTATTTCTGAAGGCATATAATGGAATCGAACCCCTCTCCTTTTACATAAACACTGATTTGTGATTAAGTCTCTGATGTGATTTATTACTCTATGAGTTTCTGAAGGTCATCATACTGTAGTGATAATAGAAACCCAGAAGAAACACAGCTGAGAGGTGGTGATGGAGCATGGCATAAACGGATCCAGTGTTCCAGAGAATGATTAAAAAAATATTCTGGAACGAAGCAGGCTACTGAATATTTTTTCAAAATCCTTGTCTCCTAAGTGTAATCGCACTGTTTCATTTGATAAAATATTATTCGCCTAAAGCAGCGTGTTTTGCTGGAAGAACTGCCATGTACTTCTGCATTGGGATGTGGACTTTGGGGTGGTTCAAAGACACGATATGAATTCACATTATTTTTAGCTGGAGACGGGCACTTTACCTCCCATTGTGTTATGAAATTATTCCCTTTAATTCTTCAACAGCAAATAAAGCAAATCAGCGGTCTCTCTGGAGATGTGCTTAGGAAATAGCATGTATGAGAGTCTTTTATCTGAGGGCTGCAGCTCACATTCTGCTGCTTCACTGCATGCAGTGCAGTGATTCCAGATTCACAGCTATCTAAGTAAGAGAAGATTTTGGAATGGGATGGAGAAGATTTCTAAATAGGAAAGTTGGGGTTTTTTGGGGGGGTTATTGTTTTTTTTTGGTTTGATTTGGGTTGCGTTGGGTTGCGTTGGGTTGGGTTGGGTTAGTTTGGGTTGGGTTAGTTTGGGTTGGGTTGGGTTGGGTTGGGTTGGGTTAGTTTGGGTTGGGTTGGGTTGGGTTAGTTTGGGTTGGGTTGGGTTGGGTTGGGTTGGGTTGGGTTGGGTTGGGTTGGGTTGGGTTAGTTTGGGTTGGGTTGGGTTGGTCTTTTTTTCCCATTTACGAGGGAAAGTAAAACACAGTCTGTTGGCTGGAAACAGAATGTAGCCAGACTTGAGGTAAGGCATTAACTTCTAGTGGTGACAATGGCAGAGCACTAGAAACCAAATTATTAAAGGATATAGAAAATTTTCTCAGATGTTCTGTTTACAGTTCAAGATTAGATGTGAACCTGCAATGGTAGGAGTAATGTGATTTCTTACAACAGCTATAAAAATAAAACTTTGATGTAGGAATTCTCAGTTGAACAGCTTTGTTTTCTGTTGTTTGAGACTAGATTATTATACTATTTCCTCTTGACCTGAAAGTCCCTGTATATCTCATCAATGAGATTGCGTTTTTTTCAAAACAGAAGATCAAAGTGCACTAGAATGGTATGTAACTATTATTTATGGATGTAAAGTTAATCCTCTAAAACAACAGAGAGAGAGACTGTCATTGAAGAGATTGTGTATAGGCACACCTGGTTTGCAGAAAAATGCACTGAAAACGTAACTGTAAGTATTTCAGAGAAAAAAAATCCAGTTTTCAGTCATATCACAGAATTTTTTTAATACTGTTCAAAAAGTACCTGACTCTACATAAACACCAACTATAACATGATGTAGACAATCGAGAAACAAGCAAATGTATTTTTCAATGCTAAAATAAATTACATTTGTACAGGTAGAAAGCAAAACCAAAGCTGATAAAAATGTTAAATTTTATGAAAAATCATTTTCAGTTCACATCAAAATAATAACTTTACATTCTCTATTTTTTAATAGTATAAGCAGCAACAACATAAAAGAGAACAAACGCTCACAGAATGTTTGAAACCAGTTGTTCATAAGTTATTAGCAAATTAAAAAAAATAATTACAAGCACTTGTAGCCCACACAAATCTTTTAGAATTGGCACCGTCTCTCTAAAACATCTATATTCTATATAGATTTCTAATTACAAATACCACCAGCAGCTGCCATATAATCCTATTAGTACATGTAATATACATGGTATATTTGTTCCCATTTGGCAGATCGGAGTGACTCAATGATTATTGTTTGTACTGTCATTACTCAGATGAGAGAAAACCAGCCACATACACCAATTCATCACGAGATGAATTTTTTACTTACCTTTATGCTTCACTGGTCTCTATCTTTTTTCCTTTTCACAGTATAAAATTGCAAGCGGCAAATGCAGGGATCTGAACAGAGGGTATAATAATAAACCACAGCAAAAAAAGGGAATCCAGGTAATTCAGCTGGAGTTTTTAATACGTGCAGTGCACATTGAAATGGGCAGCAGATGAATGATTTTCCTGTTCATGGAGAGTATTGACTTCCTTTTATGAGATGCATGGAACTGCCAGAAAACTGTGACCTGTTTCTCATTTTTGGACATGTTCTCTCACATCCCTGAACACATTTAGTCAAAGTACGATTTTCCCATGGGGATACCTGCTAGAGGAGCAACGATAAAGAAGAATGGTGGGAAGGTACAATTCACCAAGCCTAGCAAGTTGCTTCAATAACGAACCTAATAAAATATGTCTGCTGTTTGATCCAAAAGGAAGTAGGAGGAACATCCTGCCGTTATTATTCTCTGCTGAAGCAAATAGCCAAGATTTAGGTTTGGTTGGCCACTATCAAACTTTGATTTTCTTTACGCGGGTGTTAACCTGGAGTGATTCCGTTGACCTCAATAGATTAAGGGCCCGTGCCAGTAAAGGACTTCAGCACTTAAAGTTATGCCATGCAATAACTATCGTTTTAGACTGTTTGGCTCTAGCGCGGAGGCCAGAACCCTTTGTTAAATGTCTAACCCTACTGTGAAGTCTTCGAGAAGAGTTAGGTGCCCAGGAAAGCAGTGCAACAAGGAAAGAGATGTCTGAGATTACTTTACTTGAGCCAGTATGGAAACGGATGCACAAAAAATACTAATTTCCAACTGGGATCCATTTCCAGACATGGTTATAACTTTTGTTTCTGTGGTGGGTGGCTTTTGTAAAAGATGGCTGGAGAAAAATGAAATTAGTCCCTTTTTTCTGCAGTCTCAGAGAAGTGGGAACCCCAAGTTTAATTCCTTCACCTATTCAAGAAGATTCAGACTCTCCCTGCCCAAAGAAGACTCTGAGAACTCCAGGTGGAAGACAAGATGGTTGCAGACCCAGAGGCGGGGAAGGGCACGTCCTCCCCTCCTGTCACTAAAGCACTTTTCAGGAAAGTATTTATTTTTTTTTTAGCCAATACATAGCACAGAAAAAATGTTGTCTCCACTTCTTTGTGGTTAAGATACTCACCTGGTTTCTGCTCCTGAGATTTTTAAAGTATCATATATTAAATGGTCACGTACCATCCCTAATTGTACGAAGTGTATGTCCTATCAGGGTGCAGAGAGGCTGTTCCTTTGCTACTCTGAGACTCTTGGATTCCCTTCTATCTTGTGAAGTTACCTTAGTGAGATGAACGGAGGGTGCCCCAACACAGAGTCAATTAGAGCATTTTCCAGCCAGGAGGCAGATTTCGATCACCTCTGGCAACGGTTGGGTCTGAATTTAGGTCTCTCACCTTCTGCCTGACTGCTCTGACCTGAAGGCTATCATAAAAACAGTAGCATAACCAGACCCACGGCCTTAAAACAAAGGATGATTTCTACTCCATTTTATAGGGAGTAGGATCCTGTTGGCCTATGTGCTGTGTGCTCTGTGTACTCGTTTATGGGATACACAGGGATTTAACCTAGGAAATGCTGTTTTCTGGATCCCTGATGGGTTTTAGCATGAGTTGGGTGCAAAGTTCCTTAGATGTGTCAAGATCAGGGTAGTTCTGAGCATACGCAGACATACAATGCTAGATTTCTGAGTAAGGTGGAGGTTGAATATTGGTTTTAAAGTTGAGTTCTAAATGTAGGTAATAAATTCTGCTCAAATCCTAACTTTAGGCACCAAAGTCCTTTTTTGGGTCAGCCCTGACACTGGTTTCCAGTACAATAAGAAAGTCACAGTCACATTATTAATCCTGAGCATAGTGCTCTGATTTCCCTAAGGACTCGACATTTTTGGTATGCTGTCTGTTGCTGTCATGTTTTTTCCTCTCACCTCATAAATGATGTATTAAGCAGAATAGCAATGTTGCGCACTTTCCTCTACAGAATTTACACCCACAGCTATGCTGTCTTTCAGTCTGGTCTTGGTCTCTCTAAGGAAAACATCCCCAGGTGAACTCCACTGTCATCCAGTGTCTGAGTCATGGATTGGCCTTCCCATTTGCTCTCTTTGGAGATCTTATTCTCTCAATTTTGATCACGAAGTTTTCCTTTCGCAAACACAGCAACTGAATAAACATTCAAGCAAGCTAACTTTTTTTTTTTTGCTTTTAAAACTTTTAACAGTTAATTTTTACTTAGCATTTAATTCACTTTTGTAGCTGGAAATCAGTGGAAGAAGCCAGCACCTTGTGATCAACCAGGCTTCCTGAAACATCAGCAAGTGCTTTGTGGACCGTGGTCTAAAAATCTCTGGTCTAAGGTATCTGTATGAGTCTAGGCACCAAATGTTCAGATAGAAGTACAAGGAAGCACATCTCCAAAGTCATGCAATTATTCTTCAGAGCCAATTAAAAAATACAGTTCTTCTTCAGTATTGCTAACACTTCTTCCCAACCGGCCTGCCAGAGCGATTCACTTTATTTCAGAAGCACAGATCCCAGAGGTGGTTACACCTCCACTCTTCAGGGTTGGCCTCAAGTACAAAAGAAACAAGTGATTTTCTGAGGTCTTTGTGGTCAAGAATGACAATAGTTTCAACTTCTTTAATTCCCTTTCTGGCAGCAGCACTAAATTGGAAGGCAATTTCAAGCCATTCAGTTGGTACTTGCACATTCTTTAGTTAGATTGGAAAGTGTTCCTGATTGTAACCATTGCTTTTATGGCTGAAAACCCTGCCTTTATATCTTAATGTCCTAAACAGACACTAGCATACAAATAACATAATGAAATCATAATGTCTGCCATTCATAATTTTCTCTTTTCTTGTGTCAAACCCACTGACAAAGTACTTTCCAGTCTTGCAAACATCCCACTGGGCTCCTTTGTCTACAGTTATTAGATAATTCTCTTCTTCCCCAAAAAACCTTTCCTACCTTTGACGAAATCCAAACATATCATACAGGGTGACATTGGGGCATTCCAGCCTGTACAATTAAAATGGATTTTGCCTTCTTTAAATGCCACTGAGGCTGACTTGTCTTTCATTAAAGACAGGCTGCAACGGGGAGGTACAATCTCAGCAGTGCCCATCCTTGGTTCCTTGTGCAATCAACATTTCTGCTGTGGTTAATGAATATACAAAAGATGCAAAAGAGTCCTCCCAAAGTGAGAATAAGCAAAAGTGTTTAAAATGTAGGTTTTGTAACATCAGTTTTTTAGCCTCTTAAAACATTTATTCAGGTTTTAGATTGAGGGGTTTGTGTGTGTGCGCGTATGCATGTGCGCACAAATATATATATATATACACACACACCATCTTGACAAAATATATGAGAGTTGTCAAGAAGCTCTGAGCAATAGCCATGACCAGGATTGTGCAGAGTTACAATCTGGGAGCAGAAGAGCTATATTTATGCTGTGTCACGGTTTGTCAGTTTCTATTTCTCATTCCTTTGTACTAATTTTGTTTTTAAGAGAAGATTTTTATGTCTTTCTGTATCATCCTTATTTCCACTGTTGATTATTTCATAGTGCGGTGAAGCCCACAGATTTTAGCAGGAATATGTTAATATTAACTGTCCACCAACATAAGAAAAGACTACGGAAATGGGAACCTAAAAGGCTAGGTAGAGATCAAGATGGAGAATGTCCTAATAAGGACACTGGTCAACAACTTAAAGTATAAGAGAACGGATATTAATAGAATCCCTTTGAAATTCAATTGAAATTCACTATGTCAGTATGCTCTGGATATATCAAAACAATATTGCACTGATGGGAAACGTATATTATCATAAGCCTTCCATGAACAACATTTAAGTGGTCCAGACTCCCTAAATGAGCGTGTTTGTGTCACAGACTGCGTGGCTATGCCCTTCCCTTAGATGTGGGTTGTAACCTATGAAAGAAGATGCTTTCTCCTGAAGTCATGGGCGGCACGGGAACGATGAGACGTGCTCATGCTGTGACCCAGGAGGGCAAAACCGAGCTCTGGTCTGGAAACCGTAGAGCTGCACAGAACGGAGTCTCCGCTGATCAGTCGTGTGAGGAAGCAAGAACTACATATAAGCAACACGGACCTACAGTCATGACTTGATGTGTCTACCCGCCTCCTGGAGTAGAGCTTTGTGACCTGCCGGTTCATGCTACAGGCGCAGCTAGTGAGTGACTGTACCTGGCAAAATAAGCATGCCCACAGCTGTTGGATAACACTGCCTTGTGCAGGAGGTACAGAGTCACCAGAGCACCTCTCTGAGGTGTTACCCTGGATTCAATCATCTATTACTTTTTATTTTAATGTTGTTGAGCAGCAAATTGGGGTGCAGCAATAACGGTGAAACTAGCTTCCCAAAGGAACAGAAAACGCTCTTTGCTAAACTATGTGAATGTGCTTTCTTTTTTTTTTTTTTTATCAAATATTTATTATTTTGAACATGAGGGAGAAAAAGGAGGTATGAATTTTGATTGCAATATATTTGTTATCTTTGAATAAGTAAGATCTAAAGGTTTTGAAAACGAAACGTAGCAGCCTTGTTTCAAGGCTCCCTTCCATGAGGCTGTCTTCTGTATAAGGCTACATCAACTCAGCTTTGAAGTGAAGTACATCATTCACCACTTCATACTATCCTTAAATAAAATAAAACAAACCCATAAAAGTTTGGCACCTGAGGACAGCTGTATCATGAAGGAGAGAGCCAATACAGTGTGCGTTTAGGGCCTGACTTACAAGTTCTATGTAACTACACCTATCAAAAATTATTTAGCTTCTATTCAAACTTTAAAACTCTTCCCTGCCTGTATCAAAAAAGTGCTGTGACAGTATGAAGCGCACTAAACTGTACTACCTTGATATAGGAAAAAATATGAGGAATCCCCTTGCTTCTTCTGTGAGTTGCTAAGTAGCAAAGAAAGACTCTGTTGGTTCATATCTCACTAGGTCTTCTCTGTTTTAACCTTTACTCCGTATTGCTTTGAAGTATTTTTTCTTTTTGTTTTTGTTTGCTTGTTTGTTTTGTCACAGTTCATAGCTGCAAGGCATCAGCAGCTAAATAAAGTTAAAATTGTTGCTTATTAAAGAGTAGCTAAATCACCTCTAAGCGGATTTTGACACCGGGTTTTTTTCCCTATATATGAATTATGATTACGACAACCTTTCCACTGACAGTTAGCATTCATCATAATCCAGACTGGTCTCCTAAAATGTTGTCATTCAAAGTATGGGAGAAGATCCTTAGGGTGTTTACCTGTTCCTTACAAGCAAAGATTATGGGAGCCCGAATAAATATTTTAACTGGTAATGTTAGCATAAGAACATCCATAAAAATGTATTCATTTCAGTAGGGAGTGCAGCTATAATATAGCTCGATAGTGCTGCTAGAAAGAGAATATTCACCTCAACAACTTGCCCTGATAAGGGAATTACAAAACAGTACTCCAGAAAATATTTTTTGCTACTTCATTATTAGTTGGCAACGTGGTGAAATAGTCAGGAAATCTTCCTTGGGTTTTGTTGCTGTGAAGGTGAATCCAATGTTAACAAATCGAATTTTTGATACTGATAGAAGAGAATTTCATAAACAAATGCGTAGGTTGAGAAGTCACTTGTAAAGCCCTCCATATTGCAGTCACTCACTGCAAAGCCTCAGCTTAGTGTTATCCACGTGTAACGCATCACGGACACAATATGCTTCAGCAAAAAGTTTGGTAGTTATTGAACATACATTACTGCTTTTCGAGATCTTCATAGAAAAAAAAAAAAAAAAGAAAGCTTGACAGGTTGGTCCCAGATTTGAGTCTGTTAGAAAATGTACATTCAATGTTTGGTCTTCTATTCTTGATAAAAGATCAAGGTTCACTTCTGGGTAAGGAATCAGAGTAAACAAACAAACCCTTGTACAGTTGTTTACAATCTAGTTTCCCCCCGCCCCGTATATTGTACACACGGTTCGTTGTAATACTAAAGCAAAGCACTTGGTATGTAACTGATTTAACAGACTCCTTATAAGCCCTCAAAAATAGATTCAGTGTTTCTGAAAAGCCCATGTTTTTTTAAGGCCACGATAATCTGCCAAGAGTCATTTTGTCTTTAAAACAGCATAATTAATCTGATGTTTCCACTTCTCAAGTAATTCCTCTTCTTCCTCTACATTTCTCACAAGATGACCCAACGCCTCTCACTCTGCCTGCATAAACACTGGAGATCTTGAAGGCTTGGCTGTCCCCTCACTACTTGCTTGTAGTCGTTGAGATCCAACGTTGTCTTGAACTACATTCACAGCGAAGAAGAACTTTGAGTATAATCTCTGATGAGGAGCGTGTCGTACTTTGGGGAGGATGGGATACAGAGAGCCGATTCGGAAACCGGAGAGCTGGGAGATGCACTTCCAGAATCGATGGAGTCTCTAAAAGGAGAAGGAGGAGTTAAAGCTACCAACTCCTCAAGGTCTTGCTTGGCTGATGGGGTCTCCGAAGTGCCTTCTTTGACGCTGCCATTTGAAGGTTTCCTAGCTGACTGCGAAGCGCCATTGACTTCAATGGCAGGAAGCGGTTGGATCTCTGCAAATGTGGTCATTGTCGTAGGGAGCTGGATTTCCCGCGGAATCAGGTATGAAGAACAGAGAGGAGTGGCCACCATTGTCCCTGGAGTGGCTGTTGAAAGCATCATAGAGTTCAGCTCGCTGATATTGGCCGTAAAGCGAGTAACCACGCTACTGATCTGCTCCATGAGGGACCCTTGAGAGGAGCTACTTCTCTGAGGAGGCTCTGACTGGAAGGTAGGGGCCTCATCTTCTGTTCGGCTAACGGAGGCAGTTCTGTGGCTCAAGGTGCTGATAGGCGAGGGAGTCTGCGGTCGGTACTGAGCTGGGTATTGCTCTTCTGCTTCCGAAACGTCGTAAAGCGTTTTGGCACTGGCCTCTGGAAATGTAGCGCTGCTACTGTGTCGGCTACTATCTGTGCTTTTAGAAAAAGGCTTGATCACTGCGGTTTGATTGGGGTTCTCTTTCTTGTTGATGTGGATTGACAACCGCTGCCAAAGGTGTGCTCCTCTGCTGCTTTTCTCATTCTGGGCCCAGGAAACGGATTTCCCATTAGAGCTGTAAACAGAAATGAGATAAGATGGTAACTTGCATCAAACTTAAAAATGTAATCACTGTGCCTGTACCATGGGTATGTGGTGTCCTGGAGCTTATATTCATCATAAAGATGACTGTTATTTTACCTATATCATCTATATCTGCATCTATTTCTATCGCGGTACATCTATATCTATCACTTATACCTCTGTGTTCTAGGAAAACAAGCAGAGTGGGCCAACTCGTTTCACAGGCCATTTTTTCATCCAGCTGTGACCTACCCTGTGCTAGTTCACGGCCACTGCTGACCCCTCTGTTGCTGCCCTCGGGACATAGGCAGTGTCCACCCTGAGGGAGGGAGCAGCTTGATGGCTTCCCTTCTGTTGGATTGCTGTCAGGAAGGGCGGCGGTGGGACTGAGGGATGCGTGGAGGAGTGAGGAAGAGGTACCTGATTGGAGGGAATAGATGAGAGACCTGGACTGGCCGGGTTGCAGCCGGCAGGTATGTGGGCTGGCCTGGGAGCATTGATGTAGGGTGATGGCCACGAATTCCTGGTCTGGGGCAGGGAGTGTAGACTGGGAGATGGAGAAGCATAGTCCATTATGCCTGGGGAAAAAATCTGTTTATATCCCAGTACTTGGAAGTACTGGAGCAATGCTCGGAAGGGGCCTATTCAGTTTGTGGGTGGAGAGACGTTTCTAATGGGTGACCTCTTCTTCATCAGGGTACTTGGTAAATTAGCCACCACTAGCTTAAAGAACTTAATTTTTTTAATTGCAGGTCAGCTCAGAGAATAAGACCATATTCCTCATAGGAAGGAAATATTGGACATTGTACACAAGAAGCTCCTCATGGTGACCTGATTTTGGAGACAGCAATAAACATGTTTGCTCCACTCTCCTGCAAAATGAGTCCTCCTGGGGTAAGTTCTCTTCAGATCCCATCATGCCCTGCTCTTTATGAAAGTTGCTTTTTTTTCTTTTTTTTCTCTCCTCTGGTTACCTAAGGAGAGCCAGATGTGGCACTTACATAGTATAAAACCACTCCTTTCCTTTTACATCTTCCTTAGGCTGATGAGCTGGTGTTTATACGTACATTGACCGTTAGTTCTTGGGATTAAGAAAGACCATTAGAAATATTTCTTAACTGAAACAGACAATGACTCTGAAATGATATCAACAGGAAAAACATAGTCTCCACATACAAATAAGCGTGATTTATATATAAAATGCAACAGAACTTTACACGATTCGCTCTGGTTTCCAAAACATTTTCTGCAGCCATTTAGGATTTTTGGAAAGACAACCACATTGGAGACCCTGGCAGAGTATCACAAATTTGTTGTTTGTTTGTTTGCTTTTTAAGCCTGAAATAGATATACTCACACATGTTAGCCTGCAGTATAACAGTTTGCAAGACACACAGTTTACTAAACACAGATGACTTTATACCAGCCTTCGCGTGGAGGCTTGCCACGCACTATCGGTTTAATAGCTCTTCCAGTCATCTAAAGAAAAAAAGGTTGTGCGCAGGGTGTAAACAAAACCTTCTTGTGGGTTCGCATCCACGATTACATTACATGGACTTATGATGGATCACGTAACACAACATATGCCAAGAGCTTTCCCCTTCAAAAGCAGCATGACAGAATCCAGTAGACAGACACAACGCAAACTAGTGGGTATTTTAAGAGAGACTCGACTGGGGGATGACCTGTATGAGTGTGTAAGGGCTCACCCTGTTGCTGCAGCGATCACCAGGATGTTGTCTGGATCTCGGAAGCTAACTGTTACGCACCTACCCGCAAAATGCCAGGCAGAACAACTGGTGGCTTGTAACTTGCTGTTCAGTAAATCCCTTCCTTTTGCTGTACCTGAATCACAGCAAGCAGGAATAGCCAAAACTAACCTGTAGCACCGATCACTGACTCTTTGCATCTCTGCGGATGTGATTCTGAGCTGAACAGGAGCCAGCACGAACATCCGTAACGTCCTCAGAGGAAAACTGTTGCCTCTGAGGCTGTGTGCTCCTCTCGCTGGAACAGGCACTGGGTGGGTGTGGAGAGCTGTTTGAGAGCCCCGTCTCCTTGGTCGTGCCGAGTCCTGAGCTCAGTGGGAGCTCGGTGACAGCAGCAGGAGCAGGATCTGGGTCCTTTGTCAGGTGAGATCTTGCTTCTAGTTCTGGTTTGATGACCGTGAGACCTCCCCCCAGCTCCTGCCGAGTTTGAGCTGGGCCAGGAGGCTGGGTCACCCAGCGCTTGTAACTCTGATCTGGCCGCAAGAGAGGGCCGAGTTCCAGTCCTGGATGTCCTCCCTGGTGGGATCTCTTAACTCTGCTGAGTTCAGAGCTCAGAGGGGTCTGTGACAGACCTGCCTACCACAGAAGTGAAATAAATGCCATTAACACAAAGGATTAGCCAATGCATAGAAATGCTTGCCCGAAGTGAGAGGTATGTTCTAGCACCCTCCTCACTTCAAGCACCGGCTTAGTGTAGGTGTTCAAACCCTATGTCTTTAGGTGTGCACATGAGCACCAAGTGCCTCCAGACGGTTTCAGTTGACTCAAGGCCAGACTGTGAGAGGTTGTGAAAGGAACATGTTACTCCCTCCCCGGTCACCCTTCAGGACACAATTATCAAGGAGACTGAGGAGCCTGGGGAAAGGAAAAGGATGAAATCCGGGGATGTGTCCAGTCCTGGGCAAGGACAGCTGACAGTTAAGGCTCCAGTGTAGCAGCTGTCACCAGCCTCCCGGTCTGGTTTTGGGTCAGTCTTGGCTGATGCACTCCTTTACTGCCTTTGCACGGTGCCCAACAGTAATCAAGCTGTACGTGCGGCTCTCATGGGGATCCTAGGCCTCTAAGGGAGAGGTAGCTTGGTGTAAATTTTGTGCAAAAGCCTGAAAGACTTGACCATTATTCATTGCAAATTCCTTGATATAAAAAAACTGAGTAGGAAGCAAACGGCAATTTATGAGTAAGGAATGAACCCTATAGTTAAAATCCTAGTAGTTTGCCCAGCAATGATTGGAATTGTTATCTCGGAAATGTATCATCCACTTTATCATGCTGCACCTACTTACTACGAAGTCAACACTGGACTGAGGTGTGCGATCGAAAGGAGCATCACTTGTTTTCACATGTTGGTATGAAGCTAGGTTACCCGCGAATTCCAGTGATTTTTTATGATTATGATTCTGCTCTAACTGCATATTGCTACTCTGTCAAGTCAACTGGAAACCACTGCAATGCACACAGTTTGAAAACAGAGAAATAAAGGTAGATCAGAGACACCGACTACGATGTCTAATAACGGAATTGTTTACATTTCTTATGCCCAGATCTGCCATGACCCTTTGATGGTGGGAAACTTTAGGTCAGTGAAATTTTAGAGTTCTCTTGCAAAGGGATTTTGGCTCTCTCACATGAGAACAGCAGAATTACACTTTTGAGCTCCCAAAGGAATTCCGCTGCTAAGTTCGGCTGAATACAGATTTTTGTACCACACTCCGCTTTTCTGCTGGCACATTGCACTGAGTAGAGCAGAGCAGAGTACAGGTCGATCTGGAGAAGGGAAAACTCCAATCATAATTTGCAAACCAAAATGTTAGCAAAATATTTTTTGGGTTTTGTTTTGTGGTTTTTGTTTGTTTGTTTGTTTGTTTTGTTTTGTAAAATGAAACCTTTTGCATAGCATATTTTTCCTTTTCTTTCACTACAGGTTAAATATGTTCAGTTTTATATATGAGAGGGATTTCCTCAGAACCGGTCATACTAATTGTTTCTCCAGCCTCTTTACTAAAAGCTGCTTGATTTTGATAACTAGGCTTTTTCCCTCCTAGACCCGCCATGATATAATATGTATAAGAAATGAAAGTGGTATAAACAAGAGAGTTTTTGAAGTCTCTGGTATTTCAAATATTTCCTCTACAGTTGACCATCTGCTGACAGAATAGCAATTAGTATTGTCTCTCATTTTCTTCCCTCACTTAATCTTTTTAGAGGCAGTTTTTTGTCTTTAGGGCTTTGTTCTGTATTCGTAAGGGGTGTTAACTGCTTTTTATGTACTTAGGTGTTAGTAAAGTTGTTCCTCTCCCCTTACGCATATTTTTTTTTCTGTCTAGGGAGGATCACTTTGTCCTTGTTTTGGCTGAGGTAGCACAAGTTTTGTTTTAGCACCTCTTGCACTGTGGTATGATTGTCTATGAGGTGGTGCGTAGCTCTGCCACCAGGGGTTCTTTAGCCAGATGCTATTAAAACAAATGTGTTTTGCGAGGTCCTTCAAAGCGTAGAAGAAATGAAAAACAGGAAGAGGAACTGATAGTCACTGCAGCTGAAAAGTCTCATATTCTAGCAAGGGTGCCATTCTCATTAATTACCTGAAGATGCTAAAATTAATTCTGGTGATAAGTGCCTGGGGACTAGTATGGGAACAGTTACTGAAAGTGTATATAATTTGAAAATAGGTCACTTATTCTCTTGTTAATATCTTTAAATGAAATAGGAAAATTGGTTTAAAATGATGGAATTTATTATTTTCTAAGCAAGCTTAGAATGCATAGCTACATGGTATTATTCACCAGTAGAAAGCGGAATACAAGAGGAATCAAGAGAGATTAATGCAAAAATTTAGGGGAATTTTTGTTCTCTATCGTGTATCAATATCAGTATCTGATTCCAGATTTGAAATGATACAACTGAAAACAGATACTGGACAATAACTTGATGGAGACCTGCATGACCTGTTTGCAACCTGTCCTCACATGAATATAATAAGGAATAATTTTGAATTCTTTAATTGATAAGTCCATGCATGAAAGTTCATATTTCAGGTCACTGGTCTAATTTTTATTGAGCTGAAATTGTCAGGAAAGTTATGCTTAGATGTTTCAATGGCTGAAGTAGAGTGTTGCATTCAAACTCGAAGCAGTACCTTGGTTTTTAAGAAGCTGACATAGCTAAGTTATTGCTCCAATGCTGTGCAGACTAAGCCTTCTCCTGTCTTTAACGGAGAAGTCCTGCTGTCTTACCCAGGGAAGCAGGTGGCAACAGTAAGTAGGATAAAATTCTGTATTTTAGTCCATCAAATTTTCTGACAAGAAGAACCCTTGTTGTTCAAAATAAATAGTAAGAAGCCGTTGTCCTTTTAGAGTCTTCTGCTGAAACCTTATTAAAGACTCAATGATATAATTATCCAGCCTGAACAGGATTTGTGTGCTATCTGTAGATTTAATTAAAACCTGACTCTTCATAAGGGGTGATCAGGGTGTGTGCCTGTGATGCATGCAAGCGCGGGTGCCTGTGTATTTTGTTTCTCCAGTCTTGTCACTTGAGCCAGTCTCGGATCAATATGAATTTTACTTGTAGTGGCCCAAGTTCTTCATCCCTGGGAGGACGCAAGCGCCTTGCACCTGCTAAAAACACTGAAATGAAATAAGTGGCTGAAGTGGCGAACTCCAATACACCAGCCTGAAGAAGTCATAGTTTCTCCTGGGACTGCAGGGTGACATCCTGGATGACTGGCTAAAACTGGACGTAGAACCTTAAGGTGTCTGAGCTAGGTCAGCTCTACCACTGTAACGCTTTATGTTGTTGCTATTCCTCTCATTTTAAATAGCTTTTAAGGGAAGCTCCACATGTCTGTATAATTGTTTCCCTGGGTGAAAGCCAATTCTGCCACACACAAACAGCCCGATAGTGATGTATCACTCAAGTCATTTAGCTTAAATTATTCCCATGTTGCTTGTTCTATGGAGATAAATAATTAACAACAAAACACAGAAGAGGAATGATACAGGGCAAAAATTCATTTTGTCCTGTCCTGAGTCCTAGAAGAAAACAACATATTTTGCAATTATTTTGCAAACAGAGAGTTGTTTTCTGTTAACAGCTGCAAGGGCATTTATTTACGTTACTCCACGAAGTGTAATCTGTTGAAACTCCTTTCCTTATGAAAATCACAGCTGATGTTGTACGAATGACTTTAATGTATACGATGAAAGAAACTCCAAAGTGAGAGAGCGCTGATGGACAGAAGCTTTACCAACGACCTCCCAGAGCAGCCACCGCTGAGGCTGCTGCTGGCAGCTGTTTCAGCAGCACGCCTGGCTGGAACGGGAAACGAAGTGTCTCGTAGCTGAATGAAACACTTCTAGACGCCTATCATCATGACCGAAAATGCAAAAATTATTTTGATACCAGATGTAGCTTCTTTCCTCTATTACCGTGACCTCATTGCACTTGTTAATTAAAGCAGCTACTGCTGGGTTTTGCTTCTCGGCTGAAAATTGTCACTTCAGGCATCCCTGAGCACATCTCTGCTACGCTGGAGCATCCCCTTCACAGGGTGGAGAGAGGACAATGCCACCTCTTGAACGGTCAGTTCTGTTTCCTGATGCACAAAGCTTTAAGATGCTTTCAACGTTGCTTAGTCAACATGTTTGGTTTTTTTTTTTCATTGATAATTTGCTAAAGGTATGAAAAGGCAACTGGGAAAAGTAGGAACCATCAGCTTACCTGACCCTGAAATCAGGAGCACAAGCAGTGCACACAACAAAAACAAAAAAACCAAACCAAACCAAAACAAAAATTTAACTCTCCCAGTTGTATCCAGGGGATGTGTTTGAATTCTGTCCCCTGCAAAGAACATACAATTGGAGAAATTTCAGGTGTTTGGCGTGCCTGATAAATGATTACAGAGGTATTTATGCACATGGGACTTATCAGCAGAAAAATTACTCTTGTGCATTACTAAGCAGATTCTTAAAAAAAAAGAAAAAAAAAAGATGTTGTGATGCCTGCTTTGTGAAAGCCTCATAAAACATCCCACTCCATAACTGATTTTATCAGATGCATGTGAATGATGCTCACAGGTGACGCAGGATGTAGTAACTTCTGTTCATCAGGAATAACCTTACAAAGCGCCACGTAGTGTACCCGTTACTGCTATTTTTGGGTCACTTTTCACCTTGAAATACCCCAAGCCATTTGTAAGACTAATATATAGAGACAGTTAGGCCCTGATGTGAAAAATATCCACGCCAGGGTTGGAACACAAAAATAATATTGCTCGAGGGATTTGAGAACACGAGCTGAACGATACCGCCCAGTATGAAATTGCATGGAATTTTTGATACTGAAAGGTTGTAAGTGGGATTCGGTCAGCAGCACGGGACCTCTTCGTCCCGTGAGATGATGAGATTTTTTCCTGGTTCCCAAACGGTCAGGCCACTGCATCTGTCTTTTTCCATCTGCGCTTCATCCCAGTGACTTCTAGCACTGGTCTGGTACTTACTGGGACAGCAGAATGGCCCCTGCTCCCCTTTCTGCAACACCTACGCTCCCTCGGGGAGGTTGCCGGGCTGTTCAGTGGCAACGCTACTTATCTCATGGAATTTGACAAGGACCACCGGCCAGGACACCGTGGCTGGAGACAACAAAACACAGCCATCAAATGGAATTGCACTCCCTGTTAAGCAGCAGGTGTTCTTAACTGTTTGAGTAGGTCTTGCAGCTGACAGTCTTGCTGTGGAACTATTAGACTGACACAGTTTCCAGTCTTTCTGACTGTTAGGGCATCCTCTTTAACAGGAACCTTTTTCTCCTCTCTACTTGACTCAGATCGATTACAGTCTGGAATGCAAACAGATTCTTCACTGTGAAGATACAAAATATAAAAAAGAAGTTTTTCAAGTGTTTATATATGGCCAGGCAAAACAGACCTGAATACCGTACAACAAAATACAGTGGTTTGACATTTACATGTACTTTTCTTCTCTTCAAAATTCTCTTCTATAGTGACTCCAGATAGCTTTTAAATGAAGAATAAATATCACCGAAGGCAATGCAATGTAGGAAAAAAATAAATATCCAGACAACACACAGACAAGAAACAGGATCCCAGCTGACAAATACTAACGGGGGTGTATACATTCCGTACAACACTCAGCGATGAATGTTCCTGGTGTTACTTAAACAGCAGGAGTCCCCGGGTGCGTGCGTTGTAGCTCATAGCCTGGTGTACAGGAGTGAATATTGTCGTGCCCAGGGGGAACGTAACCCTGGGCGGGTGTTCCACTGAACACCCTCCCGCAGTGATAAAATTCACCCGCGATGTAACGCGGGGGAGAAGTAAAGGTATAATTTGGTCATGCCGCGCTCTAAGCTTACATTGATAAATACCTTACAGGGGCCGACATGGAATGAGCAGGTCTTTTAACAAACGGTGAACAAAATGTTTCTAACTTGCAGTAGAAAGTAACACAGTGATACAGTGCTTATTAAGAGTATTGTTTCATGAAAGATTTATAACCGTCTGTGACACATGCGGTTCATTCATTTATTAGTGGAGATGTCTGGAGAAATGGATTTTCTGTCCTGTGGGAGAGCTCAACATTTGGAAGTCTGACTGGACCCAAAATGAAACGGATAGCTGAAATCTCCAAGTATTTCACAGAATTAAATAGTTTGAAATATTTCAGTACAGAAACATCAAAATGGCCATATCGGAACAGTTCATACCAGTAACACTGAAAAAATGTAGTATTTGATATTCATTAAAATTGTAACATTGGTGCATAATGTCATGCAATATATAATGGCCAAAACAAAATTGAAAAGAAATATATAAATTAAATCAAAAGGAGAAAGTAATGAAAAGGATGTTTTGAACTCTATTTAAAATTAGTTTGAAGCCTTTCTTTAAAACCCCTGTAAAACTCAGCACTTTCCCACACGATATTTTGATTGAGAAGAACCAACATTTTCATACTGAAAACGTTTTCGTCAATCAGTTTTTCTCTGCTCTTTTTAAAAGCTCTTTTGATTAGACCTAATGTAACCCCTAATATGTATCAGGGCCACTATTCCAGAGGAGTTCTGGAGCTGGTCACTCCAGGTTTGAATGCTACCTCTCTTCATCTGCTCTCCTGGCTTAACGAGTCAGGTGTAAGGTTTCTCCTCCCCAGAGCACCATAATATGACAACATCACACAGGACACGTGGTTCGGGTCACTCAGATGAACACGGTGCAGGGTTTTTTTGGTGGTCAGATGGAACACAGAAATCAGCAGTGGCCACGCGTTTTCTTTTTTCTTTTTTTTTTTTAGACATACTATATGGGATGCACAGGAATTACAGACAGAGGATCTGGCCTGGCATTGTCCCAGGGCTGCTCCTCCTGTTCACAGACATATCACACTGCCCTAAGGCCACTTGCTGTTTGCTTACCTGGTCATTGTAGCTCTCCCACCATTCCCCATACTCCCTTTTGGGGTGAAACACTCTATTTCCGACTTGTGCGGGGCCAGTCTCCTGCCTTTGTACCTAATAAATCACGACAACAACAGGAGCAAACAGAAAGAAGTGATTGCGTGCTCAGCTTTCTGTGGCAGCCGCTGTGCAAAGGGCCATGCCCGCGAACGCTAAGTGGCGGTGGCGGGGTATGGCGCAAGGCAGCCGTGGGAGCGGTGGAATAGCTGCGTAAAACCCCGGACCTGCGCTAAAGCAAACAGGGCTATGCAGGAGACGTGCTCACTGTTTTCTTTTTTTTTGTTTTTTTATACATATATATATAGGAGGAGCTAAAAAATTCTACAGAACGGATAGCATGCTAAACTTTTGTCTTTAATACTTTTTGGCTAAACAGTTTAAGGGAAACAACACTTAAACTAAGGATCAGTGAGAAATCAGCTGGTGGCCATGTTCTCAATCCTAACTTAATCTTTTTCTCGGATCCTCCGTCTCTGCAACATTTGACTTGTTCCTCTGCTTGTCAAAGCAAACATCAGTGTAGCTGATTGCTTGGGTGGAATTTGGGTGAGCTCACGGTTCATGTCTTGGGCCTTTCTCGCTCCATTAGCAATAAAAGGAGGTTAGGTGACTTGCTGAGATGTAGACATAAAGTCTGGTGAAATCAATCCCAATCCTAAACCCAGTGCAATACTATGAATGTTTTAAATACCATACCTTGCACTTGGATGAAAAATCCACTTGGATAAACAGTTTAGTACTTGAGGATCTAATTAATCCCCAGATGGGATACTAGGATAAGGCCCGGTCATCGTTTACTCTCTGAGCACTTAATTGGGATGTGAGCATTGAAGAGGCCTTACGCTGGCTCTCTTCCCAGTGGTGAATTTCACCCTAATTGTACAAATCCTTGTGCTAGGTGTTGAAATATCTATTTAAATGCTTTAATAAAATTTGGGCAAAATGCCTGCAGGTGTCTTCTCAGAGAGTTTGTGATATCCCTTTTACACATGCTGTGAGCCACACTGTGGGTATTTAACAGACTTCTGTGGAGAGGCTTGTAGGTTTTAACACTGCTAACATTACAGAATAAATGACTTATTTATTGCTGGTCCATTAACCTGATCTAGATAGGAAAAGGTACCTTGAAGAGAACAGCCCTGTAAAAGAGAAATAACTTGAGTATGCACAAAGTCAGGCTAAACTTTGGATGCAGTTGAAGCAGATCCTCAGAGGCAGCGTATATTGCGTAAGTAACTGAGGAAGAAGCTTAGTGAACCTGAGAGTGAACCGGAGACACTAAAATGACGTGTGCTCAGTGCAGAGAAGTCCTTTAATTTACAAATTATAACCTTACTGAAAGGAGGAACAACAGGAGCTTTGCAGAATGGCTACCACGGTTTTAAGGCAATCCAGAGTGTGGTATATGCAGTGCTCCCAGACAGGCATGAAGCTTGCGCAGGACACATACATATTAAATGAAAGTCGGTTCCTAGAGCAGAGGAAAAAAGTGGAGGGGCTTAGAAAGTAGATAAATTCACTGAAAAATACAAAGGAAGTCAAACTGGATCATACAAATTCAACTGAGGTAGCCAGAGAGAAAGAGCAAAGAGAAAAGAATGTGCAGAAACTTCAGAGGAAAGGAAAGGAAATAAAGTTGGGGTGAAGGTGTTAGACATCAAAGAAAGTAGAGTTTAGGAAGAGCAGGAGGGAAGCACAATTACATTTAGACCTGATAACCAAAAGAGATACTCCGTGCCCAACAAGACAGAAGGAGAAAAAGTCAAGACTAAGAGAAGGAATTTGGAGACCCTAAATGCTCACAATAAGCTGAACACTAAAACGTAGCCAACAGAAGGAAACAAGAGGTGAGCGCCTTCTGTAACTCCATCATGAAGAACCCCTGATCAGGATGCATGTGACCCAGATAAAGAACCCCGCCCCCCAAATTGCCCATTCCCCAGTCATTAGCATAAATTTCACTGCTATGAAAGTCAATGGAGAGACTACTATGAATCTCTCAAGTTTTTCCGTCCACTCAAGAACAAATTACACCATCAGAAATAATATGTTGCCACAGAATGCCTCAAAGCCTTGACCCATAGTAACGGCTGCACTGCCATGCCTTCAGTGCTCAATGTCCACGTAGTTATGAAAACAGAGACCAAAATCTAATCAACCCGCCTAGAGTGGAAGGTGCATCTACCCAGTGCATGGAAGCTGCAAAGTTTTTTGGGTGATCATTCTGGAAAGGCACACCAGAGTTTCTGTGTAAAAAGGGGTTTCACCTTAAAGCAGAAAAAAGACATGATTTTGCCTCAGAATGTCTTGCATTAGAAAAATGTCCCATTCCTCATTGTTAAAACAAAGGATTTCTTTAAAAGATTTAATCCAAGGAGAGGAAAAACTCTCAAACACTTCTTTGCAGTTGTCATGAAAAAAGCTATTGTGAAAATTAATTTGGTATTTCAGCTAGTGTATGGAGGAGGCATAAAACACCACAGTGTGAGAAGTATTTGCCAGAATCAATTTCTTTTCTCATTGCCAATTCCAGGACCACGTGTTGGTTAGAAAAGAGAAAGAAGACTTTGCTTCTGTACAGAAAGGCAACTACTAAATTATGTTGAAGGATTTTACAGATTTTGGGTCATTTTTAGTGTTTCCTTGGGGTCTTTGGGTGTGGCATTGTGGGCTGTGGCATTTTTTTACGCAGCGGCGAGTTGTCTTCAGAAAAATTCTTAATGATAGATACTAATATGTTTTATAAGTGTTGATCAGTGACAGGAAATTTGGGAAGTCATTCCCAGTAATTCAGTCGCTGTGGTGCTCGTCCATTTGCCAAATACTTTGTCCCATCTCTGTCTCACACAGCAGCCCTCTGCTCTCTCCAGAGGGGATCAGGAGAGAGAAAGAAACAGTCCTGGGCTGAGAGGAGGATAATCTGTCCTCTGAAAAAAAACAGTCAGCAATTAGAAATGGACTTTTACTCTTAGACATAGGGTTTGTTTTTCCTTTTCTCCCTCCTTTTTCAGTAAAAAAGTTCAACTAACTGAAAGAAATCTCAGGATATCTTTAGGTGTTTTTAATGAAATGCAAAGCAAAGTTTATTTGCTGTGTTGCAGATGGAGAGGTGTCATCGATTCATATTTCAAATGCAACCTCATACTGACATGCAGAAATCTTATTAATTATTGAGCACCGAATGTGTGCTTCACACTGTCAACCCCAGAGGAGCGGAGTAGCTCTAATCAACGCAGGAGTCATGTCCTCATGAAACTGTACGTTGCAAGGGGGGGAAAAGTGATGTTTCCACAGAAACACTGAAGAGGAGGGAGGTTGTACAGCCAAATTACAGCCAAACGTCATTGTAGGGCAGTCGCTAATCGTGTACTGGGAACTTAAGTTCAGCATTGCAGAGATAATTCCTAAGATCCTTGTTAATTAATGAGATTCCAATTTTTTGGTCTGAGATACTGAAAATGATATCAGGTGTCCAAAATTCTTTCTGAGTCAAGCTTTCCTCCACAAGTTAACATTAATCAATGCATGTAATAGCTATTGTTTCAACCCCAAACCTCTCATTTTGGTTATTTTGGAATAAACCTGAAGCAAGACTTTTTTAAAGCCCAAAAAGATTAAATTAATTGAGAAGAGGAGAGAGGATTCAGACAGCTTTACAGTGTATTGATGAAATTAAGAGTTGTTTAGATGTGGTGTTGGGGGATGTGGTGTAGGGGAGAACTTTGTAGAGTGGGGTTGATGGTTGGACTCGATGATCCCAAGGGTCTTTTCCAACCTGAATGATTCTATGATTCTACTGTCTTTTTGCTTTCCATTGTTTTTACAGAGTCTTTTCAATGTGCTTATGCCTGGAACTTGGACAGATTGCTGCACGTTACAAAGACATCCACCTTTCCAGACCCAGTTATAGATTTTAATTGCCAGATCTTACATACAAGTGGTATTTTTCGCCTGCAATATTACTTGGTTTTGATATTAAGAAATGATGAAGAACTTGCATTTCGTAGCAGCAGAGTTAGGGCTGGCCTTTAGATGAGGTAAGACAGTAAATGTATGAAGGTTTCTGCATAAATGGTAAGCAATGAAATATGAAAAACATTCAGCGTTGTTATTGTAGGGTCTGTTTTGAACTACAAAAACACTGTGTTCTTGAAAATCCGTTCTGTGAGACTGGTCATGCTATCTTGACGTTGCGTCACATTGCACTGAATACTTTTAAAGGGGTCTCAGCTTATTGTGTGACATTTTCCCATTTATATAAAGGTTAAGATAAATTATATATTATTAAGCATGGCACTTTTTGTTCCTTTTAAAAAAAGTCAGTGTATAAACATTGTTTGCTTAATATCACAATTTCAGCAAGCTAAATTACTTTAAAGCCAAACTCACAATTTATTTTTTTTCAAGTGCGGCGTAATCTTTTTCTTTTTTTCCTTTTTTTTTTTTTTTACAGCTTATTCTAATTAAGAAATCATATGTAATTGCAGCTGGTGAATTAAAATGACATTTTTGGTGGAATGATGTACAAAACATTATACTGGCTCAAGCAAAGATGAGACCCACAGCAAAATATTGCCAGTGTGTTTATTTACCTTCTTCCAGAAAGGGTATTTCCGAAATATTGTATAGGATTTTTGTACAGTAGGGTCATCTTTGCACAAGACTTCTTCTTCAACCCGTTATATTCATTATGCTGAACTTCTGTCCTCTCTTCTTCTGGTATTTATAACTAGAGATGCCATAGGAAGGTCTCATTACTTTATTCATTATTTCCTTCATTATGTTGAAAAGGGAAGCTACACCTCATCTGTTCTGAAGCATTTTAAATGTTAGAAACGTCTCTAGGTTTGTGAGACCCATGGATGGCGGCCTGCTTTAAATGCTTTACCTCGGCATCGAGTTTAACGTAACATTTTTCAATTTTCCTGACTTATACGAAAGAAGTTTCTCTTTTCCAATACTTTCAATCCTTAGATCTGCTATGCTATTCTGTATATTTAATATATTGACTCTATTTTGTTTTCTAATGTTTTGCATCTTTAGTGCTTGTTTGTTAGATTTTTAACCTTTTTTTTTCCTGCTATCTCATTATTGGATAGTGGACTGTAAAATGACTTAATTTTTTTCTTTTGGCAATGGATAATTGTTATAAATAATCAACTGGCAAACAGATAATTACTGCAATACATAATCCTATAATCGAAACTAAGCAAATTAAAAGAGAGTTTTGTGTTTATATATTTTAACAGACAGCTGCCTTGAATTTCAGTCAGTTATTAAAAAATATCTGCAACCAAATGCAGTTCAGCTGAAATTCCAGCTCTTCTAGCAGTCCATACCAAATTCCAGCATTCAGGTACAAATACCATTCTTTATAATTCATAGAGGTGTTTCCATAGTGGCAGACTGGCTCATGTCTTGTTTGTACCTTGGAAGGAGGGCGGATGTCCTAGGCTTCTCCTTGTCAAATTAATGACAATGCCAGTTCGTATCAAAGTTTGCCCTGGAGAGAAGCAGGAGTTCCTCTGGTAGACAGACCTGTGCTCAGCTCAGATGACAGTTTGCAGCAGGACCTACATCGTGCACATGCTGGTGGGCATGAGACCGTCTGCTTGGCTTGTCTGGGTGCTCTTCAGCACAACTGATAAGAAGAATATTGAGGTAGTATATGGCGACATTCATTTGTCACCAGAATTTTGAGACAGGCTTGAGGATGAAAACAACAGGTAAAAGGGGTAGAAGCTGCTGTTAAAAAATCAAAAACTGCTCCTCAGCTCTTTCTTCGCCTAAAAAATTGTCAAACTGCTGGGTCCCATCTTCACTGTTGCTTCCTTGTCTTTTTTTGTCGTACACTAACAAGAGTGTATTTTGCAACCTAGAGCATATTTGTGTAACAGTAGGCAGGGAACTGTTTACAACATAATTTAATTTGCACAGTCCGGCTATGATCTTTGATTCAAAATGATGGGGACACTGTCTCAATAATATAAATAATTCAAAAAATTAGGCTTGAATACATGTGCTCAGTTAATGCAGCCAAACAATTTATATCAATCAATCAGTATTTTAATTAAATTTAAGTTGAGGGGAAAATTCAAAACAATGACACTAGCACTGTACACAAATTTAAAATCATTGTAATCAGGGCATTCAAGAATCTCAATTCATTATACAGATGGAATGTTTTAGCAGCAATTTATCAAAATCTTTCAGACCTAATACCTTTCACTGAGTTTCATAAAATATTCTTCAGTCATTTCAAAATATTTGAAGCTTAATTAATCACAGTATCAAGCTTGTCCAAAAAGACACCGAGACTAAATTACTTAGGGAAAAATGGAGGACTCAAACCATTCAGTAATCTCTCAGTCTAAATTTTTGTAACATATTAGATTAAAATAGCTCTGAATGATCCACTTGGGAACTGATTCATTAATAAATTCAGACTAATCAGTCAAAAGGATAATGGTTTCCTCTGAGGAGTCAAATATTTTTTTTCCTGCAGGCACCAAAATTCGTTTCTAGCAAGGCTATGAAGCAAACAAATAATAACTTGTTATATCCCTATGGCTAGATTTTGGGATTTTTTAAATAAGAACAATACCCATTGATCCAAACCTTCACCTCGTGTAAATTGTTACCTACTCTAACGACATTACGAGATGTGAGAAGCTTACCCCTCACTTTTTTGCCATCGTCTCATAATCCAAAGCCATCTAAGCACTTCTGGGCAATTTGTAGCCAGTGGTTCCCTTAAACAGCATCTGTAGAAATTAACTTGTTTTTTTCGTACATGATGATTTCTCAGTGAAATATTTTGCTGTGCAGTCGTCTCTGGTCTTGTTTTGTGCAGGACTTCCACTTTTCAGCTTCCACTGGGGTTTATTGCGCTGCGATGAGCAATGGCTAAAAGCTGGTCACTGCTATAGTTCAGGGATGGTGCCAGTCATGTCTATAACGTAACTTCTTAAGCACTAGTTCTCCTGATTCACATTCTTTGATAATCTCCTGGTTGGTTGTCCATACACACAAAAGTTGATTAAAAATCCTAAGTCACCAATAAATTTTTTCTGTACTTCATAAAAATTTATGATTTCAAATAGAGTCCCTTTTTTTTTTTTTTTGACAGTGAAATAAACCCAAAATTGTAAAGATCTTTTACTGTAAAGCTGATATGATGAGTGGTGGGCGGGACACTTGTGGGGAACAAGAGACCCAGGCTGGGATCGCTCCTCTGCCATTGTCTGACATTAAAAATCATTGTTCCTTTCAGCAGCCTAGAAAATAACTCCTTGCCTTTTCCAATCAGTGTTTCTTTTATACAAGACAGAATGGGTCCACCAGGCTCCAGTAGGAAAGCAATCCACGCTGGCATAGCTGACAGCCTGCTGACGTGATACACCAGTCCTGAGCTCAGTATCATGAGGTTAGAACCTCTTCTATATTCGGTTTCATCTTCTATGAGTAAACCAGTGCAGAACCTGCAGAACCAATGATTTTTATGAGGTCCGTGGCTATTTTTCTATCGATTGGGAAAGTTGTGTTTTCCCTTGTTTTGCCAGGCGATGGACCTGATGGAGCAGGGTTGGACTTAGTGCACCCTGTGACAAATCACATCACCAAGAGCATCTTCAGTAGTGAAAATTGTGAGCCTGAACCTGTAACCCATGCCCTGATAAAGTCTGGTAAGTAAGAAGTTTTTACGAATTAGTTTGGAAGAGAAGTGTACTGTTCTTTCATCATCATTCAAAACGTGTCAAAGAGATTGTTCAAGCTGCATATAAATGAAGACAAAATTGGCACTTGTACTAGGAGAAATGTGTCCCAATGGAATATGCTGTGGCAGAAACTCACGATCAGTATCTTTCTCAATGGGTGTACACGTGAGGAATGCGACGCAGCCTCAGCTTTCCACAAAACTCCCTCTGTTTTTCTTGTAAACCACCTTCTTTACAGGACTGAAAGCTCCATGTTAAATAACAGCCCTGTTTCATCTCTCAGGCAACTTGTCTTCCTGAGGCACAGGGAATTTGAATCTCTCACATTTACACCTGAAATCCTCATGCTGATAACGTACACACACATTCTAAAAGCATTTGATCACAGCTTGATGGCCATGGCTTCATATCTACCCACTTATTCATGGATGTGGCTTTCAACCAGTCAAAATTTGATATCTGGGCAATGGGAATTGCATGGATTGCAACCTGGAGCCCTTTGGCACGGAGTGTAACAGTGGCAGAGGTTTATTCTGATGGAGATTCCCGTTTGTCTGGAAACATAATGTCTTCCCTGGGTTTTCCTAATAATGCAACATAGCAGTGGTCAGACCTCGCAAGTTGTAACAGCTAAGATCGCTCTAGTTAGTTCAAGCCTGAAATTTTCGGTTCACTTGGTTTCTTTTTTTTTTTTTCAGTGCTTCAAATGGATTTCAATCAGATTCAGAATTAAAATTTAGTTTGAAAGATTTCCTGAGGAAAAAAGGGTATGTTTTTTGGAGAAATTTCAATTCAGGCTCCTGAAAAAATTCATCCCAAGGTTTTGATGCTGAGATATGATGTGCTGATGTATGATATAATATTTAGACTGCAATATTTTTAAACCATGAATGGCAGCTTCTAGGCTGATCCAAGCATATTTTTCTTATTTTGTGGATCGAAATAGCTCCTCTTTGAATTGTAATGAAACAGACATAGTCAGTCATAAGAGGCAAAAAAGAGGGAGGAGATAAGGGGGAAAACCAGCTGTTCCTTGCAGAAAATAGAGCACACAGTGTGATGGTAGACACCTGTTTCCAAAATATTTCCTTATGGCACAGTTTGGGACTGTCTGATGTAAACACTAATTATAGCCACTGGTGGTCTGGGGCTGAATCCAGTCCAGTGGAAAAATCTACCTTGTTTTTCTTGTTTTTCTCATAGGAGACAGGGAACGGCATTTAACAGCACGTGAGCCTGGACACCAGAATTCTATTTCTGGTGCCTGTGCAAGGCAGGCACTTGGTCCCTCAGGCTGCTATTACTGTACCAGTGTAGTGCCTGAGAGGGAGAAGAAACGCTCCCAACCGGCACCGGGATGGGTGAGCATCTTTGTCTAAGTTGAGTAACATAAAGCAAAAAAATAGTGATTTGTACAATAAAAATTTCTAGTGGTTCACCTGAGGGTGAGTGTTGTCTCACTAGAGCAAGGGATCCCCGCTCCTGAACGAAAGCTGTCAGTCCGACCACTTCTGCCGCCGCAAACAGAGCAATGCCCGGTTCTGCAGTCACGCAGTGGTACACTAACTTCTTAAGAGGGCAAGATAACACATTAAAAAACAAATGAGTAGTTCATTTGCTTTGACAACCATAGTTTGTGTTTAATTATTTAGGAAATACTGCGTCATGTAGTAAATCCAGGTAGAATAAAACACCACTACCACACTGGGCTGATAAGCTTTAATCTCAGTGAGATTTGTGAGTTGCTGTGGATGAGTGTCTATGGTGAAGTGCAGAAATCGATGTGCATCTTTTTTTCTGTTGTCTGGTATTGTGTTCTGCACACCTGTGTGAAGGAATTATGCACGGTACCGCAAACCTCCAATGTATCTTGAATATGGCTAACGCCATCTGGCTTTGCTGGTAATGATTCTTTCCTGTTGAATGATCCTATCTGCCAGCCTGGGAAACAGACTGAAAGTACAGCTCAGCCCTTTTGCTTAAATGAATAGTTACTTTCAGTGATCTTAACTGATTTAGAAGATGATAATCTATCTTGTATTGTTTCAGAAGGGTACTTTTGGCTTCTACTGGTACCTACCAGCTTCTGTCTTTTGGGAATGTGGTAGAAGAAACCTAAATGAGTCCTACATCATCACAGGCAGAATGGCCAACTGACACTTAAAAAAAACTTTAGTTGCCTAATTTCTTTCTTCTGCCTCTCTCTGATACTGCAAAAGTAAATAAAGGGGGATTCGTACGAACTAAGGCTCTAATCTCCAAGCAGAGAGCTTTACCTTGGGACTGCAACGGTGTTTTCTGACCTCACCCTTCTTTCAGAGGTTCCCACCTCAGTGTCTGAACAGCTCTGCTGTTTGTGTCCAGGTCACAACTTGATCTACAGAAGGATGCCAGGTTCCTCTTGATTTTCCCATAACACGTTACAGGCTGGAACAGTGAAAAATTTGCTGCTGAAGCAACTGAGGAAACTTGAAGTTAGGTTGGCGACCTCCAAAAGAAGCAGCTGAGAGCGTGGGCATCTACAACCAACAGTGGGAGAACCGGAAAGGAAGAGCGTTGGCTGCACTGTGAAGATTTGAGAGAAATTTAAAGGGCAGAGAGAAAAATAAGACTTGCCTAGTACATATTTGTGGGAGAGACGGTGTTTAGGGCTGTTTCTAACACTTTGCTGGTCGCTCAGAAGAGTTTATTACCTGCTTTAAAGGAAAGCAAACTTGCTTTTCTACAGGAGGGTGGAGGGAGATGCTTGTGTTTAAAGGGCTGGTATATGTAAGCTTGGAAAATGGAGCATGCGTGGTTTGGGCCATTTAAAGACATGTTCCAGAAAAGATAAACATACAGTGGTTAAATTACTGTGTGAAATGCAGGGCTAAGATATTAGAAAGGTAAGAGAAACTTTGGAACATCTGCTCTATCCGCCAGGCCAAGGTAGCATGACTGAGACCTTTTGGTGTGCGGTCCTGGCTAGAAATGTCATAGTAGCAGCTCTCGTAGCAGAAATATACAGTCCTTAGCTCACCTGGGATACAGAGTTACGTGAGAATGAGGAGAGGATGAATTAGCCCTGTATTTTGGACTCTTGCAAAAGGGCTGTGTAGCATATGTGAGAATAGCTCCTGGGACCTTCAGGTAAGATTTGCTCAATTTATTTACAGCCTTCCTAGTCCCTTCAAAAGGAACTGGTGAGATAGCTGGAAGCAGAAGGTCCAGATGCCTCTCCACACGGGTTGTGTGGCTTTGACTCCGGCTGTGTAGTGTTCGGCATCCTTCTTTGTGGAGTCGCCTCCGATAATGGCTGGTTTGTTAGCCCTACTTTTAAATGAGGGTAGAATATATTTTGGTGAGTCCTGCTGAATCACAATAGCCTGCATGAAATGGTTTTCATTTCACTGGTAATGAATACTTTTGCTCTCTCCTTCTACATATTTCAGAACACCAAGGTTCATTCCAACACATATCCACAGCTTGCCTGAGTTTTCTTAATTGAAGAACAGCCCATGCAAAAAGTCATTTAGGACTCTAACAGATGCATTGCTTTATTTAGGCAAAAGCAGTCTTGTTATCTGTCATTTTGCAGCTGATGTGAAAGCTCTGAATGGAGCTTTGGCATTATCTGTTTGACAATGATTTGATGCAACACTACACTGTGCTATAAATTAGTGTCAAGAAGGAAAATGCTAATGATAGGGGCCCCTCTATGCACTGGTGACTTAAATAGCATGTTTCTTTAAAATTCAACAGTGACTCACTCTCTTTTAAATAAAACCCCTCTGAGCTATTTAAATAATGCCATGTAGCTGTAGTGCATATTTCCTTTCATTCCGAGTACTTCAGTGTTTACTTGAATAACTACCCAAACAAGCTTTTGAGCACTGTACTGAATAATACCTTGAAACATATTGCTTTCTGCAATAAGATTTTTTTTAAAGAAGTGTTTGAATGTTAAGTAAAATGGTGGGGCTGTGTTTGCTCGTGCTCTACAGTAAGCAGGATTGAAGCTGAAAGTGGCTTTCTGTTCTTTCTTGCAGGTGATATCAGACATAGGTGAAGTCCTGAGCAGCGTTTTAAATTTACTCAGCACATTTCAGAACTCTGTTTTGTTTTCTTTCATGCAACCGAGTAGGCATTGATTAGAGAGGGTTTCCCATGATCGATGGAATGAATTTGCTCGTGGATTCCCAGCCCCTTCAGGCAAATGCTGGCAGAGCGCTGCCGAACTCACTGCCACCACCACAGTTTCACCGCCCGAGGATTCAGACACGTACATTTAGGAGTGTTGTCTTTGTTGCAGGTTTAAGTGTTGAACACTGCTGATGACATGAAAGTTTTTCTCCAGGTTTCAAATGAAATTCTCTGGCTCTTTACATCTAGGTAAATATGTCAATAGCAATAGCATCTTTGTGCTGCCTTTTTCATTCCTACACACACGTATCGGGCACTCTCAGTGCTCTTCAGGATTGAAGACGTTTCCAAGACACTGCTATTGAAAAAGAAATCTCTGTTGGTGATGGCCTGTTATGTTCTGCTGGTAACTCTCTACCGCAGGTATTATCTACACACTGAGGGATATAAAGAAGTGGAAAGAGAGTCCTCAAAAAGAAGAAAATACACCTTGTCTTTTAGGATGTTTAATAGCAGGGTACACGCCTTACTTTTCAGAACAAACCACAGATTTTAGAGCAATATCTTCAAAAACTGGGCCTTAACAGGTGACAAACAAATCCTTCCCAAGCCCAAGATCTTCCCATTATCTATTGCTTCGTCTTGTTCAGTAAAAAAGTTGGAGATGGCAAATAAGCTCTGCAGCAAAAGTCAGGAAAAGTAGTAATGATCTCCAAGAGGAAGAACGTCCTCCTATTGAGGACATCTTATGAAGAATGTCTCTTTTAGCTGGCCCAGAAGTTGTTATAGGGCTTCTAACCTGAACACCTCGGGTCATTCAGGCACGCAGACAGAGGCTGTAGAAAAGGACATTTCGGGTAACCATCACTTAAGCTGATAAAGGATTTATCATTTTAAAATAGCATCCTACTCTGCACCTGGAAAGGAATTGGAAGATACCATCATTAACTGATTATAGATATAAAATATCTTGTAATGGAATGTCCATTTCTGTACCGATTCAAAGTCACTGAAAGAGAAGCATTAGTAATAATCTGACAGAAGCATTAGTAATAATCTGACAGAAACAAATAATCACTTTGGCATAATCTATCCTGCAGGTACTACTAATAAAATCTTCCCTCAAGTCTAAATTGTGGTTCACAAAAAAATGGAAGTACAAATTGCCCTCGTTCTATGCCAACTCCAGTTGTGAACAATGGCGTGTCTGGAAATATTTGTATTACCAATCCTAAAATCCATGCGTGTTTCAGTGAGGAATATCTAGCTATTTGTCACTTCCAGGCTAGACATATATAGCTGAGGAACGTAAAAACTCTCTCTCTCTGCACTTTCATATAGGCAGAAATACTTGTTTATGCCAACAATTAAATAACCTAAATCATCCACATAGCACCCATATCAAAAGTGAAAGGGATCAAAAGATGAAAATGAACCACTGGGCTGGGCGCACTTCTGCAGGGTCTATGAAGCAAGACAGTATTTCCACTCCAGAGCTCTCCTTTGTCTTCAATGTTCCCTTTAATTTTTTTACACTGAACATACAAGTTGCCTTCATGATCACCAAATTCAAATAAATCCTTGGGAAGAAACAAAGAAATATCTCACAAGGGAGTGTCTGTTCAATGGCAGGAAGGGTAGCAAGAGTTGGACCTGTGAGCATCTGAATTTGATGGGCTTAGGAGGATGAATACAGCAAAAGGTATCAAGAAAGGTAAAGAAGAGAAGATAGATGAGGACAAAAAGAAAGCAAGCAGGAAGAGATAATACCAGAAAGGAAAATCAAGGAAATAGGAGATAAAAGGTATAACAGAAGAGTCATATGAAGCGATTCCTCCGATGCCTGAGACTGGCTGCTCATGACGCCACTTGTGTTTATTATTCCATCTCGATTAGGTAACACCAGCAGCAACCCAGTTGTCTTACTGCTGTGACTAGAGGCAAAATACAGACACTATACAATTCATTCAAGGGAAAGAGATTGTAAATGGGTGCATTCGGGACAAGGCAATGAGCTATATTTCTTGTTCTGTTCGTTTTTTCTCCTAAGATCTTGTTTCTCTCCCTGTATTAAGTGTACAGTTGACACAGCCAGTACCTCCATCCTTGTAATTGTTTGCCCATTGCTCCATCCCCTGTTTTTGCACAGCTTTTTGACTAAATCAAACCCAAAACTGTTAAAGAAGTGGGAGAGAGGACTCACTCCTCACCCAGTGCAGAGGCAAAGGGAATTAATATATTTCCCTTTGTCCTTCCACTATTAGCAGCTCTCAGAAGAACATAATTGCTTCCCCACACTCCCACGTTAGCGAACTTTACCTAAGGGTTTCACCAGATGATCCCCTTCTTTTCCACAGGTTCACCAGGCTGCTTGAGCGGCTTGCGGCTGAAGACGACTTTCCATCCCCTACGTGCATGCGGACCACGGTCGACGTGGTGAATGCGCTGCGTACGTTCCTTTCAGGCTTGGCAAGGATGATATAGACCTTGGGCACAAACATGCAGCCGAGGGCCACCGTGGCACTCAGGCTCACTGAGAAACACATGGTGATTATCTTGTAGTTGCTTCCAAAATATATTGGCACAAAAGCCAGCCAAATGATGCAGGTGGTATACATTGTAAAGGCAATATACTTTGCTTCATTGAAATTAGCCGGGACATTTCTCGTCTTAAATGCATAAAAGGTGCAACTCAGAATTAATAATCCATTATATCCAAGGGGAGTTACAACACCCAGGTTAGTGGTGTTACAAATCAGGTAGACCTCTCGGATGCTTGGGTAATCATGCATTATATCTGGTGGCTCCATTATGAAGAGGGCAACAATTATGCCTAATTGTATACATATCAAGATAAACGCAATAACCAGTTGGGCGCAGGCACTCATGAACCTAGGTTTCTTTGTACAAATTTTCTTCTTGCTTCCAGCCAGGATTCTTGCAATGCGGTTGGTTTTAGTTACTAGAGCAGAATAACTCATAGCTGGGGAGAGGCCGATGCCAATTCGTTGAAGGTAACAGTAAATCTGTTGAGGTTTTGCGATGAGACAGAAAGTGCACAAGTAACCCAAGCAGATGCCCGCTAGAATGATGTAGCAAAGTTCTCGGCTGGATGATTTGACCACTGGAGTATCACGGTACATTATGAATATAGCTGTAACAAACAGGGTGGCCAGCAGACCCAGACATGCAAAAACAACCGCTGCAATTGGTTCAGGATCACCCCATCGGAGATACTGGACTGGAATGAGGTCACAACCTACAGGAAAAGAAAAAAGGAGGTAAGCTGAAGTATGTAGGAGTGAGACTCTTTAATGATAGTTACAGGTTTTCCTGATATTACTATTCTTTTTGTCTTTCAGTAAAGTGCCATTATAATAAATATAGGCTAAGATTATGTTAATATAATGGCACAATAAATACTTTTCAGTGACAACTTATTTGCAGTAATACAGTTTATCTGCATTATAACACGATGACTGAAAAAATGGCCAAGCTGATTAGGATAAGTCACCTCATATCACAGTGGAATTTTCCATTTAAATTATTTTAAATACAGCAATTTATGAACAAATTTCAGAATCAAGTTGCATTACCTTGGTGCAAAATGCTTCCAAGTTGTCTGTGGAGCATATGCACTTAAAGGACCAGATGTCAATCCTACTAATTACAGTGTACACTGTGATGGATATTGGTACCCGTTTAATGATTATGGAGAGGAATCTTACAGATTCTAGCTGTCAAGAAAAAGAGAGTGCTTCTTTCTTAGGTGTGTGGCCTATTTTCTAGCAAAAGTTTTCTGGGATCAGAGTTGCAGATGACAGGTAATCTGGGATGGCACACCCTGCTCGCTTCTTTATCTGTCATTCAGCCTTTTGAGATTTCTGAGGAATTAAAGCCTCGTCCAACTAGTGAAATCAATAAATTAGTGTCACAGCTGGATTAAAACACTGCAACCCCACCTGAGGACACTTGGTTTGCAGTTTATGTATGGGTGTAAGAAGTCACTCTATGTATGCATGCTATGGAAAGGCAAAGATGCTTCTCATTCCACAGTGTGCAAAGCAACGGACAAGAGTAAAAGCTGGCAGAAAACCTGTTGCTGGTGTCCCTCCTCCATCCCTCCTTTCCTTTTGCACTGTGAAGCCTGGATAGCTCTGGGAGTGCAAAGGAATGAGAAGGGGGGACCTTGATGCTCTAGAGTGCAACTTCGCACTGGCACTGCCAGCCAAGGCAGGATTGCTGGAAGGAGATGATGGAGAGGAGGAAATGCAGCTAAAAGCTTTTATTTCCCCTACACTTGTATTAAGCTTGACTGCAAAATTTAAATGACCTCAAAATTTAGGATCGTTGTCATCAGGTTGCTGTCTTCTGGCTAGGTCAGATGGAAGGGTGTCAGCCTGACTCGGGGCGGGTGGTAGCAAGGCGCTTCACCGCGTGGGGAGGGAGGATGGGTGCTCACATCTGTGTGCTCAGCAGTGAGGGCACCCAGCACTGGGCATCTGGCCAAGCAATCCAAATTAATTAGGGAACCTGGAACCTCAAGGACTCAATGAATGGGAGTAAATGCAGACATCAGGACTATAATTTGGGAATTTCTACAAGCAAGACCTACTCTTTGCCTTTTCCTTTGTTTTTGGTGGAGCCTAAAGTTATTCCAAAGCTGTCACTGATATTCTTAGTAGTAAAAATCATTCCATGAAGTGGTATTGGTAGATATTGGGCTTAACCCATCTCACGGTATTTCTATATCCTATATCTCTAGACAATTAATATTATCTAAAAAATACCTCGATATGGTGGTACACTCAATAGACTGTGTGGCAAAATTATAGTTTGTTCTTGCAGAAAAATCAGAAGGATTAGGGTCAATAAATCTTTGACGTTGGTGCAGTTAAAGGATAGAAATTTGCAGTCACTCCAGTGTAACAGAATTGCGCTCTTGGTTACTAAATGCAGATTAATTTGTGATCCGTATTTTAACTGCTTTGATGTGCAAAGTTTTCTGTTGCAGTAATAAAGTTAATACCATGTCTTAATGTAACAAAGACATTTAGATTTTTAGGAAGCACTCTCATTAGGCATTAGCTGATGATAGTTACTTGACTCCTGTTGTTTTTAAAGGGTTTCCTTATTAGTGTGAGGTAGACACAGTATCTCATTCTGACTTCTCAAGATCAATGTAGCACAGGAATCATATCATTAAAATCAACATTTTATACCAGTGAGAGTGGTGGAAAAAGAGTGAAAACCAGAAAACATACTCTGGTGTGTGCAGATATCCCTACGTGGGGTTCTTCCCCAAGAAGTTTTACGAGTAAGTGACCTCTAAATCTATTTCTGATTTTACCAAAATTTAATTAATGTTTTGGGGAAACAATTTGTTGCCAGCTTCTAAAACTACTATATATTTTTGGACAGGAAATCTGAAGAGAAAAGGTCTTTATCTGTCAGCTGGCCTTTACAGGCAGACAATGATATAGGGGCTGAATTTTGCTCAATTTCTAATGCAGCAGAGGTGAATCATAACCAAGCATTTCTCATTAGTTTCAGACTATTTCATGCCTTCCTTGCTTTATTACTCTTTTTACGTTCTCTTAATAAAATACCTGAGAAAAGAGTTGAAAACTTGTCCCATTTTTTCGCCCATCACTGGGTATACTTTACAAGGAGAATGCTAAACTATGAAATGATTAATTGCTCAATTAAGATTTAAGGAGTGGATAGTCTTCATAAAGCAATGATTGGTGAGGTTTTCATATAATAGCTTTGCAGCTAATGGTTTCTGACAATGGCACTTTGCAGAAAGGGACAACTAGATCAAGTAAAAGAAATACGGGAAAACTGCGCCGTGAGCGTTCAGGTTAGGTTGATGGCCAGGATTACATCAAGGCTAAAGCTGAAAAATGGTAACAAGAGAAGAATTCATTCCCATCCCCTAAATATGTGTATGCTCAAAGGTCCTTTGGACAAGAACATGCCCAACAGCCCACCTCTTACACTTCATCAACATCTCCAAGCACCTGGAAAGTCATCTCTCCTAGCTGGCTCGGAAACTGCAAGTGGAAGAGAGCCAGCAGCCTTGTCTTGTGGTCCCTGCAGTGTGCTGAGGCAATCTTTGGCTTGTGGAAAGGCTGTTAGGAGCTGGTCCAATTTGGAGAAGGTGTAGCGTTGTTCTACTCTGTGCCCAAGAGTGCACTGCACCTGGGACCAGAGCCCCAGTAAAATTGACATAAAACTGCCTCTCTGTTCTTCTGGCCAGAAACGCCGCCAGTGGGAGCAAGGACTTGATATGCACGTGAATAACAAGACAAGCTGATATAAAAAATCAGAGTCCCATTTGACTTGCTGGGGAAAGGTTTTCTGAAAGTAGTGCAAGGAGTCACCAACAAATTACAGATAGGGCTGTATGAGGATTTTCGGGGGGAGAAAAAAAAAATCTAATATTGGCTGCTTCAGGAATGGGCAACATTGTGCCATAAATGAGGAGAGGAGGGTTCTTGAAGGCTTGACCACTGCCGTAGGTCTGTTAGTACCCTGCGCTCTGTAAAGCTAAACTTGACGCTTATTTCTGATCCTTCGTATTGTTTTAAAATTAGTTCACATAGGAAAAGAGTTCACAGATATGAAGCACTGTATTACAGTCTGTTTTTTCTGTGGATTTGATCATGACACTGTTTTAATTTGTTATGATAAGCTTGACGCCTAAGAGACCTTACCATGCCTTCAGCATCCATAAAACTGTATTAGTACTGAAAATCCCTTTCATGGCAGGCAATATAAAACATGTAATCAAAACCAGTTCCAAAGGTAAACATGACAGACTAAGGCTTGTGAATAGGATGCACTCTGGAAAGGGAAAGGAATTCAGTGAAAGCTTTTAAGTCAACATCATGAACTAAAGCTCAGTGAATCTGCACATGGAGATTAAAACTGGCAGAAAATTACTGCTGGTTTAGTAAGTCTTAAGTATTTTTCAGTGGGAAGTGGCGTCCTGGGCAGTGAGTTAAACCCGTTGACAAAAGACTTGGTTTTCTTGGTAAGTTTTCACAGACCCTTCAAAGGATAGCAGGAGTCCAAACACCAAGACTGAAACCTAAACAGCAGCCTAGCCCCGTCTTAGTTGTGAAGGAGAGTGTCCACATAGGATTTAGCACACATCATTCAAAACGTATTGATGTCATGCTGCTGTTAGATGTTTTGTACAAGTGCTTCTGAATGTTTCCCTATTTACAATCCCAAAAGATGGGAGAAGGAATATCTTGACTAGTTATTTGCGTTTTCACATATGGAGAGCTGAGATGCAAAAATGTAGGAATCAGAATAAACATCCACATGAAGCTGGCAGGGTAGCTTTCATAATAACATTTTTTTTTTTAAATTATTTTTATAAAACCATAAATTGTTACCCATACTGACAAGTCAGAAGTGAGTCCTGGGTGAGAAAACAGTCCTGTGACCACCACATGGAATATGGACCAACTGAAGTGAGAGAGGACTTCTTTAACATTTCAGAACTAAGTTCTGGTAGTTATGGTAAACTATTAATGGTCACCAGTTCTTTGTCCTGTTCTGGTGGGACCTTTCATAGCTGCTACAAGAGCAGAGGTGACCATGTGCTGGCTTCTTAGCTGCTGCAGCTCCCAGGCCGGCACGTTTACTGGAATCATCGGTGGAGGCGGGTTTGCACAGCCAGTGGATGCAGCTGAGGGCTCTGCATGTGTTTATTCTGCCACCTCTGCAGGGCGGGAGTTGGAATTGGTCACGTCTTGAACTGCAAAAGCTGGGGCAGCTGTACTTCAGCAGCCTGAGTCCCTAGTAACTGAAATACGCTGTGCGTTGCAGTCAGAGGCAAGGCCATGAATCTTAGAGTAATACATTAAAGTTACTCTGAGACCACATGGGGGATGATGCCTTAATTGCACAAATGTGCAGAATGACTGGAACGACTGACGAATTGCAACAATCAGGCCCATCCTTAGGTTAGCTCTAATGTTTTGATTTAAGTTTCACCAAAAAATGCTGGCTCCGCGTGTTGTAAATGTTTTGTTCAGAATATGTCACATTCAGCAAACTTTCCGTAATGTAAGGCACAACTACAAGTGGATCATTCTGGCTTTGCTGGCAAAAGCCCCCCTTCCTGCAGCCCAGGAGCCTCCAAGAGCGGTTCATTGAGCTCAGCATTCTTGGGCCAGCTCGCTTGAGCCTGAAGCACTGTGTGGGTCATGCTAGAGACTTGAGTTGTAAATGGACTGGAAGCTCAAGTCCACACCTTACCTGGAACAAGCATTTGAGGTAAGAAAAGTCCACAAACCCAGCAACAAGGGAGGGGACAAAACGGTAGCCAGAGATCCTGGTCATTATATTGCCACCTGAACCCGTAACTCATCCTCATCTCCTTTCTCCAAGAGACTGATGTGAGAGTGACTTACGGAAGTGTTTACATTTCATTTGGAATAAGAAACAAAGAATAAGAAATAAAAAGGAAAGAGGAATACAGGGCACAGAAAATCAGGGTGAAAATTGGACATTATCTCTGCTGATGTGCATTTATAACACTTAAAAAAAACCAAGATAAAAATTGTGTCCTCCTCCTGCCCTCTGTCTGAGTTACACCCTTACCAGTTACGGTCAAAGGCAAAATCCTAGTGATGTTTCAGCAGCAAAATCGATGTCAGCACAGGCTAAATTGTGTTCTGCCTCGTGCTCACAGCTGTCGGACGATTGCTGAAATTACCAACGGCTGTAACTTTATTGCAAGTAACAATACCGGAAAGCAGTTTGATGGTGACAAGTAGTCACCACTTGAAAATATTTCAGGCGAGGTATGGATGATGTTTCTTGCTGGGGAAGGGCAGGATCCAGTCTTACGAGACACCCGAGTCTCAGACCCCTGTGGCTTCTGCCGCAGCCCGGATCAGCGCGCTGCAGGAAGAGCAGACCAAGCCCTTGTGGGGATCCGACACCGAGCATCGCCCCTGCCCCTGGTCCCACGGGTGGTTTGCATGAGCCATGGCAGATATTGCCTGGAGCCAAGGCAGCGGCGGCTCCCGGTACCGTCTCACTGACGGTAGGAGCAATGCCCTCAGGGTGGGGGAGGCAGCCGTCCTCCCTCGCTTCTCAGTGAGGAATCCAGATCTGTAGGAGCCAAACGGGACTCAGCATCAGTGTCGTCAGAGCTCTTTCAAATGGCTGTTGTGTCACACAGAGGCAGGGTGCACTTTTTTTTCAATCCTTTCCGTTCACGCTCCTGTCTGGCACTCTCAGACAGGCAGACAAGATCAGGGCACTGCTCTCCTGGGTTTACTCTACCTTATTTCGTGAAAGCATTTTTGTAACAATAGTAAAAATATATATTTCTGATATTTAGTCTTATCCTTGAATGGCAAAGAAAACATTTCAAGAGCTGTGAAATATTTCAGTTCCTATTTTCATGGGAAACCAATTAAGAAAATCAAATAGCCAGCGTATTTGGAGTACACAGAGAATGAGAAAAACGTCGATACAGCCTGAAGATAATCCAAGTGTCACTGAAATTAATATCATCTACTTTCCCTGCAGTCCCCGAGGTCACTAGACAAAGCTTTGTTTCTGTTATTGTTGTATGCTGTCCCTGAATCACAGAAAGAGAGAATAATTGCCTCTTTCCCACCTCAAAAATGTCCTTAAACCAACACTAGTCATAACTGGACCAAGATGTGCCTGCTTCTCTGAGGTGCTGAACAAAACTTACCTAGTCTTTCCAAAGCGCACTTTTGAATGCAGAAGGCCATAACCTCAAAGGCACTTGGGTTTTTGAAGAACCAAAAAGCTGTTCTCATCAAGCTACTGAAAAATTAATTTAATTTAATTTAATTTTGATCCTCGGTGTTAAGAAAATCCCTTCATTTGTATCTAAACATGCCTGGCATCTATTTCTCTTCCTTCCACTGTGAATATAATGTGAAGAAGGGCTTTGAGGAATAGCGGAGGGGTTGGCATATACTTCTGGACTTAAACCTGTGCGTTTCTCCTGCTCTAATTGAGTATGTGACTCAGCCACACCGGCCACACTGGTGTGTGAAGTGGTGCTGTGATGTGTGGGTTTTGCTAACAATGCGTGGGGAAGAAGTGGAGCTACAGCAGACTGGAAAACATGTTTTGATACTAAATGAGGAGGAAGAAAATGACTTGGGGTGCATGTTGGGATGGTACAAATGAATTTGGAGAAAAGGAAGAGAATGACAAATTTCTTGTGCAAGGAGGAACCTGGTCCCTGGAGAACGTTGTATGCATGCTCAATGAAACTGGAATTTGTGGGAAAATAAAATATGGGGGGCTAAACATTCCCTTTCTTGCCTCAGCTTCACTTCTAGATGGAGATATTTTCCAGCAACTGATTTAATAAAGAGAAACTCTTCCTCACACTTGTCTTTCCCAGTACCTGTGGACTCCCTGTACCTTTCTGTACTTCAGAACTCCAGTGTCTTCTGTTCTGAGAATAAATTTGTTTTTGTTTTCCTACATGTGTCGCATCCCTTCTGTCCTCTCCCCTCCTGCATCTGGGTTCTGATATCCCACAGGTGACTGAAAAAAAGCATTAATCTTCCTTTCTGTGAGCAACATCGCTGCCATTTCACATTTTATGTAGTGAAGTTTGTGGCAAAAAAAAACCCTGATTCTAGTCATTCAGCATAAGAAAGACCGAGCAATGTTTTGTTGTGTGAGCCAAGAAAGGATTCCAAAAATGTTTTTATCCAAGTTCAGATCTCTGGCAAACAGCGAGGTGCAGCTCCACATTGGAAGCCTTCTCAGGCGTGTGGGTGATATATTTACAGGACTCCCATCTGAAGGTGATCATGCAAAGAAGACTGATTCCAATGAGCTTTTTATATGCGTAGCCTTGTGGAGCTGCCATTACCTAAGACATGGCTTTATCAAGCAGCAGAGACACAGACTGCCGCAGTATCCAATGTAGGAACACTTCAAGGAGACTGGTGTGTGCTTTATAAAACTGAAGGGAAATTTCCTTGCCAGAATAAAATTACATCTCCCTCTCCTTCTTTTAATTCGGATTTATTACTAAATTTTATTTTGTAAACAAGACTGAGAGGCAGTTTTTTACAAGCTGCAAAAGTTTGGGCTATAAATTTGATCGTTAAAAATACAGCTCACTATATTTCATGATAACCTGGGAACAGATTTTTTTAAAATCTGGTTTTGATACAAAGATAAATAAGACAAGATCCAGCCATGGTGTGAATAGTAAGTTCGGTGGGGACTACACAGTCATGAAGCTGTGGTGATGGGTGTCCTCTTACCAGGCGTGCATATTGTATCAGCTGTGCTCGTGGAGGCCAAGGGGGGGGTCAGTTTCCAAACAGCGCCTGCTGAATTTGTGCCTGGCTGAGGAACAAGGGCTAGATCTCCTGAGGAACGCTGCTTGGCACTGATGTCATTTTGTATGCATATTGACTTTGGTCCCTTCAAAGCCATAAAATGCATGTCTAAAGCCAGACGAATGGTTCGCAAAATGTAGCAGCTCGTGTAATACACAGAGCAGTTGGCTTTACTAAAAAGACAACTGCTTTCCTTTAAAAAATCAGAGCAGGGTGGAAAATCAATGACTTATCCTACAAGAGCTTTTGAGGTGCCACTCCATCCTGCTTTTCCATCCTGAAGACAAAGACTCTCAGGGGGTAAATCCTCCCAAAAGCCCAGAATTATCCCTTGCCTGAGGCATGGAGTTCTGTATGCCCTGGGGAGCCAGCTCAAAGTGCAGAGCCCAAAGGCCAACCTGATGGCTGTTCACTCCATTTTACCTTACATATGGTGGTTTACAAGCTAATTACCCAAACTTCACCAGGTCAATGGGCAGTTCTCCTCACAGAAGTGGGTCCCTTGTTGATCCAATGAGGCACTCGGACCAAGTTCCCTCCTAACTGAATCATAGTAGCCCCTTCTCCAGCTGGTCTACATCAGGTAAAACCTCAGGTGCTCACTGAAACAGAGATGTGAGCCGGGAGCAAGATCCAAGGTGTTTGATGAGTTGGCCATTTGCACTAGTTGACCTTCATAAACTGGCCAGCCTGGTGCAGCGGCCTGGTCACAGAATCACAGAATCTTCATGGCTGGAAGGAACCTTTGAGATCATCAAGTCCAACCAATTGGTCCCTGCAATGTGTGCTGTGGAGGCTTCTTGGTGGCCCAGCTGGGATGTGAACCTGAGCTTGTACCATATCCTCAGTACTCTGCTCTGGGGGACACATGGGGCCAGGTTTCTTTTTCTCCCCTTCCCCATTCTCCTGGCACAAGAAAGCTTTCCCTGGATGAGGTGACTTTGCTGGCTGATTGCTGAGTGCCGGGGGAGGCAGGGCTGGGGGAGCACGGCTGGAGGAGCACTTGCAAATCCATTTTATTGCTGTTTCAGTTTTCTCAGTCGAAGTCTTTTTCTTAGGGAAAATTTCATGTTTGACATTTTCTGAAAAATACCCCATCAGATTCAAGGTGAAATGATATTTTTGCAGTAATTAGGTAACCTAGTTCATATATTTCAGCAATGACACATTCCTTACCAAGGAAGGATTAACTTCATATACAGTAATCTGTCTAGTTGGGGTTGCTCAGTCTGGAGAAAAGAAGGCTCCAAGGAGACCTTATAGTGGCCTACCAGTATCTTAAGGGAGCCTACAAGAAAGCTGGTGAGGGACTTTTTAGGATGTCTCTTGCGCTTCTCCTTCTCTTCCTCTTTCTTCTCCCACACCAGTATTTTCCCTGGGGAATTCGTTACTGGGGTGGGAGAGGCGATACCGCTTTCCTCCGACAGTGTGTGCGTGGTTTGTGTCCGCCGTGTTATCGGGCGTAATAACGGAGCGATGGTTCATGTGCTGATAAACAAATCTCAGTAGGTCACCCGCCACCCTTTTTCCAGGCATTGATTTGACTTACGGTAATAAAACTAAAGCTGAAAATTGCTTGAAATAGTCAAGGATGGAAGAAATTGTTGCCTGTGCTTTCTTTTGGAAGAGAGGACTCGGTTGCGGTGCGATGCCGGCACAAGCTTCCTGCTGTGCCCATACTACAGCTACACGGCTTGACCCAACTGGGACGACAGCGTCTCCGTACATCAGCAGCCACGGTGACACCCGTGTGAGCTCTCAGGAGGGGGAGGAGATGGTCGCCTTTGTGCAGGCCATCTGCAGGCTTCTCCTGCCACCTGGGAGTGCCGGTGGTTTCCCTACGTGGATGCAATGCGTTTTGAGTATGGCACGCGTTGGGAAGTGTCAGTGCGTAATAAGCAGGTATTCTCATGAAGTTACGGCTTCGTGCGGATGTGCTGGGTTCTTAGATTTCTTCGGCATCTGGAACACTTGAGATTGGCTTGAGAATAAGGATATACAAGGAAGCTGGTGAGGGACTTTTGAGGATGTCGGGTAATGGTAGGACTAGAGGGAATGGGTTAAAACTGGAGATGGGTGGATTCAGACGGGACGTCAGGAAGAAGTCCTTCACCATGAGGGTGGTGAGACACTGGAACAGGTTGCCCAGAGAGGTGGTGGAAGCCCCGTCCCTGGAGGGGTTCAAGGCCAGGTTGGACAGGGCTTGGAGCAACCTGGTCTGGTGGGAGGTGTCCCTGCCCAGGGCAGGGGGTTGGAACTGGATGATCTTTAAGGTCCCTTCCAACCCGAACCATTCTGTGATTCTATGATTCTATAGGCCAAGCTTTGCCTGACACTCTTTCACTTATAAAAATTCATCCAACAAACTGTTTTTCCCTTTGTCTCCCCTCTCTTTCACCTGAAAAATTTCTCCCCTCATCCACAGAAATTGTATGCAAACCAAGTCTGTGAGCTCTTCTGGAAAAAAACTGACTCTTCTCCCCTTGTCTACACAGGCACAATGAGAACATGATCCCTGAACAGCGTTTTGAAGTGGTGTGTGTTCTGAGCGTCTGAATACTTGAATTCTGTTTATTAGTCATAAAGAAGAGAGGCTGTGGGATACAAGGGTCTGAGTAATTTATCTCTAAAGTAGGAAATTGGTACTCTGCAAGAGCATAGAGATCTATGCCATGGCAAGGAGAACATGAACCCTGTATTCTAGCAGACTCTAGCGAATAAAGGACTAATGCAAAGCTAAGTCTGTTTGGAGCACGCACGCTTTTAGCAGCAGTAACTACAGTAACTAGGTCATAACTTTTTCAGATTAAAAAAGGAAATATTGCATGACTCTTGTGTACCTGCTTGGGAGGAAAATAAAACTGAAATTTGACGTCCTTCAATAATTTCTCTGAGAAGGACTGAATTTCTCTACCTGTTTGGGGAAGGACAAGATCTGCACCACCAGCTCGATGTTAGGACAGGGTTGAATACAAAACCAGGAGTAATTTTTTTATTTCCAGATCTAGTAACTCAGGTCTTTAGAAAGCAGCTGAATTACACCAATGATTCCTTAATCAGCTTGAGGCGAGAAAACAAATACCAGCCTCAGTTCAAATGTCAGCTTTATCACTGAGTTCTATCTGACCGAAACACTCCTCATACTCCCTTGTATCTGGCATTTGTTTCCTCAGCTCAGCAGATGAACTTCTTCACTGACAGCATAAGCACAGCCACAACTCACTTACCTGTGAGGTCTTCATTGGGCCAGGAGCCGAGCTGGCAGGCTTTGCACGTGTATTCATCAAACACATATTCATTCTCTTTACAGGGAGTGCAGGTCCAGCAGCAACTCACTTCTCCTTTACGGATCACCTGAGACAAAAATTGACATTTGGTTTAGCAGCATAAACGTACATTTATGCTACCCCAGTTGCTAATTTAATTTTTTGATTTTTTTTTTGATAGAGGGTTTTTAAAATTTTATTTTAAAGGGAGTTCCTTTTTATGATATGTTTGCTTGTACAAAATATAACAGAAGCTCTTGGTTCTCCCGTCATACATGTGCCAGAAGAAAGAAACTATGAACTCCACAGAAGTATAAGGGGTAGTACGAATTGCGATAAGATATTTTTTCCCCTCTTAGAATTAGCAAAACTCAGAATTTCATGGTTGGCAATGTACCTACACAAGCCAGTGCATGATACTCAAGGCGTATAATTCACTCCACTGTGGTCAATGCGGGGAATCATGTCAACAGCGTTATTTCCCTAAGGGGTCATTACCTAAAGATTTTTGGGTGCTTATTTTTCATCCAACTGTAAGTGATTTGTTAAAACTGATTTTTTCCAGAAATGAAACTGAACATGCCTTTTTCAGAATTATTTAATTACCACATTTCTAATTAACGTTTAAGAGCGAGACTGTTATCTTTATCCATTTTAAATCTGACCTGATTTCTCATTTTATAATTTACTGCCAAATGCTATTGCATGCTCATCATTGAGATGCAGATTTTTCAAGATCCTTATTTATCATCTGGGCAGTGAAAACATCTGTGCTTCTTGTCAAAGTGTCTTTCTTTTGAAATAGAGTATTCCCAGTTTCACTGCTCCGCCCAAACAATTTATAAATGAATACTCCCTGTTATAGCATAAGAAGTTGACTTATGTATCATTTGCAATGATGAATTTAGAAGATGACTTCAAAACCAAATGTCTTTATTGCAATTTTAATAAATAAAGGAGTGTAATCAAAAAGAACTGGATTGTTCTTTGCAATGATGTAGTGAAAAAAGTGTAAATTATATAATTTTCATCAACAATATGGGGACTTAAAAACTTCAATTTTTCATTTTGTTTTTAAGATTGTAGAGTATGAAAAGAAAAAAAGCCACACCTGAATAGCTAAACTGGCAGAAAGGCCATGGGAGCATAAGTGATTTGCTCTGCAAGTGTTGAGAGTAGAGCTACTTGCAAAACAGAATATCTGTCCTCCAGAAGAATTCACTTTGGGGGGTTTCTTTCATTTTGAACTGGAATGAAAAGTCAAACTAATGACAAAATTTCTTGTGTCTGGGAAAAATCAATTCTTAGAAAGCTTGTACTAAATTTTGGACATATATTTTCATAAACTTGACGCATTATAAAAATCCATACTTTTTCAATGTGTAAGATACTCAAGAAAATAAATTGGCAAAATAGAAACCATATGTTATTATCAAAATGCTTAAACTTTTTATCAAAACAGTTCATTTACACTTTTCTTTTAAATTTCACCAAATCAACACCTTCTATAAATTACTTGGAATTTGACAAATCAGAAAACTGATACACTGATTATTTTTTACCCAGCACTAATTGGGGGTTAATTCAGAGAAGGATTATATATCATTCTCTAGGAATCAAAATGATTGTTCTCTGCTACTCAGAATCAGGTCAGACTTTTTGTATTAAATTGCTTAGTCAGCTATTTCTTCATCCTTTTAGCTTTCATTTTTTAAACAATTGTTTGTTGTAGCTCTTAACTGTAAAACAATCTGTCCCTTTTAGCAAAAATAATTATCTTTAAAACAAAAATTATTTTCCCTTCCCCTTGTCACCTGGACAATCCTTTGAACGTGTATTTATTTAAATAATCATATGTCCGCACTGTTTCAAATGTATAGAGTTGGGTTGTGTTTGGATTTTATCTAGTCCTTCACATGGATGCTGAGTGTTGAATATCATTGCACTGAATGTTTCAAATTCCTGCATAGTAATTCAATCCCACTGAATTCTGCAGGAAAACCACCATGGAGCTTGGCAGAGTCAAGCTCTCCCCATCATCTGTGAAGACCACGAAGATAAAGGACTGTGAAGTAAATTTTGAGATTCATAATCAATAACCTGATGAGGAGCATAAAGAACATTTCAGACACCACACTTCACGCATGTGTCTAAGCGTGTGATGAACTGGCTTCATAGTGAAGACTCCTCATGGGAGAATCATTGAAAGCATGGGCAGAAGGTGGAAGGAAACTGCGTTAATGAAGATCACAAGGTACTTGCCATCACCTGTGTTGTGGCAGCAGATCATAAAGGAACTCAGAGCTGCCCAATTCTGAAGTTATTATCTATTTGTCCATCTCTATCCTCTCACTTATGTGACTTTGTGGCTGGCATAGGCTAACATCAGACCCTTGTTCTGATGTTGATGGAGTAATTCATCCCACCTTCTTTTATGTGTCTGCAGAAGGTATGTTCTTGTATGAACCAGCTGTCCTGGATGGGTGTGTTTTACCATCAGTGAAGAGAAAGAAGAGTTTCTGCGTCCAATTCTGGAGCCCCTACTACAAGAGAGATATGGACGTAGGGCCACGAGGATGATCAGAGGGCTGGAGCACCTCTCCTATGACGACAGGCTGAGAGAGTTGGGGTTGTTCAGTCTGGAGAAAAGAAGGCTCCGAGGAGACCTTATAGTGGCCTACCAGTATCTTAAGGGGGCCTCCAAGAAAGCTGGTGAGGGACTTTTTAGGATGTTGGGTAATGGTAGGACTAGAGGGAATGGATTAAAACTAGAGATGGGACGATTCAGACTGGACGTTAGGAAGAAGTTCCTCACCATGAGGGTGGTGAGACACTGGAACAGGTTGCCCAGAGAGGTGGTGGAAGCCCCATCCCTGGAAGTTTTTAAGGTCAGGCTGGATGGGGCTCTGAGCAACCTGGTCTGGTGGGAGGTGTCCCTGCCCAGGGCAGGGGGGTGGAACTAGATGATCTTTAAGGTCCCTTCCAACCCTAACAATTCTATGATTCTACATCAAGATTCATCTTGACTGTTTTCAAAGCCTACATGAGGATGAGATGATTCCTGATGTGGATAATTGTATATGTCTACACTGAAGATATATACATTTGGTCTGATGAAACTCTCTTACTGCCAAAGGCCAGTTAATGAATAAAACACGGTGGCTGTGTCCTAAAGCTCTGGAAAACTGAGACTGAAGAGAGTCACTTTGTGTTGCAGAACACAGTCAGCCTCCCATCAGCCCCTCTCTGTAGCTGCTTCCCAGTTTTGGAGGTACGCCACATTGACACAGGAGACAAATGATCCAGCTTCCGGTGAGACATGTCAGAAATTACAGCTGCCTTTTTTCAGTCTGAGCCACTCTGTTGTCCATGCCCAAACCCTCAGTCCAGAGGCTCTTATACAAATGACTGTAAGGTAAGCTAAGGACTTGCAGTATTTCAACTGTTCTGCAGTGAGTGTCAGGGGATGCTGGAGGATAATGGAGTACAATTAATATATGACAGATTCATCTACCCTCCTTACTCGCTGCAACATGGAAAAGGAGGATGGAAAAATCAAAAACCTGGGAAACAAAGAAGGAGTTAAACAGGTATGATTAAAAAAATGTTACCTACATTTCCTGAAGTTCTAAGTAGTGGTAGTTATCGGTGTTCTCTAATGATACCACAAACTTCAGGTCTGAGTAATAATGTTCCATTCGAGGTGTCTATGTCTAGCACTGAAATAGTAGCAATTATTATTTATAATTTACCTGCAATTGTATTGACAAGTCCTAGTCAGGGATTTACACTCCACTGAATCAGATGCTGTAAAAATACCCAGCAAAAAAACCCCAAACAATATCTGTTCTAAAGCATTTGGAATATAAGTATAAAAAAGTCAGCAGTTCACAGGAGTGCAAGAAAATGGCAACTTATGAAAATAGTGAGATGACTATGACACAAGTAAGAACTACATAACTCTGCACATTTTAATTAAGGTGTGGGATACTATCTCCATGTAAGAGTCAAGAAAAACTTGCTTTCAAATTTCAGGGCTGTGCGTTCTACACGACTGAAGTAAAAGGAGAAGATATTTACCTTTATCTGGCCTTTTTCGCAGGGTTCACTGCACACAGATCTGATGATGTTATTTTTCTCTGACCATATTTCATCATCGTCCATTTTCAGCTCACCATTGTCCCAGCTGCCAACATTGATGTAATCAAAGTAGTCCTTCCCCATTTTCTTGAAATTCATGATTTCATATCTTTGGGAACACAAAGGGGAGACATAGCTGAGTTGAGGAGAACATCATGAAATGTTTCAAATTAAAGGAACACTATGCAGTCAAAATCAAGCTCTCCGAAATAAAGAAGACAAAATTTCAAGCATTATGCTTGCCCTTGAGTCTCTCCCAATAATTTTTGTGATATCTTCATCTTTCTCTTCCTTTGTATTTTAATTTGTTTTCTGCTATCACCATGAAAGTTCCCTGAACGCTCTGGGGTTAAATGACTGAGCTTCTGCAAATGACTTTATTTATTTAAGGAAAACACTGAAATGAGCCAGATAGGATTCGTCCTGTGTGACTTTCAGCACTGAAGCCAACCCTACCTGTCCTAGGCTCCCTCTATAGCAGATGCAGAGAAATCCAAACCTATAATGGCAATTCCCAATGCTAAGCATTCCTTACTGTCTGCAGGTGCTTATTCCCCTCGTGAGAGAGGAAGCCTGAAGATGGATAAGCTCCTGAAGTGAGGTAGAAGCAACCTAGTCCTGTAGGATCAGAAGAAACGTCCCATGCTGCAAGATTGCAAGATGCAATTTGGCGTGGCACCCAGAGAAGGATCAGGCGACGTTCTTCAGGCACGCATTCCAGGACTCTGGGACTTTGGGGGGCTTCAGGGAGATCTTCTTGACAAGAGGCACCTTGTAGTCCAGGCATTTGAAGAATTAAGTCGAGACTTGCCTTTTTTTTGGCCTTTTTCCTCTACAGCATTGCAGCACCAAATGCTATTCTCTTCCATCCATACAATCCCCTCCATTTTTATATAATTCTTCAGTGATCAGAACACATTTAATTCCTTGTACAGTATGGTATGGAAAAGAAAGAGTATTCATGCCTCAGTCCTAGGCTGCTTTTGGGTCAGATCACCTCATTATCTGGGAACAGAAGAGTTAGGCACAGAGCTAGGGCTGATCAGAGTTTTCAGATTCGTGTCCCTCTTCCTCCTATTTTATTTTTAGCTCCCACAGAGTCTTACAGAAAGTCTGTGGAGTGATGTAGGACTCACTAGCCTCCTACTGGCATGCTGAACACCAGGCCACCTTTCTGCCTTACGGGCCAGTTCTTTTAGCGCTTATTTGTAAGGCATGCTTGGGAGGTTGGGCGGCTCCTGCAGTCATGGTGTCATACTTTAGCTCCTCTTTAGCGGATTTTGCAGTAACCTGACTAAGCATCATGAAATTCACTGATGGAAAATAAGCAAACGATATGGACTCAGAAGATGAACACAATCATAGGATTAGAAAACCTGCCTGGTTCATAAAGCAGGAGACAACTTTTCCTGGCAGCAGGCACAGAATAGGCAAAGCATATGGACAGGGTTGGATTAAGAGTGACGTTGTCAGAGTGCAATTTGTGAAGTCTGATGTACAGATAAATAAAAGAACCAGCCCATTAAATCAAATAATCTAACTAAGATACCCAAGTGTCTCTCTCAAGTTTTGAGAAACACTTTTAAAACTGACAAGCAGTAGCCATGCTGTACCTAACATCAGTATTTTTTCCATGCTGACATAAAAAAAATTTACAGTAAAACTATTCAATAATATCCTCCCTCCATGGATCTCAGGATGCTTTGCATCAGAAAACAAAGTCTAACTGTCACAGTGGGGAAACTGTGGTGGGGATTCAATGCTAAAATCACACATGGGTCGGGATCAGGATTGCAAGCAACCTGGGAAAGAAAATGAAAGTGGAGCCTGACTGAATGGGTAATATGATGACCCATATCATATGATTCTGGAGTCTTTCCAAAAGAAGAAGGAATGAGCAACCACAGAGCCAGGAAGAAATATTTATGACACTCCTGAATTTTGGAATATTTCACTTCCCATCCTGTATAAAGAAGGAAAGATCCACAGCTTTGAGAATGACCTCATCCAGGTTGGAGACGTCAATGCCAGACTGACATAAATGAATTGAATCCAGACAACACACACACACACAAACCTGAATAAACAGGCTTTTACACTTTTTCTTTTTTTTCCCTGAGGTTCACAGGCATAGTAACAGTCTGTTCAAGGATTAAACAGACTAACCCAAAAGTTAGCCCAGAAGCCACTGTGGAGTCTTTGTTCAGCATTGTCAGGATGTTGTAACACTCCTCTGAGTGTTGCTTTGCTACAGCTGCCAATTCAGAGTTTCATGGGCAGATGAACAGCCAACGCTTAACACGCCACAGGACCTAAAACAATTATCCCTCCAGTAGCAGTTCCATGCATACATCCCAAGGGGAATACTGGAAAGAAACCTAACAAATAAAATAAACTGCTGTCTCAACATGTTGCGTCTCTTCTCTGTGGAGAACGGCGTTGGTGGACTGGTAGTAATAGCCAGACTCAGAAAGTCCGTTGCTATAGTGGAGGCTCACGAGTCACTGGTTCCCTGGAGCTTCCTCGAGACACCACGGGGACAGTTTGTCACTTTAGGATAGGAGAGACCAGATGGTGCAATAGCACATTTCCAGCAGTGCCCTAATCACCGTGCAAAACACTTCTTTCAAAACAGAAGTGCCATGAAGTTCCCGAGAATCCGTATTCTATTGGTAGCACAGCCAAAACATCAGCATCTTGTTTTTCTTGCCTTTTCTTGCCTTCTCAGTTTTTTCTTTGGAGTTTCGATAGTATTTAGAGATAGTTGTTATCTTCTTGAGAAATCACGGCTGTTAATTCCATATTCATTTGGTTTTTGCCACGTCTTCTTTCTCACCTGAAACAAGCCCTCTGCTAGAGTGTCTATCTACTTACAGCTCAACATACACATAAAGGACTTTGGAATAAGGCCAGGATTCAAAGCATCTTGTGGGATTAATCATCTGTTGTATAACATAAAAACCCTTTTGCCATACATCAAAATCCTGAGCTATCTAGGTCAGAAAGGCTTTTTATGTTCTGATTTCCTGCTTAACGCCACCACCGCAGTACAGCTGTGAGGATTTATATTTCCGTTTTACAAAGTGAAGATGCAGCTATCAGTGCAAGTGAACAGGGGAGATGAGTTGTTCCAGTATGACTGCACCATCCCCCAGCGGTTGCAAACAGTGTTTCGCAGTGCTCAAAGGACTGTAAACAGCTCAAAACCTGGGCGTTAGAGATGGAGCTTCCTACAAAGCCTTAATCATGAAAAGTAAGTTTTGCCCCAATGTTGGCTAATTTTAGCATGTAGATGGGATTTAACGATGTGACTATTGTAGAAGAGTTTCAAAACCATTTTGGGGTCCCCCATTTGTGGGACCATTTTGTCGCCACACACAGTCCATGAGCTTGAGTAGAGAGAGCACTAAGGTGTCTCGCACAAATCCAGTGAGGCTGGACTTCCTTCAAGTTGCGTTACCCTGAGGAGCACAATCAACATGGTGTCCCCATGCTCTTCAGTGGCACACTAATGTCCGACTGTGACTGAACAAATGACTGCACATGATATCATTCCTTCATCTTCTTTCTAGGGACTGAATTTTAAAGGACCCAAGACATTCAATTAAATTCCTTGCAACAAATGGAATTAAATCGCTATTACTAAGCGTGCCAACACAAGGAAAAGGTAAAGCTAGAGGTCTCTCTGAAACATTTAGATATTGTCATTGGTGCTGTCATGCCACATATGATTTATCTGTGGCAGGTCACATATCACTTATTTGTGGCAGTTTTCAGTCTTTCAGCAAGAAAAGAGTGAAACAGGTAGGAATAATGTAGGACGCAGTCCAGCGCATCCGAGCAGCATTAAAACCAAGTGGGAATCCTTTAAAAGAAGACTGGGGCAAGTCTTTTAAAAATAATTTGGTCAGAAAAATCTAGACTGAGCACTTTTCTTCAGAATTCAGCTATTTGTAAAAATAGAAATGTTTAGCGGAAGACAGCCTCGCTCACCAAAACAGTGCTGAAAATAAATTTCCATCTGAAATTTTCCTGGGTTTCTGCCAGTTTGTGTCTGAGTTCTCCTACCAGCTCACAGTGCATTTCCTTAGAGTCTGAGTCTGAAGAGTTTGAAAATTTGCGTCTCCAGAGACACAGACTGCTTCGTAGGTGGCTGTGCTGCTCTCTTTTGGAGAGAATGCTGATTTCACGGGTTTTTGAATAAAATGAAAAAAAAAAAAAGAATCAGTTCTGGAATTGCAGAAATTTTTTGAAACGCCAAAATATTCTGACCAATGGATTTACCTTTTCCTATCCATCTTATATAGTGTCTTATATTGTATATTTGATAGATGTATGTATACACAGGTAGTAAGTTTTCAGCAAAAGAAGCTTTGTTTAAATTCAATTTACCTTACAGAAGCACAGGATGAATTAATAATTAAGCCTGTTATGCAAGTGGAAAGGCTTTATTTGGAAGATATGGAACCCGATTTTTAATAATTCCGATGGAAAAAAGGAATCCCAGACAAATCAATATAATCAATACAATATTTCTGATATTTTTTTACCTTTCTTAATAAAAGAACTATGTCTGCTATGATTGCTTATTGCTCACTCAAACACATACATTTAAACACCCAGACAAATGGAGCGATGCTGTCGTGGCCGTCGTGGTGTATGAACATAAAGATGAAGGTCTGATGGTTTGTAGTGAGAAGTAATACCTTTAAATGGTACAGATGAAAATGAAAATTCATGCAGGAAGATTGTATGCCTGAAAGCTCATGTCCTTAACCTTAAACATCATTAAAAGATGCACACTAAAAAAAAAAACAAACAATGTTATTATGGAAAAATAAGGACAGAAATTCAGGAAATGTGAAAATAAAAGTATGAGAGCTTAGCTCTGATGCCAAGTCTGCATGCATCTACTCCGTACAGTTAACATGGCTGGTATTAAAGAGTTTGACAAACGTCAACATTACCTTCCTGGCGAGTCGCCATTCTCATCAAACAGGATCATGTCCCCAGAGACTCCGGTAAAGTTAGTCTTCATGAGGGATTCCAGGAGCTTCCGACCATCTATGGGCTTCATGGCGTCACAGAGGCCCACGTAGCCCGGGCACAGCGACATCTGCATGTTGTGGAGGCCATACGCCATCGAGTATATTGCGTTGATTACAAAGCCCATCTTGGAGTCCTGAACGTGCTGCGTCCTCAGAGTCATCTGGCCTGACGGGGAACACCACAGAGCTGGTGGTTAGTGCATGGGGCTGAAATACGATCAGCTCTTCAGACATCTGTTGCTGGGTTGGTCATTGATGGTGGAAAGAGTCTTTTTAAGTGTCTTAAACAGCTCATAGCATATGTTCTTACTGGTACACACAGAGATCACGTTAAAAAAAAAAGAAAGGAACGAAAGAAGAGGTTCTCCTTAAATATTTTACTATCTAGCTGATGCATTGCTCTGTGCAGCTCTACACCTCACATATGTTGTTTTTCGACTACTTCTCTTCCATGTCTTTGTTTAAAGCATGTGTCATGAACATTATAATATAATGTTTTGAGTAACCCAGGAATTTCTCCCTGCAGAAATTTCTCCAGATCCTCAGAAATCTTTTGCTGAGGTGTTAATGCTAACATGGAGTCTATTCCGTAGTGACCTTGTAGACAACACTTTTGTTTCAGAGACATGGGAACCAATCCTGCGCAAACAGACCGACCTCGGCACAACGCCTTTACTGTACCGAAAGTTCCTGCGCTAATAACTCTCCTATGTCTCCCTCTCCCCTCTATTTACAAAGTGAGGACAGTGATGCAATGCAGGTGAACGCATTAAAATGTCTGTGAAGATGTGGGTTAGGCGATGACTCTCTTTAGCCAGAAGTGGTTAACCTTACTTTGTTGAGCTTTTAAAACATAACGTCTGGATTTCTGTATTCTATTTAAGCTTCTGTGAAATGCACAATAAAAATTCATTCACCAGCACCCTGAAGGCCCTGTTTTTTATAACCCAGTGTTATTAATGGCACAGATTTGCTCTGCTGGCAGCACAGTCCAGATAAGGAAGAGCAGGCTGGAGGTTTTCTGCCTCGTATGTCATCAGTAAAGCTGCCGGCTGCACTCCAGCCACCAGATCTTTAATACCGGGGAAGTGAGAAGAATCAGAGATAAAGCAACCGCATCAACGGTGCCAGGAATTTGTCAGACACCTGGAAAGATTTGGCTCCGGAGGGAGGACAGACAAAGGGCTCTAGTAGAACATTTTCTCTCCTTTTATCAGTCAAGCAGCAATCCCTAGGAGCCAGGGAGTCCCGTGTGGGGGCAGCCAGGAGCAAAGGCAATGCAAAGAACTCTCTCTGTCCGCTCTACGAGAGTGGCCTCCACAGAGGCACAGGCAAGCGGCGGAAGTGGAGCTTGTCTGGGCTGCAGGGGCAGCACGATGGGAGAAGTAATCTATGCCATGAAAAGATAAGACACACAATTATTTTCTTGAAAGAAATGAAGACTAATACATGACTTTGAGGGTGGAACTCATCTAGTTTAGCAATATCTATTCAGAAGACAAGCATCCAGTCTGATGTCTAGGCACCTTTTGTGGAGGTAAGAATCTCCAGCTGGTGATGGATCCCATCAAAAAACAGGCGCACCTACAAGCTCGCCTTTTTGGTGGTGAACATGAACATCACCACGCAGTTCTAATCACTAAAACATACTTTAGTAGTGGAAACATCAGGAAGGGTAGCAAAGATACATAGTTCAAACTAAAATCATTGTGTAGAGACCGGTAAGTGAATGAGGGAACTGAAAGATTCCCTTTTTCCTTCTGTTTCACGCGGGAGCTGGCACTCCCAGTTCCAGCCCACTGCAGGAGCAGTGATTAACATTTTGGACAGTGAAGTGATATGAGCCTAAAATATCTGTAATGGAAAAAAAAAATGGGAAACAACACACAGTAGTGCTCATTTGTTCTGTTCTACCAAGGTATTGCTTTTTCCTAATTAAAACTAATAGGCATAAAAACTGCAACAGTGGAGTACATGTAAAACCCATATTAATTGAAATTAAGTGGAAAATTGAACAAGCGCATTACATTGCAATACACAAAACTTGGTTTAACCAATTATTCATCTTCAAAATTAACAGCTCTCAAACCATGCAGTTAATTATAGTAGCCATTAGAATGAATCAGATTTGCACCAGCAATAGTCTTTATTATGAAACAACATTTCAGCTGCTTTATTGCATATGATTGCTTAAAAACGTAATAACTTAATTCTTACAGGAACACTCTCCACTGGGCTTTGTGCTTATAGAATTATTATTATGACTTTCTTTAAACATTGAACCTCATTGAGTTCACCTGATGATTTGTAATGAGGCTGTTTCGCTCTTCATAGAAGCTGCTGGCAATTGTCAACGGAGTTGTGAGGGAATTAGCTGTTGTGAGAATTTTAATATACTTCCTGCAGCTGGAGAAAACATTTCCCCGAGGTGTTAACTGCCTCCCTTTGCTATAGAGGGGCAAATCCCACCTGCCAAGTCCGACTGTCGGTTTACTGTACCTCAGGACTCTGTAGTTAAGGGGAACATCTCAAAAACTGAGACAAAAGAAAATTTTTGTTCTTTAATATACCGTAGCACAGTCTTAAAAACTGCCAGTATTAAAAAAAATAGTTAAGTCTGGAAGTGGTTTCCAAACCATTTCACAAAGTATTTAGGCACGTCAGACTTGAAGCATACATGTAACGCTATTGACCTCAGTGAACATATGAGTGGTGTTAAGGGAAGGCTGAATACACGAGCTAAAAGGTAGTCTCTGTCAGAAAAAAAAAAAAGTAAAAATATTTTAAATCTATGTCTGCAACAAGTATGATTTAGGTAACCTTAAACACATTGTTCACTCAAGTGTTAGTGCTTGTTGTTCTTGCTAGAACTCAAAGACATATCTTAAATTCATCCATGAGTGCTGTCTTCAGTCAAGAACCTTTCCTGACACAGGGTCTTCATGAGATGGAGATGTGGCACGGATTAATTTAATGATGATGACGCTAGTAGTGTTCGACAGAATTGACTTCACGGACTCTTAATCAAGAACAATGAAAAAATGTAATAGAAGGCGAGGAGTTACTACAGAATTTCTGGGCAGAGAATAAATATCCACAGACTCTAACCCATATGTTTGTTTATAATAACCATAATAGAATTATTTTCTATTAGAGTAAAAAAAAAAACATATCTATAAAAGACCTGTTTTTCTGCATTTTGTACATTCCCATATGAGAAAAATTTGCAAGGAAGGAAATGAAAATGTTTTGCTTTCCTGTGGGTGGAAAAAGCTAGCGTGATGCCATCTAATGTTTGCATGTAGGGATAAGCAGGACGTGTTCACATGAATGTTCCAGTTCAGTTCAGGGGTGGGCTTTCAAAGCCGACCTCCAAATCCTTCCTGCTCACTGTGCTTCAGTTTGGACTGGGTGTCACAGTTTCGGAACGACATATCAAATTTCTTTCAAAAGGCACTAAAACAGATAAAATGCCCCAGGAGAGCACCTAATGCACCACAGCTGCAAATGGGTGTTCAGACCCTAGGACCAGGCTACAGCCAGTTTAGAGCAAATCTCCCCCAAGCTACGAACCTTTCCTGGCCCACAGAGTTTGCAATCGGACTCAGCATCTCCCCCAGGACGCCGCCGACAGCAGGAGTTGGAGGCACGGAGGTGACAATGTGTGTGGGCCAGGCACAAAACCGCATTTCGTAGGTCTCCAGTCCATTCATATTGCGATTCCGACAGGCTTAAGTACTTTTTCTGTGGTAAGACTGAGCAATATTTTCAGGACGTAGCTCATTTTCCCATAAACATTGTTTGAAATAATATCAACCTATTCACAAATCTGTGCGGAATTTGGTGATAATGTCCAGATGATTACAGAAAGTAAACTGTACTGCAGTACCTCAGAACCAATAAATATTAACACTGTATCACGAAAATTTCTGCAGAAATAAAAAAAGAATCTGCCTCCTGCAGTTAAGATGTACAAGGCAATGGGAGAATGCAGGGTGAGTGAACTCGTATCTAATGAGGAAAGTGGGAGAGTACTTGCAATCATTAGTGACCAAACATTGTGAAATTCTCTGAGAAATGAGGGAATCTCAGTGGTTAGAGGACATGCGCAGATCCCTCAATTCTGTTCTGTTTATTCCCTTATCTTTCTTGTCCAAGTAATTTTGATAAGTAAATAAGGGCTTATCCTATTATTTTCCAAGCTGTGAGATCATGAGACAGTTCCAGATCTGCAGTCACATAGCCATTTATGTCTACAAATTATTACATAGACAAATCCTGTCCCTTCTCTGACAAATCAGGTAACCCATCCACCCTTCAGTTTCCCGACTAATAATATTTCCTTTCTACTACTTTTTGTGTGTCATCTTGCTTTAGGCTAAATATTCCTCGGGAAGAGGACTGCTTCTCGTTATCTTCCTTTCTTTCCCTCTGCTTAATGCAATGGGCTTGTTATAGGCTGGAGTTTCTAAGTGCTATCGAGCTATCTCTGAAATGAAAGTAAAATTATCCTGGATTTCATGGGAAATATTATGTAAATATTCTGTAGATCATTTAGGAATATATATACGGGATTCAGGTGAGCCTCTACAATATGGTTAAATGCATTAAATATCAGCTTAGGAATTTGCTGCCACTGGAGAAGGTGGTTAATATCCATGCTTTTTCCTGCTTAAATATATTCTCTATGTCTGGATATATCTGTATGTTCCCAGCTTTATTACAGGACTATACCAAAGGCGAAGAACAGGCTGAGAATGGTGTAAACTCAGAGCACTGTAACCTGCACCTTTTCTGCCCCCGCGGCTGGCGGGGACCCAGTCTGGGACACGCCAGCGCTGTCACAGCAGGGGACACTCGTGGGCCCTGCAGGGCGACCACGCACAGCGCTGCTCCGCAGCTCCTCAGGCATTTATGAATCGTTCCATGGCCCGGGGCCATGCGAAGGCAAGCTCAGGTATGTGCGCTCCCAGCCGGGGCGGCCTGTTAGCATGACCCTGGGAGTTCATTCCGGGAGGGCTGGCTCTGAAACCTGCCCTGGACCCGTGACTGATCGCACAGAGACTGCCCAGAGCTAAACTCCTCATCCAGATGCGTCCTTTTTCTGCTGTCACGTCTCCAAAACAGAAATATGTAGATGACGGAAAAGAAGCACGTTCTTTCATTGAAGAAGGGGGTTCCAACTGGCAACGGTTCATTTCTTGGGTCTATTTAAAAAGCAATTAGCGCACTTATGGGCACGGAGCCAAGAAAGCACTTAAGGGCCCTTCGTCGTCCCGGTGCAAGAGGAGCCGCTCCTCGGCAGGGGGGGATGAGCGGTTCCCACGCTCCAGGGTCCCCCCCGCAGACCCCAGCTCCTGCCACGCCAGCCTGGGCCGGGCTCACCGCGCTCTGCCGCTCTGGGGCCGCGCTTTGCGGGCAATACATATCCATACCTCCCCTAAACATGGAGAAACCAAAACAAACCAACTCTTGCAGGGAATTATGAAATTTCCCCATTTCCCCCCCCCCCCCCCCCTACTTATCATGCAAATAAACAGAAAACATCCTTCAACAAAATTCATTATTTTACGTGCTTTTTATGTAAAATTTGTCAGTCGTCTTCCCTCCCTCCCCTATTTTTTACCCTCAAGGAAGATGAAATACAATTTTTTTTTCTGTTTGCCAGCTGGTGACATTACAAAGCCTCATCAAGCAGGGATGTGCAAGAGTGCAAAATTACCATGGTTCAGTATGCTTTTCCTGCTTTCTAACTTTTCCAAAGCTGAGAATACTTGGAATTTTAAAGAATGGAGGAAGGGTAAAAGGAAGAGTGAAAATACTTTACATTCCAGGCAACCTCTTATTTCATTCTCTGGAGAGAAACAAGAGAACAAAATATGAGACACGATATGTTTTTCAAAGTGTAGAGCAGGGTTTTTTTTGCTGTTCAATGAACTTAGCATTGAAATAAAGGGAAACGGGTGGTGTTTCACTTTTTTATTTTAAAATTTCTCAATGATCAAAAGGTTGTTTAGAACAAAGTCTTACAGGACATCACGGAGGAAACCAGAAATATAGCCTATGGTCTCCAGCTATCCCATAATGTTTCCCCATGACTAATTCACAAATTAGTTTCCATATAGTTTCCATAAATACGTCATTAAAGACTTCATCAATCCTTTGTGTTATTTTTTGTTTTGAGAGACAATATGTTGGCAGAAACGAGTTCCAGTTTTGCTAGCAAATAGTCCCACGTTCACTTTCTGTTAGCGACAGCTGAAGTTCAAGCCCACCAGGAAACATTTCTGGTTGCTTGGGTTTTTTTGTTGGTTTTCTTTTTTTTTCCCCCTTTACATTAGTGAAAGCAAAAATAAAATAAAATAACCAAGGTGAAGCACAGCGTTCGTACCTAATTAAGTTAACATTATTTAAAGATACAGAAAAAAGCCTTATTTTGGAAGCTTTTCCAAAATCTGTCACCAGAGCTTTCTGTTAAAGCAATGTGAAAAAAAGTAACTTTCAGTTCTCTGTTCTTTGTAAGGTTCCAGGTGTATTTTTCTGCTAAAAATCAATAGTTTGTTTATTTATTTATTTATACCCTAATTTAATTTCTTACAGGCTCTTGGACTAACGAACAAACATATTTTCTGCTACACGGGAAACTTCATGTAGTTCAAATATCCTTTTCCATTCAAAATGAATAAATAAACTCAAGACTGGATTTTATCTTTTCTGAAAAGGAAATTCAGAGGAAAAAAGAAGAGATTTGGCAACAGTGGCAAATGTCATTTTGATGCTGAGGCAAAAAACATAGCATAACACTGGAATAATGTAAAAGCAAATTATAAACTTGAAACAAGACACTTCAGTGCTAACGAAATGAGAAAACAAAAAATGACTCATTTCAATGCTTTTCTTTCGAAGTGTGTGTCATTGAATCAACATGCTGCTATGCAACATTTTTCAAATTTCACAAGCAAATATTTTCCAACACAATCCCCTCTCCAAAGGTTTTTGACCAATTCCAACTTTCACTCTTCGCAACTGAAAGCCAATACTAGCACTGTTATACTTTACGGGGTGATTATCAATAAAATGTTAAATTTGAGAATGACTGAGGGACTAAATTCAGTGTCCTAAAAAGCAGAGACGATTTTCAAAAGATTTTTTTTCAAGTTGGCTTCGGTGCTTTACATGTGTTCAAGCCCACACGAGCAAGGCATGATCCGAGCTCTTATGAATTTTCCTAGAGGTTGACCTGGATCCTTGGATGGCTGGGTACCGGCCTCTGTTGTCAGGCTCAGTAAAATCAGCAAAAAAGAGTAACAGCGACGGTAAGTCCTAGGAGAATGTAAGTAAATAGACATCTATTCCTTCACACCGATTTCTTAACAACATTACTATCCTTTCACCTTCTACAGAATTAAATTTCTTCGGTCATAAATCACAACGAAACACAATGCCTAGCGGTGCAAAAACATTAAAAGCTGGCATAAAGCTTTCTGTACTTGCAGACACGCTTATATGAAATATTTTAATCTATGTAGGGGGTCGAACTGCTGAAAGAAAAGAATGACAGAAGCTATTCCAATTCATCCATCTAATAAGAAATGTATATAATCTCAATACATTTAATTACAATTTACTTTTATTCTTAGGGCTGGATAGACACGGTACCTGTACAGTGATATTGATCTCTTCCAGATAGTTTTAAAGGTTTGGAAAGGCAGTGAGAAAGGGAATTATGATATAAAGAATAAAATCAAAATAGTATGGTATATCATCAAATATATCTAATATATGAAAGGAGGAGGGCAGGGAGCATAAAGTGAAAGAAAAATAGATGTAGCTTTGTAGTCAGATTTTGGAGGAGTTTCATGAATTCAATCACAGCAGTGAGAGGACTGAAGTTATTCAAGGGTTTGAGTTACAGGTGTGTTAAAATCAGGATCAATGCATACCAGAAAGTCTTTCAAATAGGTATAACGAGCATACAGCAGTCCTCAGTGCCACGCTGCTGGTTTCGCTGAACAAAAAATAGTGCAATGTCTGTGTAGGCTCCTGGCTCAGATTACACCAGGCTTCTACAAAATTCAGATCTGGATCTGTGCTTTACAGCTGATCTGCCTTTGGAAATTTCTGGACCTGACGAAGCATCACTATAAAAGTAATGCTAAGCTGTGTCTGTGCTCCGGATCTGAAATATGTGCCATAACGTCAGGGCTGGACCAACCTTCAGCTCACCAGTGCCCAAGCATGACATATAATACATCAAGTATCAAACTGAGTGACAGACAGCATGTATTCAGGAGAATTAAAATGCCCTTTACTTCACTGTTTAAAAAAATATAAATGAATTTTAACTTAATTTGTTTTGTTTTGCTTTCATTTGCAATCTAAAAATAAAAATGTAGGAATGGTGATTTTGGGGAATATGAGGTTTAAACGTGACATTACTTGAAATGCAGAAAATACCCTTCCATTCTGACAGCAATTATTTTTTTTTTATTGGCTGGGTTCTGATTAAACTAACTTTGGCATTTGAACTTAGGTTTAGCCAAGAGATTGCAGGCATGTTGCTGTGCAAAGACTAAACAGTCATGTTTTATTCCTTAGATCTATACAGAAACCCAAAAGGGCCACTTATTAAACCAAATTTCTGTTCAGCTGAAACTCTGGGATTTTCTGCAGGTCCTTTTGATCTCATTAAAAGCAGCTGGAGCTCGACGAGATTCAGCAAACAGGTAGGTAATTTTTACATGTGCATTTTACGTGCCCTTCTGTATCTTGAGCTGCAAAACTTTTCTCAGTTTTATCCCAAATCTCCTGAATCACCTTTTCTGCAAATAAACTATTTCAATTTTAATCCTGTTCTTAATTGCTTGGAGATATATTGGTCATCCTTCTTCTATGTTAATTTTTACACCCTTGGAAAAAGTGTTTTTGTCTTGGAGAAGCCACATGGTTGAATCATGAATGGAATATTTGGATTTCTGCATCCTGCAAAGACCCATTCCGAATGCTGCTGCAGATCCCATTTTCCCTCTCCATCACCTCGAGTATGTTCTTCTTCCCTTTGAAACCCTGCCACCACCTCCTTGCTCCCAAGCACGTCAGACACGAGTTGCTTTCCTCACTTTCGGTGCCCTCTCTCTCCTCTCTGGGGTTGGTCTTTGTCTGCGATCACCCAGCCTCCATCATTTCCCGCTCTGTTTTCTACCTCGCTGCTTTGAACCACAATGTCTGATGTCAGGACCCTGATGTAAATACCTGCACAAGTGCCCCATCACCTTACTTCAGGTTCTTGCTTCTGTTGTGCTTTTACACAAAACTAACAGTTTTTTTCTGGTCTGTAACCTCCGACAGTCAAACTAAGGTTCAAAACTGCTTCGTCAGCGTCAGCCTCTATTTATTTGCTCTTTCTTGTCTTACACTTACATCACAGGTACTCGGGATGTGTGTTCTGTTTTTTCTCTGTGTTTAAGTAACACAAAAAATACTGTTCCATCCACGCCTGTGGCTTTTACACAGCATGGGAAAAATAAGATGAGCAGCAGAGGCAAAAAGATTCATTTAACAGATGGGTAAATGTAATAAATATACTTCTCTGCTCCTGGGGACTTTGAAGACTTGACTTTTTCCACTAATTGAACCAGAGTTTCACAACGTCCTTTGCTTGCCTTGGGTTTTGTTTCGGCTCTGTGTTAAGATGCATTTGTAAAACACTCTCACTGGGAGGGAAAAGTGCCAGGAATGTGAGTTCTGGTGGAGACGCGTGTCTGTACGAAAGCAGGCACATACACACCCGGTCTGCAGAGGTCCAAAGGCGATTGGTACCGAAGGACTGGATCAGCCTTTTCTGACCTGAAGATGGTCGTCGAGTGGAGTTACTCGTCTGGATCGACTTGCTCACCTATTTAGGAACTTTACTGAGTTGTGGCTTTAGATAATAAAAAAATATCTGACTGGTGCCAGAGGGGAAGCCAAATCCAATTCTTGTAAAATCCCTTGTGTTCAGAGGCCATTACACCTCTCCTTTTAAAGATGCATTTTAAATTCTTTGCTGTGGCTCTTGGTGTTCGGAGGTGGCTTGTAGCAGCTCTCCTGTGGCATGGAACTGATTATGCTGAAAATCAAGTCAGATAAGTCTGCAAACTTCTCGCTTTCTGTAGTGCTCCAGCTGGGCAGAAAATCAATGTACTTAGCGACAGCAGTGGCACCCATTTGTATTAACCATGTTCAAATCTGCAAATGAAAAGCGGGCTTGATGCTAAAATTTTCATCTCAGTGTGAACTAAGTGTATGTGAAGGGATGGAGACTTTTTAGTGCCTGATAGAAATGAATGGAGAAAAAAAAATTTCAGATTGTTTTTGTTTTTTTTTAGATTCTCTTTACTTGGCTGATTTAACGGATTTATTATGCATATCTTACTAAATTGTGTCTTCATTTCATCATAACACCTGCTTGGCACTCTCTATGGATAGCTTATATCAAAGAATGGAAAAAACCCTCATAAAGTCACTGGAGCTGGCTTCATTGGCTTATGACTTCATGTATTTTCTGTCACGAAGTAAATGTAGCCTACCATTTTACTAAGCAGGGATTAGCAAAGTAAATACAACGGTTTAAACAACTAAGTTCATACCTGCGACACAGGTGAAGTCAATTATCTATTCAGATTTCAGCCACATCTCCTTGTGCTTATTTTCTCACTGTTTAAATAGGTTGTTTATACTGTTAACTATTCTTTAATTTTTCATGATAGCACAACCAGGTTGTGGAGAATAATTCTTTTTTTTTTCCCCACTAAAGTAATGGTTATTGCTTACTATACAGGCACCTTCATTTCATAATGACCTCATCTATCAACACCAATCAGCTTTATGTTTATCTTTTTATCATTATCCCAAGAAGTAAAGAATGGCATGTCTTTTGGTGCAAAAATAGATTTTTATTTCTCTCCAGCATTTCTCAATAAATGCAATCTCTTCAACTGGAATCCTGAGAAACACCTTTAGGAGCTGCTGGAGGTAACTAATGTAACCAGTTAGTTAAACTAAAGGGCACAGTCCTGTTTTCTCATCAGGATAAATCTGAAGCAGCACTAAAATATTCATCATGTGCAGGAACCATCAGGACAGTCTATGAAATACTTGCAGCCACCGAGGGCATCTTTACAATTGTGAAGTCCGAAATGAGGGAATTCAAGACTCAAAACTTTGAGTGCCTGAAGTTAAGAAACCAAATATCAGTGTAGGAATCGATATAAAGACACGATTTTCAAAGTCATATGGAAGATAGTAAATGAGGTAGGAAGAAAAAATACCATGACAGTCTCAAAAATTCATGTTAATTTTGAGGTTGAACTCCCAACATCAAAATCTCTCACTCCTGTAATTCTCAGAGAATACATTTGTGTCTTTCCTGCTGGTAAATCCACAATATTTCTTCACTTTGCCATACACCCTTGCCTAGTTTGGGGGCTATTATGAGAAAAACAGCATAGGTGTCTTGGCACTTATGACACAAAAAAATTGTCATTAAATAAACCTGCATGTCATCTTTCTGGCAAACCTTTCCTTCATATGAATTTTGACAGATGGTCTAGATCAAAATCAAACCTCTAAAACTGAGTAACATGATGACTAACAGCTTCCTGTGTGAAAACCTGGATTAAATGGGCATTTTTAATTGATTGCTGTGCGTAGTGTTGTTTATCTGGGGAACTCCACAACCGAATTAATATTTTCTGCCCCGCAGCAATAAGAAAGAATTAAAACTGTTATAATCTAGTTTTCTTTCTTTTACTATAGCCATCATGGCCCAGCACTGAATACAACAATAAAGCTGAGGGAAAAGTAATTAGAAGAATCTATTTGGGAAATTAGTCCTTTTCTCTGTTCCTGATTTGCAAATCAGCAGATTGTGATTCTTGCACATTTCTTTGTGTGTTTGACATCCCTAGGTTTTAGGAACCTATTTGAGCTGTGGCTCATTCAGGATCTCTTTGTGGGAAACCGTCCACCGATGAGCGCTGTTCAAACTGAGCTATTCAAGTTTTATGATTAAGTTGTCTCATATCCATGACTGGGTGACTTCATGTCGAAAATAACATCTCCCTGCACCCCCAAGATAATTTTTTTGCAGCCGTGAATTGTATTTTAGACACTATAAAAGACTCTGCAGGCAACTACTTTTCACAGTTCGCAATCTTTCATATAAAACAGAAATTAGATTCTCCCAGTGTTGGTAAAAAATAAGTGAAAAAAGAAACCTAGAAAAGTCAAGTTGAAATGTCATTGCTAACACAGCACAGTGATAGAAACCAGGTCTTTATTAGCCTGCATCCATCCATGCCCACTGTACTGACACCTCAGGAAAGAGATCTACATTATTATGGGGAAATCAATGGAGTTTACTGCTCAATATGCCGTACCTGTCAATAGTGCAAATAAAACCCGTGTTGGGCTGTGTTGGAAGGGTTGCAAAATAAAAATAACAAAGAAAAGTCAGTTGAATGTTGAAGGTGCACACTGAGATTTTGAGATTCCCAGATTCAATTTCCAGCTCAGGCACAAACTTCCTCTGCAACCTCGTACAAATTGAAGGATGTTAAGTGGGACTTAGGTGGGGGTTTGTGTTATGTAAATCCAAGACTTTGGTCCTTAAAGCCATTTCTTGTTCTCATGGGTGTGTGGAAGATATTGACATTTTTAGGAGTCCTAAGTCCCTTGGGACTTAGAGCTGTGGTTTGGCTTATGTCCAGCATGGCACCACCTTATGGCCCATCATCGACAGGATGCCCATTGTCTTGGTACCGCTTGGCATCTCATGAAATAAAGAGTAATTAACAGAGGTAATAAAAAAATCATAGAATTTGGGTTGGAAGGGACCTTAAAGATCATCTATTCCCAACCCCCTGCCCTGGGCAGGGACACCTCCCACCAGACCAGGCTGCTCCAAGCCACGTCCAGCCTGGCCTTGAACCCCTCCAGGGATGGGGCAGCCACAGCTTCTCTGGGCAACTTGGGCCAGGGGCTCACCCCCCTCACAGTAAAGAATTTCTTCTTAATATCTAATCTAAATCTACCCTCTTCCAGTTTAGAACCATTACCCCTTGTCCCATCACTACACCTCCTGATAAAGAGTCCCTCCCCATCCTTCCTGTAGGCCCCCTTTAGGGACTGGAAGGCTGCTCTAAGGTCTCCCTGGAGCCTTCTCTTCTCCAGGCTGAACAACCCCAACTCCCTCAGTCTGTCCTCACAGCAGAGGGGCTCCAGCCCTCTGATCGTTTTTGTGGCCTCCTCTGGAATCACTCCAACGAAACCAGAAAAACGCACCACATCTTTTTGGGAAAAAAAATGGTTTTGCCACTGTTTTGCAAAAATGACAAAATGTTGTGGCAGTTTTTTCTAAGATCAGTACAATTCAATGAAAAAGATCAGCTTAAAATGGCATTTCCTGAAATGACTCATGGCTGAAAGAAAACCTAATGAAACCTTTCAAACCAGCTAGTCTTCTATCTGAAGTACACAAATAATCATCATTACCATATGGACTTCAGATAACTTTTAATATATTAACTGTCTCATTGCTCCTGTGAAGCAAACCAATATGATTAATGCTGTTTCAGAAAAGAAGCATTGAATTTTGGATTACAACATCTGAAAGTGTTTTGATGCCTATGGAGGTAAGGTAGAATCAAGTTTTTAAAATTTAGAGAGGCGTTAGGTACTGATTCACTATCTGTTTGTTTCTTTAGAGATCTGAATACTTTTAAAATTGTGGTTGTCATCATTTTGGAAAGAGCCAGAACTGCAATTCAAGCCTCTTTCCTTCCAACACCTCTCACTCTTCCACCGGACCAGGCCGCATCAGTCCAACAGGAACCATTTACACCAGACATTCAGTCACGCTGGTTTATACGCTAGAAGAAATAAATTCACTTACTTGTGCAAGTCTTGTTGTATTTAGGGTTCTCTTGAGGAAACCCTTCCAACCGGCACTGGAACCTGTGCTGCCAAAATTCCTGAAACCATGGATTTCGGTGATTGGTTTCTGGCCGAAGCTGTAGGTAGTAATCATCAAACCATTTCACGTCAGGAGACTGGAGCTTGATCGTTATTCCACCGACAGCTTCACGCTGGTACCCTTCTGTCACGTCGTACCTGTCTGCCCAGCCATCACTGCAGAGATAAGTGAAAGACGGGCAACATTAACCATTCAAAGGAATATGAAAATATTTTTCTTAAAAATAAAGTTCAGAGCCTAAGACCACACACCCACACCTGTGATTCTGAGTGGAGTTTAGTAAAGCATCTGTAATACTTCTAGTAGGTTAATTCTGTGTTTTCCTTTCCCTTGCATTGTATTGTCATTGGCACCTTCTACTTAGATGATATATTCTTCATCCTCCGCTTCAGGTAATTGAAACAGTGTTAAAAATCACGGATCCTGAAATCTGCCGGGTGGAGAAGTCTCTGCATCATGCTGTGCCCCATGTTATGGGGAGAAAATCTCCCCATGCTATGAGGAGAAAATGTTGGATTCGGTGTTTTACTGACACTGCGATGATGCTACTCCTACCTGACAGGAGGTGACCTTGAGGACAGGACCTCTTACGGTGCGAGGGGCAGGACTGTGCGGCGGACCGTGCCTGTGCTGCACAACGGAGCATGGCACAAAGGGCCAGAAGCAGATTTCGAATGGGCTGACGCTGCCGAGGCAGAAATACCAGCTCAGATGCTGAGACGGTGTGGCATTGCATCTCGAGCAATAAATCCTCTCTGCGGACATGACTAATGAAGCCGGGCAGAGCATCATGGAGACCCGTGTGTTGTTGGTGGCTGGAGTATTACGAACCTGTGTGACACTGTCCAACACACAGAATTTTAAACCCCTTCTGTTCACCTTTCTGCTTGCAACACTCCGACCGCAAGTAGCCAGAAGTGACTGAAAACCGAAACCAAACAAAATGTCACAAACTTCTCGGGGTAATTCCCCCTCCCTGGATTCACAGTGGATTCTCTTGAACGTACCGACATTTACAAAGTTGCGCTAAAAGTGCACATGTCTCATTAGAGCATTGCAGATTTCTGCTGATTTACGGTGAACATGGTATTTCAGTTTTTCAAAAGCCCCAGGTCTCGCAGCTAGAGAATGGCAGAAAAATCTCAGATTGGGATTTTTTCCCCTCTAAAAGGCACGGATGTTAATGACTATAGAGAGCACCTTTAAATGCTAAAGGTCGAATAACTGAAGGATAAAAAATAAGCTTAATTTGTCTTATTGCAAAACTTCATGAGTTGTTCAAAGCTAGCCCAAATTATTTTAAGTTAGTCATAGTGTAACTGAGGTAAGTGACCTTTATCTGTGTGTTGTGCTATTCTGATCGTTCGCTGCCTGGCTTAAACTTTGCTCCTGTATTGCAGAGCACGCAGGAAGGCTCCTGCACGTTCCCTGTTCTCTGCGTGGGGAACACGCAGATTCAAGACGTCAGACCGTGACTCCTCCTGCACAAGACCCTGTTTTCACTGAGGCCTGGACTCTCCACTACACCTTATCAGCACAGCCGCGATGTCGATAAGGAGCAGCTTCACCAGTGGCAAAAGTAACATCAGCGTCTGGAATGGACATGAAGGGACTGTTAAACAGGCTTCAGATTTCAAATGCATGAATTTACTCAGCACAAAAGAGTAAAATATGCATTCATGAAAGGAGAAAGGTGAGCACTGGTGTTCGGCTCCACTTGGGAAATTTACCTCCGAGCTTAGATCCAATTAGGGCTGAACACAGGCATCAGTGTTCCCAGCCACACTCGGGATGCTCAGTACGGGCAAACACTCCCCACCTCCCACCAGCACTATTTACTGGACAAAGAGTCAGAACCACTTATGGGCTGTTTTGTGATAAAAGCCACAGAAGGGTTTTTTTAAATTTATGAGTGATTTAACCTTTTCTTTGAAACACTCATATTAATCCTTGGCAAGTTTTTAAGCAGTTTTATCCATCCTTGTAAAATCTGACAGGTTTTATGACTGCAGGAAGTGATAGGTTTTCCGTAGTGCGCTTTTTTTTTTTAAACTGAATAGAATTTAAGAGAATTAGAGCTGTGCTGTCAGTATCCCAGCTTTATGAGTTGTCTTGTAAACAACTTAGAAAAAACCTGTTTTCTTGTAATTAATTTCTTTATCATTTTTCAGAGGAATAGTTTTGTAGATATAATCCAGCACTGCTATAAAATTTATAGCTTTACTTTATGAATAGTTATCGCCCCTAAGAAGATTTGCAACAGAGATACCATTTTTTAACTCCGAGTCATTAAAAAAGACAGAAACAACAACTTCATATTACATAACCCTTCTTCTCAACTTTTCCGCAGAAGGACTTCTTAATTCAACAGAGCTGCTTGTCATCCAAATAAGTATTTCAGTTTAGCTTCTGGGGCAAAAGGCTTTTAGGAGAGTTATATGAAAGAGGTACCCGCGGTGCGTATTGCAGAGGTAAAGCCTCAGACAGACAAGGTGGCAAGGCAAGGGCTAAACCGGTATCTAAAGGCCAGTGAGAGAGGAGTAGGAGAACAGGCCTGCATGAGTATGAAAAAGCACCAGCAGTGTGTGATACCTAAATTCTGCACCCACAGTAGAGGAACAACGCTTACGAGATGTCAGTGACAGGATGACAGAGAGGTGTTTGGGCGATTAGACCTGTGACATCCTCTGAACTCGGTGTGGCGCGTGAAGAAGAGGGAGAGGGGACAGAGAGGGAGATACCTGCTTACTTTCATAGTCCTGCCTGTCCCTCCTTAAACCTTCTTTCTTCTCCTAATGGCTTCATTTTGCTGTAGTAGCTGTCGATGTCATTGTACTCCATTGGTGGCTGCATTATGAAAGGTTCAAAATGGTATTACCCATTGTTAAATTTACTGGTTCAACTGAATGATGCTGTGGCGCCAGAAACTGGCTGTGACAAGGAGCTCCAAATGAAGCCCAGTGTAATCTGGACTCTCACCCAGAGGAGCGGAGAGGTGCATGGGTTACCACTAACGCAGTGCAGGACCGCGTGCCGGTGAAAGAGGTGTTTCTTTATGTTAGCAGCGGGATGTATGGGATGTTTAGGTGAACAAGGGGTTAAGAACAGCTTCCTCATAGGTAGTAAAATAATTCCAGGTGAACGGTATTCCAGTAATGATTATGAAAGAGTCCAAATAGATTAAACAGGGCATGGATATCCTCAGCAGATCACTACACAGGTTCATTTTTTCTCCCTTGCACAGACACTGTGCTTTCCCATTTTATTCTGATTAGGTGATTCTGATTATTAGAAAGTGATGGTTTTGCTTTTTAACTAATGGGCAAATATCCTTAAAGTGATCCCACCAAGACTTAAAGATAGAACTGCCCATGAAAGAAAGCAGTAGTTGTTGTGAAGGAAAGCAGTAGTTGTACAGCTGCAGCCCCGAAAGCAAGAGCCCCTCGCTGAGATACCTGTCGGGCGTACGCAGTAACGCACACGTCTGGTCCATCAGCTGCCCAGGGTAGGAAGCTGACGACCAGGTAAGAGGACCGTGACACGTGCAGATCTGGCTGCCCTCGATATTACACTCACATTCAACACAGTGGCGAATTGTCTTTCAGGATCGTGATGTGTTTTCCCCTTATCCAGTTCGTTTGTGTTTATATTCTGGGCCGCCAGAATAATGTCTGGTGCATTTTTCTTAAAGGCTGGTGGTGCGATACAGGATAATAACCCACCGTATCAAACAAAATATATCATTGTTAATGATGTTTCTAAAAAAAAAAAAAAAAGAGAAAAAAGAAAAAAAAAGAAAAAGAAAGAAAAAGATACCATTTAAGAAAATTCTTGTGCACCAAAGAAAATAAGGAATCACAGAAGGAAGGAAAAAGAGAAAAATGGCTAAATGGCTCTTGCTGTTGTAGTACTAGCAAGAGATGAACTTGAAATACGAGGTCCGTTATCATAATGTTCCTTATCTGTTATCAGATCTTATTTGCCTGTGTACATTGTCCCAGGTACCGGGTTTCGAAGGATGTGCCGGGGCAATGGAGATTTTAATGAAAAAATATCCTTCAGCAAACAGAGGAGAAGAGTTCTGCGCCTTTGTTTAAGGTCTGTTTAGTTTACTTACAGTAAATCACAACAAAGTTTTATATCACAGAAAGGGACCAATAAATGACATGACAGAGCCATCAATATTTACGAAATTTATTAATGAACAAATGTAACAATTAATGAATAAACATAAACACAATAAAATAATTCAATGCTTTAGGTCACTACTATACATGAAGTTACTTTTAAACACCTGAACAGAAAAATAGAGGCAAAAGAGACTCTGTTTAAATGATGGGGTTGCACAGCCATGATCATGGATCGTGAGCACCCTGCTCGCTTCCTCCCCCACAATCCTGGATACTAATGGTAGGGAATAAGTCTTCAGACTCCTCCAGCTAAGTGTACCTGAACAAGTCGGGCTTTCACTGTAGGACCAGTATATATTGTTATACTGTATGTACACAGAAGACAGAGGTGCAGACGTTTTAGGATTATGTTTGCTATGGTAAAACGTGAGAAACTTCACTGTGGCTTCCTGGATTTTCTGTGTTTTGCCCTTTCCCATCTTTCCCATCCTCCATGTGAAACAGCCAGCACCAGTACAGTCTTCCCCAGTTGTTGTGCTGGCTTCAATCCACTTTGCCTATCATACACAGGGATTGTGGGAGGAAGGAAAAGCAATCTTTGACACTAAAGTGTTGATACCCAAGAAAAATGAGATGCAGGGCTGCGTCTGTTATAAAGAAATCTCCACCTGTTTGAATGAAGTCTTTTCTTTTTTTTTTTTTTTTCTGGAACAAATCACCACGGAGGGAGGAGAACATTCAGGTGAAGAGCAGCACAGGAGCAAGCTCATGCTTGAAGCATTATGAAGAGGTTATCAGAAAGACACTTCATGATTATAAAGACCATCCAATATGCATGATGGTGATCATAGAATCATAGAATCATAGAATTGCTGAGGTTGGAAGGGACCTTTAAGATCATCAAGTCCAACCATTAACCTACCCTGACAACAACCACTTCTAAACCACGTCCCTACATGTGATGTAGGGTGATGACTGCTTTGGGCTCATACAGTGCAGTCAAGAAATTGCTGGCCCTCCTAAAAAACATTTGCAAAAAGGTGAAGTTAGTCAATCCCTGTCAACAATGATGTAAGCATTTAATTCCACAAAACGTCTTCAAAAAGACAAGATGAACATTGATCCAAGAGTGCTCCACACCTACTAGGTGAGTGGCGTGGCTATCAACAGCATGGAGTATGCTACTAATGTCAATCTGCTGTCAAGGACAAGAGGGATTTGCAGAGCTGATTGACACCTCCTACAGGACTAGCAAATGATTAGTGTTGCACATCACTGTAAACAGGACGAAGGAAGAGAACAACTGTCAGTTTAAACCAGATAAGAGAATGTGGAAACCTTTAATTCCATGATAAAAGGTTTGTGTGAGACAACAATTGCTCAGAAGAGATCATTAGGCACACATAAATAAATAGATAATATAAGAAAAGATTTAATGTGTTCAGGAAAAACAGGCAAACGGAGTAGGAAGGAGCCGTTGCCTCATGTGTCAGGGTTTCAGTCACAGAGGTGCAGACCACGGGAGGAACTAGGGTTACTGACTACTGGTCATGATTACAGGTGACAAGTATATGGTCCCTCCTGTGATAAGTGCCTGATTAATGCCATCAGATCTGGGAGGTGATGTGGAGAAAGACTTTTTCCAGCTGCTACCAGAACGTTCTCCAAAGGACAGAACTTACTAATAATGAGGAGTAGGAGAATAATGCCGTAGTTTGTCTATCAAGTTCTTGGAAAACCTGGAAGATGGTACTTGGATACAAGCTGTACCTGGTGACGAGAGCAGAGGCTCTGCTGTAGGTGTTTAATGAGTAGGTGGGGACTGCTTGAGAAGGTTAAGACACAATGCAAATTGGGTGAGAACAATCATGAAAAATAGCATTTGTGACTTTTAAAAGAGCAAAGAGGACAAACAGTAGACTTCACGAAGCCTAGAAAATGTTAAGGTTAGATCTGTTGTAAGGAATGTCTAAGGAATTGAAGAATTAAAAAGTACTTAATCAAAAAGTGTCATGCAGAGGAAGGATAGGAGATACAGTAAGACACTAATATGCCCATATCAAAGATGGAAATATATGAAAAGCAGAAGCAAGTTCAGGTTTTAAAGGATCAACGTGAAAGGAATACATTAGGTAGCGATAAAATGAGAAAGGTCAAGGCACAGAACTAGCTGCAGCAAACAAAGGACATCACAAGTAACAGAGAACAGTTCTCTAATGATTTTATTGTGAGAAGAAGAGTAAAGAAAGTGTTGGCCTGCAGTTCACTACAGGAAGAAAGCCACTAAAAACAAATCCAGGGCAGCTTTTAGTATCAAACTTCAAAAAAGGAAAAGCTAGTGATTAGTGACAGAGGTAAAGGGTCAACCAAAAAAAGAGAAGATGATCTAGGAAACAGTCTTGATTGAATTAGCTGAAGATTTATAGCCTAAAGAACCAAACACCATACTACGGGAGAGATGTGATAACTGTCTTCAGGTACATAAAAAGCTGCAGCAAAAAGATCATAATTTGTTTATCACGTTGATGTAAGCATTCACGACTTAAACTGGAAGGAGGAAGACTCATTTTAGACATCAGGAAAATACTCCTCACAGTAAAGATCATGAGGCTGTAGAAGAGTTGGAGACCTTTGGGGGTGTCAGAGAATAAGTCAGACAAACATCCATATGATATAAATGGCCCTGCCTTCACAGAATCACAGAATAGTAGGGTTGGAAGGGACCTCTGGAGATCACCCAGTCCCACCCCCTGCCAGAGCAGGGTCACCCAGAGCAGGTGGCACAGGAACGTGTCCAGGTGGGTTTGGAATGTCTCCAGAGACGGAGACTCCACCACCTCTCTGGGCAGCCTGTGCCAGGGCTCTGCCACCCTCAGGGTAAAGAAGTTCCTCCTCATGTTGAGATGGAACTTCCTATGCTCAAGTTTGTGCCCATTACCTCTTGTCCTGCCCCCGGGCACCACTGAGAAGAGCCTGGGCCCATCCTCCTGACACCCCCCCTTTCAGTATTTGTAAGCATTCCCCCTCGGTCATCTTTTTTCCAGACTGAAGAGACACAACTCCCTCAGCCTTTCTTCCTAAGAGAGCTGTTCCAGTCCCCTCAGCAACTTGGTAGCCCTTTGCTGTCCCCTCTCCAGCAGTTCCCTGTCCTTCTGGAACCGGGGAGCCCAGAACTGGACCCAGTGCTCCAGGTGTGGCCTCCCCAGGGCAGAGCAGAGGGGGAGGAGGACCTCCCTCGACCTGCTGGCCACACTCTTCTTGGTGCACCCCAGGAAGCCCTAGCGAAGGGAGGACAGTAAGATACCTGACTTCTTGACATACACTCTGCCTTGTATTTGTATTAGCTTATGCTGAGGTTTGACATATGTCTGGGAATGATGGTTGCATAAAACCCAGGGGATTAGAGAAAGAACGCAAAGAAAGTTAAAATAATGCCCTTCCCTCACAGTTTCCCCAGCTTCTCATGATGTTTGAGAAACTTCTTTTCTCGTTATTGTGGTTTTTTCTCTCTGTAGTTGCTACGGGAAACATCAACAAACAACAGAAATTGATTTAGGATTAATCATGTGTTTGTACACACATGTAATTGCAATGATGCAGTTGGAATATGCAGGAGTGTGCAGTGGGTCACACACCTGTGCCCAGTAGAATCAGGATCCCTGTTCTAGAGGGGAAGCACTGAAATTAACCATACAGAAAAACACTTGGTCATGCACAAGATGAAAGAAACGGGGAAAAAGAATCTCCTAATTAGAGCTATCTAAAATTTAACACAGTCAAGTTATCTTAAATGAAAAGGCATTTTTTTCTCTGAACTAGAAATACTTACTTTCAAATTCTCAGTCTTCTCAAAATTACTCTAAAAGAAAATGACACTGTTTAATCCCCTTTTCTTTGCGAAAGGAAGGGTTTTAGATATATTACCCAAATAACAATATTGCTCAGTATAATTAAGATAATCCCTTGTGTTTTTAAAACAGAAGAGAAATTCTGTGTTCCCTGATTTAGACATTTTGGCCAACAGTCTGAAGCAAACACAGGTTTGGCAGTTTAAGGCCACCCACTCAGTTTTGAATATCCATAGCAGCAATTTGGTATGATTGTCCCTACACGTAAGATTTGTTACTCTTGCAGTGCAAATCACCTCTGTCGTGGGAACTGACACTCTAATAGCAATTAGTCAATGATAAGACATCAGATCTGAACAACAGCAAAGTGATTGCACAACTTGACATGCCTACACACTAAATCGATGCAGGTTTTATTTTTAAACATTGCAAGTCTTTTATACTGTTTATGACATTTCTTAAATCTCAGTTATATGGTTCAGATTTTTCTTTATAATGTTGACTTCAATTAATGCTTTCAGATTCTTGAGAAGCCATCCAAGGAAGCAGGGAAAGTCTACAACTTTTGAAGGCCAGTTGGACTAAAAAAGTTTTAAAGAAGAAAATTCTACACTCAGAAAGAGATTAAATAGATACTACAAATAATTATTTTTCCATTCACTACCACAATATCCTTCAAGGACAGCTTCAAATTTAAGCACTCCTGAACAATGCCAATGCCTGTTAAGTTTTTGTTGTCTTTCTGTGCAGCATCCTAATGGTGCGAATCAGAATTTGAACTTCGTTGTGCTGAGAATCGAGTCTACAGAGAAAAATACACAATCCCTGACTTGAAGAGTTTATGAAAAGTATAATCAGCTTCAAAACTTAGCAAGTGTATGTTGGATAGTAAAAGAGGTGCAGAGCAACCACGTGACATGGCGCAAATTGGCAGTTCCAAAACTACTGCAACCCTTTTCAGTCGCTGCATTATATGAAACTTTGACTACAAAGTCATTTTAATTTTATTGTAATAATAAGTCAAGCAGCAGTGAATTGCAAATAGGACTTTTTGGCCATCAGGGAGATTTTTCTTAGCTGCTCACTTTAGAAAAGTTAATCAGTTATACCCTACCCAGGTGCCAGGCGTATACTATCAAGTTACCGAGATTTATGGGGGAAGAGCTGGAGCACATTTTCTGCCTTCCATACTACACCTAACATACTGAAATGTGAGACCATCACCCTTAAAGGGAGTGTGGTCTTAAGAATTTATTTGGGTTGCTTAAGTAGCAAAGGGTGATTCATGTTAAAGGGAAAATGTCAGTGTTTTAAGCTGTTCTTTCCCAAAGTGCATGCAAATTTCTTCATGACATAATGCATTCCATACAGAACCAGATGACCTACCCACACTTAATGCAAATTCTATGCAATATGTGTGTGCTGTTTGTAAATTATTTTAATGCTTTTTTTGTTCCGCATCACTGAAATGGCTCCAGGATTTTTTTTTATTTTTTTTTTTTTTTTAAGTGAAAAGGTAGGTATTGTCTCTGACACACTCAAATCCCATTCAGATGCCATAGTTCATGGTTTTAGAGCTAAGACTCCTTTTGATGTGGGTCCCTTGATACCGCTTGATTTTCCTTGCCTAGGGTGGTGGAGTGACTTCTTCCCAGGTGCTGCCAAGCCTGGGTGGGAGAGGGGAGCAGGGAGAGGACTAATGCTGAACCAGCTGCAACCAGCCGGACATCCAGATTGCCGGTTGGAAGAGATGTTCCTGCAACAGCTCCTCACCACGTTACATCTTGTCCCTACAGCTAACATGGTGGGTGCTCTTGGGATACAGCATAGAAAGCTGGAGACATGTCTACTAGATCGGTCCATTAAGTAACTCGTTATACCAAAAGTAACTTTCCAGCTATTGGCTCTGGACAAACTGTGGTCACTGAAACGTCTTGAGTCAGTAACAGTGAGCTGGGGGATGCAGCTTTAGGATCCCCGTGAAACCTGGAATATTCATCACACATTTCTAACCCGCTGATTCTAAGATTAGACAAAATGCTAAGAGATACATGCATACAACAAAAATAGACTCCCCACCCTCCCTTTTGCAAACAGTTCCACTTATTTCCTAAATTGAAAACGCAGCAGTATCTTGGGATCAGTTGAGCTGATTTCTTTTTCTCTAAAGTCCCTCCCCCTTCAGTCCGTAGCTACAGCTATTACAGTTAATGAGTACATTCATTAAGCTGTAGACCGGTCTTTTTTTGTTATGCAAAAATCTGTTTGCAGGCCGCATAATGATGATGGAAACTGCTGCTCTGCCCACGTGTAATCACTCTCCTGCCAAAAATCTGACCTATAGCATTTGAGAATATATTTGAGAATTTTTCTCCACCTGTGTAGGAGTTTGTGGACTGAGTGGCTGTCTTTAATTTTCCTTTCATTGTATTTCCCTGCTCCTTTGGGTTTTTTTCTATATCTTAAAAGCTCTAAAAATATTAAAGAGTCTTCATGCTCTGCTGCAAAGCGCTGCCAGTCTTGCAAAGGTAAATTTGTTTGATTAATATCAGAGGGGCGGAACCGCTTTTGGTGAGAGCTGTAAATTGTTGCATTTTGATGAGTTCATTTTATAATTACTGCGTACGCAATGAATGGGGGTTCTTGTCTTGCTGCCTGTCTTTTTTTTTTTTAGATTGCAATTCCTTGTCTTTGTCTTCCTTTTCATGCATATTATAAAGACAAATGAATTTAAGGGTAATTCAAAGGAAAGAAATGAACTGATTATTTTTAGGCAGCATGACACGCTGTTTTCTACAAGATGGTATCTAGAAGAAGTAGCTATGCAGTGAATTTGGCAGGTATCTTGCACAGGGGATTACTGGTACTAATTACTTGCAGAGTATCCAAACTTCCCCAAACTGAGAAAGGTTGTGATGGCAATTTGAGAGATTGGTAGTCTTTAGCAACATCTAATTTGCATGAAAACAGAGAGTTCTGCAGCTGTCTGCATCTGTAGTTCAGAGCTGCAAAGTAATTCAGCCTGACTGCAGGCCGGCCTATGACAAAATAGTTTCCACCATGTGATGCCCCTCGCAAGCTCTCATAGCTAATCAGACTAACTGGAGGAGGTCATATCTGTGTGTATAAATTGTATGGGCTGTCCCCTGAATTGAAGGGAAATTTCACTGAATGCTACCCCTTCTTAAAACATCAAGGATATTCAACTTTTGCAGTACGGTCTCTTGATTCATGGATAATTCTTTAGTGAGGAGAAAGAAAATATTTGACATATTACGAGGAAGAAAGGCATTTTGTATGCCTAGACAACTTTATAAGGTCTTATGGTTGTTTTTCCTAAGATATAATGTAAAACTGTGCTACAATTTAAGCCCCTCACTTTTTTACTGCCTTTGTTTTAGAGCAACCATTTGCATAGACTTTCATGTTTGTCTAGAATAAATAAACCCAGTTCTCTCCAACTTTCCTCTCAAGAGCTGTTTTCTAAACTTGCTGTCATTCTGCGTGTCATTCCTCCTGGAAGCACCCAGCTGGTCCTTGTCTCTGCAGAGTTCGTGCTCCCATGGGATGCTCAGAAAGCGCTGACAAACAGTGTCAAGGATGTGACCTGGAATGAGCACCCAAATGGGAGCTCTGTGGACTAAATGTGGACTCTCTTGTTGTGTTCTGTATAGATGGAGAGATGTCCTATCCCAGGCTGGGGACCCTCTCGTACTTGTCCACATTCCCATGCTGAAGTCAGCAGGCAGTTCCCATACTACGCCCAGCCTTCTCCCTGTAGCTACCAGGAGGAACCCCTGAGTCTTCAATAACCGTAGAATCGTAGAATCGTAGAATCACAGTTTGGGCTGGAAGGGACCTTTAAAGGTCATCTGGTCCAACCCCTCTGCCATGGGCAGGGACATCTTCAACTAGATCAGGTTGCTCAGAGCCCCGTCCAACCTGACCTTGAATGTTTCCAGGGATGGGGTCTCCAGCACCTCTCTGGGAAACCTGGGCCAGTGTTTCACCACCCTCAGTGTAAAAAATGACTTCCTGATACCTAGTCTAAATCTACCCTCTTTTAGTTTAAAGCCTTTCCTATCGCAACAGGCCCTGCTAAAAGGTTTGTCCCCATCTTTCCTCTAGGCCCCCTTTTTAAGTACTGAAAGGCTGTAATAAGGTCTTCCCAGAGCCTTCTCTTCTCCAAGTTGCACAAACAACCCCAACTCTTTCAGCCTGTCCCCATAGCAGAGGTGCTCCAGCCCTCTGATCATCCCCATGGCCCTCCTCTGGACCCACTCCAACAGGTCCGTGTCCTTCTTGTACTGGGGACCCCAGAACTGGACACAGCACTCCAGGTGGGGTCTCACCAGAGCAGAGTAGAGGGGCAGAATCACCTCCTTCGACCTAATGGCCACGATTCTTCTTAAGGGGGTGGTGAGAGGAAGAAAGTTTGATGAATGGTTTCTTTGCATAATGACATGTTGGGAAAAGAGGAGCAGGAACCACTTTTTCCAGTTTCACATTAGATATGGACTGCCAAAAGAAGGAGTAAAAGCAAAGGAAGGAGTGTGTGCTGTAGGAAAATCTAAAATTTATTTGGGAATTGGCCATCAGACATTAGAACTTCTTCCATCACTGCTTTGTTATAGGGTAGAAAGAATACTCCTTGACGTATATTTTCCAACTGTGTCAACAGCTTTTCTTTTCAACAATGCTAATGCTGTTGACTCATATTTATAATTCACTCTAAGCTACTCAAACTGCAAACTTCTCATAATGACAGCCACAAAACACCAGTTACATAATGTCAGCAACAGAAGAAACACAGGAAAGAAAAAAAGAATGGTTCATCTTTAAAACATTTAAATCAAATATGTATTTTTGCTGTGAAAATACTGCTTTTTATCTTCCTTAGAATGCCTGACTTCAGTATAGCTGCTCAGGCACTAAAGCGTAATGCACAATGCAATGCAATGTTATGTACCTACTTAGCCTGTATAAGGAAACACACAGAAAAAGTCATGTACAGAAATCATGTATTGGCAGAAATGATAAGCAAACACTGTCACAAAGCTATTTTCTGTGCATCCCATGCACCTGAACTGGAAACATCTCTGGGATGACCCTGAGGGCAGGAGGATTCTCTGTTCTACAGCAGCACTAAAGATAAGCCAATGCTATTTTTCTACTCACAGTTGACTTTACTTGCATTGATTGAGGGGATTTTTCATTATATCAAGGCCACCAGGAGGAAAATAGCTTATTCTGAATCAGAATTATCTTGTATTAATGATTTTCAGGGGCTGTCAGTAGTGGAGTGATTCTCCATTAGACTTCCAAGCACCACTTTTATGGATATGCAACAACAATCTTTATGGTAAATTCAAACATAGTCATATGAATGAACAGATAATTAAGAGCTTTACTACTTAAAAAAATATTTCAGAAATGGGTAAAAATTTGGTTTAAGTAAAACCATTCACTTGACAGAAAATGTATTACACATAAACATATGTATATACATATTTATATGTTCTTACAGGTGCTGCTCTTCATCGCTGCCATGGGTCTCATCTCTGCCACAAATTCAGATGTAACACGTGGCAGATGTATCTATATATCTATATATGTATACATAAATACGTTTTTATTTCCAATGAGTATATATGGATGGGCGGTCCCAGAGAGGTGGTCAATGGAGTTAAATCCAGCTGGCGGCCGGTCACAAGTGGTGTCCCTCAGGGATCAGTGTTGGGACCATTTCTGTTTAACATCTTTATTGATGACCTTGATAAGGACATAGAGTGTATCATCAGCAAGTTCGCAGGTGACACCAAGCTAAGCGGGAGCGTTGATCTGCATGAGGACAGGGAGGCTCTACAGAGAGACTTGGATAGATGGGACCGATGGGCCAGTGTCAATGGAATGAGCTTCAACAAGGCCAAGTGCCGGGTCCTGCGCTTGGGCCACAACCACCCCATGGACGCCACAGGCTGGGGGAAGTGTGGCTGGAGAGCTGCCGGGCAGAAAAGGACCTGGGGGTTCTCATTGACAAGCAGCTGAACACGAGCCAGCAGCGTGCCCAGGTGGCCAAGAAAGCCAATGGCATCCTGGCTTGTATTAGAAATGGTGTGACCAGCAGAAGGAGGGAGGTGATTGTCCCCCCGTACTCAGCACTGGGGAGGCCACACCTTGAGTGTTGTGTCCAGTTCTGGGCACCTCAATACCAGAGAGATCTCGAGGTGCTGGAGCGAGGGCAGAGGAGGGCAACGGAGCTGGGGAAGGGCCTGGAGAATAAATCTGATGAGGAGCCACTGAAGGAGCTGGGACTGTTTAGTTTGAGGAAGAGGAGGCTGAGGGGAGACCTCATCACTCTCTACAACTACTTGAAAGGACATTGTAGAGAGGTTGGTGCTGGTCTCTTCTCACAGGTAATGAGCGATAGAACAAGAGGGAATGGGTTCAAGCTGCAGCAGGGGAGGTTTAGGCTGGACATTAGGGAAAAATTCTTCCCAGCAAGAGTGGTCAGACCCTGGAATAGGCTGCCCAGGGAGGTGGTGGAGTCACCATCCCTGAGTGTGTTTCAGACTCGTTTAGATGTGGTGTTGGGGGATGTGGTGTAGGGGAGAACTTTGTGGAGTGGGGTTGGTGGTTGGACTTGATGATCCCAAGGGTCTTTTCCAACCTGAATGATTCTATGATATTTACAGCATTTTTAGCCTGAAAAAAGTAACATGCAATAGAAAAACTCATATGCCTGTATACCAACTATTACATTCTTTTTTTTGGTATATATTTGTAAAATTATTAATCCTATTATACCACTATGAAATGTAATTCAGAACAACTCTTGAGATGCTGCATCTTATTGTTTCTGTAGAAGAATACTCTTAATGATAAGTAATGTACTTAATCTTTGGATGTATAAACAAAGAAACTTTGGAGACTTAAATTTAAAAAAACATAAATACATGCCATATTTCAGCAGTTACTTTTAATAATAATGCAAATATTGATACTAAACCTTATTACTGTAGAGACAATTTGTCTGTTTATAAGTAAACACAAACTTTGGGGTGAATCTCAACGTTGTGCTCACACATAAACAATTTGAACATGGAAGAAAAAGATGAGGGTGATATGTTAACAACATGATTTTTATTTTTAGCCCCTATTTTAAAACCATACATACGTAGAAATGTTCCATTCATTTAATAGCGCAGAGCTAAGCAGACTCTTATTTTTTTGCAAGTCTTAAGTCTCCAGACTTCAGTGTATGCTCTATAGTAAATCTAGAGAGACTAATATAAAATTTGTAGTTCTACAGCTGATAGCAAATTCTGTGTGTGCAAAGATTTTAAAATGACAGATGTTATGTGGCATTTTTTCAGAGAAACAAAAAGTAACTTCAAGATGATAATTGCAATAATTAGCACACATTTAATTAATAAAAAATACAAAGAAATTAACATTCACAGTCTCCCAGGGCATCAGTAATTTCAGTAATTTTTTTAACACCTTGTTCAGCAAAATGAGCCAGATCTAACATAGGAACCCAAGTCAGACCTAGAATAATGACCGTAGCAGGGTAAATACGGTGAAATCCTCCTCCTGCTGAAATCACCTGAAGCTTTGCCGCTGACATCCGTCAGGACCGCCTTCCTAGCTCTGTGCTCAGATCAAGACATATCCCTCTAATTAATTCAGTGCCTGCCTTCAGATAATATAGCGTGTGATGGCGAGCTCTTCCCTGGAACTCACGTTGGCATTACCCGTAGATAGTCAGAGAACTGAATTACAGAACAGCTTTATGAGCCCTTCATCTTCTAAAACTGAGTTCAGCATAACTCAGGTGTCATAGGCTATGAACGTGACGTTCCTTCCGTCAACTGTTTGTGGAGGTAGACACACACTTCAACGATTATCAGAGGAGGAACATCACTAGAAAGGTTCATTGTCATCAGAAGGGAGGAATTGTGTCAAAGACCTTGCAGCCTGACGACTTCGTCACTACAGCATTCAAAGCCAGCTTCTTCTTGACAATAGTGTGCCATAATAAATATGCTGAAATGACAGAGCTAGTCCATAATACGTACATCACAAGACTTGAGAAGTCTGGACTAAAGGATGTTTTGCTGCAGCAAAACACAAATCCCTGGCAAAATTCAGAGCAGATCTACGCAGGAATACAGTCGCATCTTGGTGGCACAAAGCAACGTGGAACCAAAGGGTGATTCCCTTTGCTGTATTTCTTTTGCTGAAGCAGCTTGTATTTCTCATTTCCACAGAAAATAGATTTAGAAGCATGATTTTCAAAAGAGAATGCATGTTTGTGCACTTAACTAATTTTAAATCAGCTACCTGAGCCGGCCAGTGCCTGGAGTTAGACATTTTAAGTGACCATAATTCCCACAGTGAGGCATTGCCCTGAGTTCTGTGTTGACGTCCACACAAACAGGACAGATTTAGTACCATAAATACACAGACCTTGCTTTATTATACCCAAACCAAGCTCACCAAACCCAGCATTCTCTCCCTGATGGTGCTCAGTAAAAAAATCTTATATTAGGTCAAGGCCCAAAGCAGAATTTGGACGAGTTTGGCTAATACCAACTCACAAGTTATACCACTTTAATGGGTGAGGATTTATGCCAATAACAGAAGGCAATAGAAGTCTGGTCTGAAGTGGTCTTTAGGCATAAGGGATCATTCCAATTTGGGTGAAGTTAAGAGTGTAAGTCGTACAACTTTTTCCTACTTCACTTCCAAAACAAGGGAGTACAGGAAATCTTAAAAAAAATGCACAGCCAGTGGCTTCTTTACCATCTTTTGGGATGTCACAAAAAAACCTTAACTTCTCTCAGCAGAAATACTGCTGAGATTTCTTTAAGCTGCAATGACCCATGTGGAGAAGGAATTTTAAAATATCGTGAGAGAACTCACATATACGAAGACCAGAGGCCGCCGTTAGATCAGGACCATTACGTTTTGCTTAGTTACTCTGCTCAAGTGGGCCTGATTCTTGCTGAGCAGCACTTTTATGGCTCCTTTATTGTACTGAGCTGGCAGAGACTGGCCTTCACAAAAAGAATGAGGCCCAGGGGTGATCTGCACCTTAGGTGAGTAATTGCCTTCTGCATAAGAAATTTGCTTAAAAATGCAAGTACCCGATGTATAATGTTGAAAACTGATGCAATCCAGAATATACTTGAGAGAAAAAGCGTACAGATGTGATGAGATGATCGCACTTTTGAGTAAAAATGTGTCATTTAACACAATATCTATAACTAACTATAAGTCTGCAGAGAAAGGATTAGGAGAGGACTCTCAACCTACTCAGGGTGAAACTACTGAAAAGAATGTTTATATTCATGCAAAGCCCTTAAGACATTGTAAACAGGCTTTAGGTTTCAAAACCGTGGCTATGGTTACCATCAAGGAACATCACATGTGAAATTTATCAGCACCTCTATGTCTGTCTCTGTAAATGTAGATCTATCACTAAACCTGCACACTCATCTGCAAATATTGAGATACTCTTTTGGGTTTTCTTGGCTATAACTATGGTAGAAAAGGCTTTGAAAATAAATGAATGTTAATAACCTATAGAGAAAATAATAGCATGTAGGGGTTATCTAGAAAACTTAAATACCTGTTATATAGTACAATAGGACAAAAGCTTGTTATTTGGCAATTTAAAAAATTGTATTGTAAAATACATTCCAGAATTCAATTATACACAGATGCACGTGAACTATATAAATTTTAGGAAATAGCGATGCAAAACCAAAACCTGATTCTTTTTTGTAAGATAAATTATAACTTCATGAAGTATAGGCTCTTCTGCACTGCAATCACATTTCACAGGGGTTGTTTGATAAGTGACATTTGAAAAGTACCTTGTTAACATTTCAAAGTAATATGCAAGACATAGTGCAAGGCAGTATGATTGCATCTGGAATTTTTTATTATTTTCCTTGGTGTATCCAGGCCTTTGATGTCCTAAACCTATGATAACTTATGATAATAGAGCATAACTTATCATGATTTATCAGTTAATACATAGCAAGGCCTTTCTTTGTGACAGCTGCATAACTGAAAGGTCTCCAACTAAAATGGTAGTTTATGCAGCTCACATGTGCTAATATATTTTCTAGCTATTCCTCTGTAAATGGCACAATAATTGTAGGGATAGATCCCCTGTTTAAAATGTTATATACACATTTCCATTGAATATCCTTTCATTCAAGGTTCACACTGAAGTCAAGGTCAAGACCCTTAATGGCTTCAACTACTTATGACTAGCTTCATGGGCGAAACAAACATTGTTTATTGTTGGGAATAGTTTAATGATTTTATCTGTTATCATGTATTTGAACCAAATCCTAATCTGAATATTCCAAGTACTGGATCACTGATTCCACATTTTGTGGATGGAGAGCACGTGTTCCATAAATTTGATTCACATTGGTCAAAAGGAGATAAGAGCAACACAGGCTCTACATATATACTTTGCTTTTTTGTATCTTAATTTTTTAGTCCTATAAGTTAGTTCCCTAATTTTAGTTCAGTGCCTACAATATTCTAGACACTTCATAAAAGTTTATGGGAATATTTCTGTAACATTACAAATACTGATGAAATCAAATCTGTTTGTCAAATGAAAGAAAAAATAATCTTTCAAAGCTGGACACAATATAATGCACCCTGAATCCATACCCATGCTGCCAGGCAACAGTTTGCAACCAAGAAAATGTAAACATAAAAGGAAATACGAGATCTATGTCATAGCAGATCACTAAGCCATGGTGAACGTTGAACGTACTTTCTTGAATGAGAGCGTCAAGAGATACTCTTCTGTTTCACTGGCATAAAAGAAATATTAATTAAGGGCATAAACTTGTTTTCCTAACTACGAAAAGCATGAGAAAAGGTGAAGGGAAAAGTAACTATGAAAAGGGGTAAAATTATCAAGGTTATAGTGCCTAAGTGACTTCGGAGCATACAACCAAATAAATACCATGGGAACTTTTGGTCATGATCTCAAGTCTCATTAGCAGCTTTCATCTGCAGAGTTATGTCATTTAAGAATTGGGGTAATAGGCTGGCAGAAGCCTTATTTTAAACAGAATTATGGTAAGGAAAAAAAAATTCCACCATTTTAAAGTAGTTTATTTTGCTTATTCTGCTTACACATCTTTTCTGCCATAAACTAGTGCTAAATCACTCGGAGTCTTCAGGAGTACCTAACAAAAGTAAATCAATGGACTTACTTGACCTTCTCAAAGAAAGCTTCTTTGAGAAATTTCAAAATGTTCCATATAGCCCAATTCTGCTCTCACTGAAGTCAATACTACCATTTTCAGCAACCTCAAAATGAGCAGAGGAAACAAAGCAATGTGAAGAAAAAGAAAAAAGTATCTTCCTAATTGCCCGCCCTGTGGGGCATTTAAAAGTTTAATAGAAAGAACCTGCATGCCAATTTTAATTCATTTTCATTTCAAAGTCTATAGGTATATGTCTTCTGGGCCATTTAATCACAATTAATTTGCAACAAGGTTGTTGTGGCTTTTCTTACCAGCTAATCCTGTCAGCAAAACTCTGGCGCATAGTAGCAAACCTGCAGGTCGAGATGTTCGAAATGCTTTTATTGATCTTTTGAATGCAACTTTGTGATAATTAAATAAGAAGTGACTATTTCAACTGGGTGTTTTGTTTGTTTATTTTTAAATGTATGTTGTTTAAAATAATATTTAGTGAAAGGTCACAGTTTCTTCATTTACTTCTACTTACTTTTTACTCTGCATTAAAGATTGTCCTGCCCATTCTTAAAAAACCCAAACAGAATAAATTCACTTATTTTCCTTTGTTAATCTCAGACAGAAGCCTGAGCACCTCACCAAAGAATGCCTAAATTTCATTGGAGGCTGATTCTTAATCCTGTTGTAATCATCATCCTGGCATGAATATTTGTTTATGTTACTTAATAAAATGAAACAAATATTCATCACGAGATCTCTTTTGGCATTCCCTTTCCTGGAAGTAACACGTTGATATTGTTTTTTAATAAGACCCTGCCAGAAGCAATTTAGACAGAAAGTGTGAATGGCCATGACTAAACAGTTTGGTGATTTCTATGTGGTAGAACAGAAGTAGTGAGGAGACTGAACCCTGAGCAGCTCAGAATAACTTCTGAGGAACTTATTGACAGCTCAGTTCAATCTCTGTCCTGACTCGGCAGAGAGGGGAGCTGGTCAAGGGAGGTGATTCTGTCCCTCTACTCCACTCTCGTGAGACCCCACCTGGAGTGCTGCGTCCAGTTCTGGAGCCCCTACTACAAGAGAGATATGGACGTGCTGGAACGTGTCCAGAGAAGGGCCACGAGGATGATCAGAGGGCTGGAGCACCTCTCCTATGACGACAGGCTGAGAGAGTTGGGGTTGTTCAGTCTGGAGAAAAGAAGGCTCCGAGGAGACCTTATAGTGGCCTGCCAGTATCTTAAGGGGGCCTCCAAGAAAGCTGGTGAGGGACTTTTTAGGATGTTGGGTAATGGTAGGACTAGAGGGAATGGATTAAAACTAGAGATGGGACGATTCAGACTGGACGTTGGGAAGAAGTTCTTCACCATGAGGGTGGTGAGACACTGGAACAGGTTGCCCAGGGAGATGGTGGAAGCCCCATCCCTGGAGGGGTTCAAGGCCAGGCTGAATGGGGCTTTGAGCAGCCTGGTCTGGTGGGAGGTGTCCCTGCCCAGGGCAGGGGGGTTGGAACTAGATGATCTTTAAGGTCCCTTCCAACCCTGACAATTCTATGATTCGAGAATTCTATGAACACACTTTCCAGTAAGGGTCTGCAAGTGGGACATGATGGAGGGTGGTGCAGCCACAGTCTTGTGAATGCTGGTTTGTTACAGGTGAAATGACTGCAGCATTCTACGGCAAATTATTATTTAACATGTTTCTTCAGAGGTAAAGTCTCTCATTATTAGGCTGTCAGTCCGTGTATCCCTTCCCTCTTGGTAATATCTTGTGAATGTGTTGGCCTCTATCAAGCAAATACAACAAACCCGTAGTGGTCTCAACGAAATGATGTTTGAAAAAACATTGTGAAAGGCAGCTGTCAGAGAGAGGAAAGGAGGTATTTGTTCTGAATACGCTATGGAAGGAAACACCACTTCCACTGAGTTGCTTATGTGGTCTGTGGGAAGGTAGTTACCCAGAGCTAATCACAGTGTTTGCTGACACTTGCCCAGCCAAGAACGCGTATTCATAGGGAAATGAGCTTCTCCTGTGCAGTCGGACAGAAATTCAGCAATGTATTGTACATTTGTGTGGTTTTAGTTTTCTTGGGGTTATAGTAGGGACAGAAAAGACAAGAGGGGAATGCTGTCGGGTAAATGAGGAAAAAATAAAAAAAAAAATTTTTTTTAGCTTGAAAAAATACTGTGTTTGAAAATATAGAGATATGTAGTAGGGTCAGAACCACAGCTGACCTTTTGAAGTTGGGTAGGTAGCAACCATGGTGTGTGGACTGCACAGTACTCAGCCATGACCGATCGTTGGAAACACACTTACTTCATCCTCTGAGACAGAAATGCTAAAAGTGGACAGAAGTGAGCTACAATTTAGTCAAACTAGTTGTGGCGCATGAGGTAAAATTAGGTCTAGACGACAAACCTCGCCAGCGAGGGCAGAGTGTTGGTGTAAGAAAGCAGTAATAACTTTGGGCCTGAATATAGAAGTACAAAACCATTTTCCTTAAATAAGTAGGTGCTATACTGCATTGGTTCTCTCTTTGTTACCTCTCCCAAGAAGTGAAACTGTATGTAAGTAATAAAGTATGAGAAAATGTAAAATAAGTGTTCAATTAATACTGTGACAAACAAGAGACCAGTCATTACAGACGGAAAATTTTTGAGGAAAGAACCTAGTGATATACAGAAACCAGTTTGACTTCTATTCCTCCACAGTGTTTATGCATATTGAGTGGGAAAAGTTTTATGATTTGTGAGGAAATACCCTAATACAAAATGCTGTCAATTACGAAGTGCGGTCACAACTGAGGTCTGAAGAGGCTTCGTGCAGATGGCTCCCCCTGACGTTCAGGCCAATGAGGTCATGAGCAAGCAGCCACTCATCCTCCTGTAGATTACACAAATATTTGTGGGTTGGTTTTTTTTTTTTCTTTTTTTTTTTCTGTTTGTGCCAATAAATCAGAGTATCTCTAAGGCTGGAACAGTCTAGGGCATTACAACTCCCTGTTTGCCCACATGGCATTAGTGTAACAGGGGCTGTGAACCATAGCTCCAACAAAGCAAAAATAAAGCAATTTGTGTTGGCAATTTCATAGCTCTCAAAAATTTTGAAACTTGTCAATACTGCTATGCTTGATGCTGAAATAAGATTATGTCATCACTGCATTTTGTGATATTTGGGGTTTTTATTTGGAGCTCATATTCTCAAAATCTCTGCTATGCTGTGGACCATCCAGCTTTATATAGATTTGGAAGAATGAGATTCTAATTTGTTTAGTGAGATAATACATTTGCTACCTTTAATGAGAAAGGTAATGATCAGAGTACGCTTAGGATTTGGGAGCTTAAGTGTGAATTCTTTGTGGGCTAAAACCCCAAGACTCATGCTTGTCTGTATTTATACAGACATATGTATAGGTCAATATTTATATCATCTATATTTTTATAAGTGTTTTAACCACTTGAATAACTTACAAAAATGTAAGATGAAGAAGAGATGTGGGGAGGTGAAGAGACAAAGCTGCCTTAAGCAACACCTTCAGGAAAAAAGAAGTCTTTTTATAGTAGGAACTTGTTTCAAAATAGACTCCGTAGTCAGGGCCTGACACAGCTGAAGGTTTCTTACATTTTGAAATTTTACAGCCCAGACTGCCTTCTAAAGGTGTGCCAAAAGGACAGTAAAGGAAATTTAAGTACTTTAAGTGAGGATTGCCCAACTCAGAAAGACTTCTGAACTATAACCACTACCTTATCTAAGGTGCTTACATTAGTCACGGAAAAATTAGACCGATAAAACAGGTTTTGAAATAGCTTGGTGTTATTCTGAAATCAAGGTGCTTATGTGAGGAGGAAGAATTAGGCAATAAGAATTAAAAAGAAAAACCCTTACAAGACAAATAACACAGTTCCTCAAAGTAAAAATATAACTTTAATTCATACAAAAAAAACCAGCTTGATCCTCTAAAATTCATGAGAAAAAAAGCAAAAGAATGCCAAATTTCCATACCCATTGCAATTAAAAGTGCCGAAGATTTTTGTTGCTTTTAAATTACAAAAATGAAGAGAATGTTAATATGACAAACTGTTTCCCCAAAAAAATGGGGGGAAAACCCCATGAAAATACATGAATAGATGTTATTTTCCTAATCTGGGGCTGTGGTTTGCAAACCATGAGGTATGAGCCCAATACATGGACACAACCCAAACTAATAAATTCTCCTGATGTACACTCTCTTAGTGGCATCTATTTTGGCTGGTATTAAATTTGGCTTATGAAAATTGGGAATTATTGATCCAGAACGTTGCATGTACAACGTCCTCACATCACTCAGAAAGTTGTATTTAGTTTTGCTGTAGCACCAATGTTCTCTGTCAAATAGAAAAAATAGAACTTAAGCTGCTAAGAAACCTCTGACAGCAAAATAAAACACAAGGCTCTGATCACAGCCAGCGTGACAGGGAACAGGCAGAGGGCGTCTGGAGTGGGGGGAGGTTTGAGTTTCATTCTCTTCTGTTTGTGGCTTTCTTGGTGTTTTCCAGCAGATTGCTGTCAACTGCCTTGGGACACTGTGTTTGGCAGCAAAGACTTGGATCATTTCCTGAACAAAATTAACATTGTAAGATATAGTTTTTACTCAGCCAACCAAACTCATACAACCAACAACATTTTATGCTCCTAGGTCTTTGCTTTGGCTCAAGGCACAGCACTGCCAGTGGCTCTCAGAAAGACAGCAGAGAATTCTCTTTTCATTTTAATTTAGGGTTTGCTGATCTTCAAAGCATTTCTGCAGGGAAGGAGGTCTTGGCTGTAAAAGCACACACAAAAAAGTGAATTTAATAATAGAGCAAGAGTGCGTCCGCAGTGCCAAACTGAAAAAATGTAACTCAGGAAATGTCCAACCTGGAATTTAATGGCATTTATAGCATAAATGAAAACGGGAAGGAAGGAATAACTGAAGGCTGCAACCACAGAAAACAAAGAGTATTTACAGTGAAAGTATAAGACAATGACTGCGGTTAGTTCTATGAGAGGGGATAATTTTTCCTTTACTTTATTCTCTAGGATGTTTGTAACTGCCAAATGACAACTGTAAATCGTTCCAGCAAAGAGGCAACAGCGGTGCCAACTCCAAATCTAAAAGGCGACATTACAGAAGTACTATTTATATTAGCAAACACATGGCAGGGAGTGGGGTGGGGTGAGGGTGTTCAAGAAATAGAGGGTTTGGGTAGCTAACATGGTCACTGAGCATCCTTCAAGTGCCTATCTTTTTTATTTCACCTTCCTTTAACGTCATGTCTTTTACTAATATTCATGGCTTTTGCAACAGCCACCTATTCTGCCATGAAACAGCGTGGTGCCATCATACCATCGCTTTGATCTGGTGCCATCTCTTTGATCCGGCCCCTTTCCCAACAGCACACGTCAGGTTTTGCATGATGCATTTTGTTTTCACTGTTTCTTGATGTTTTCTTGATCTAGTAGCATGTTAAGAAGCCCAGGCTATTAAAATGAAGCTCTTGGTGATGCTGGACAGTCATCAGGTTTGAGAACTCCTTAAATTTGAGAATTTATAATGAAGCAGCTGTTCTTTTTGTTAAACCAACAAAAAGGGTTCTGTTTTTCTTTTTTTCCCCCAAAGATTCATTCTTGAAAGATAAAGATTTCTACTGACATACAGGTGTGCTGTGTAAGATGCTGATTCATTAGAACCAGCTGCAAAAATACTGTGGGTTTGGTTTAGGTGTCTTTTATAAACCAACTGCAATTCCATTCATCTGTTTTAAATTGAAGGGTAATTAGAATTACTTGCTTTACTATAACTTAATTCAGAGTATGTGAACTAAACTTCTTGTCCTATTATTTTATAAATAAAATGTTAATTTTATTCTACCCTCTGAAATATTTACTATAACTGGGTAGATTGATGGACAGTGCAAACCGTTAGGTGAACCCAAATAATATATCTTCTGAATGTAGCAATGTGTTTTGAGAACCTAAATGAAATATTTAGCAGAAGTTCATTTACTTTTTAATCTAAAAAAAAAGCAAAAGAGATCTAGACTGAATTATGTAGACCTCCACTGAAATAGATGTAAGGCAGTAAATCTCTGTCTCATTTTATCAGAGACTTGAGACTCTGTGAACTTTGTGACAGACACAATTTTCTCTCCTGTCTCTTAAAATACTATTGGTTTGTGTTTTGTTGTAGGGTACAGTGAAGGTTCAGTTCATGACTGTGGCCTCTAAGGCATGAAATAATTAACAGCTGCCTACAGTATTGAACAGCGGGACTCCGACCTTCTGTGAGACCAATTCAGAAATATCTATAATTTCTGCATTTCTGTCTAAGTTAGTTTTGCTCTTGTCTTATTTTATGTGACTAGAAGTAGATCCAGAAAGGAGCTTTATGAAGAATCACTCACTATAAAGAAAGAAGATGGCTAGTCCCTACCTTCATCTTCTGTAGAATGACTATTTCACCCAAACCACACCTTCAGTCCTGTCAGTAGAGCCAAAAACCCAGCCAGCATCCCTTTGTGTGCCATTCAGGCACCCTTTTCGCTGAGGCCTTAATGTTTTCTCCCTGTCCCAGTGCAGCCTGCTTCCCCGGATGTACACAAGACTGGATGAAGGAGGTGTGGTGAAATCCTCTTAACATTTTTTCCAAATTTATCTTGGGTTTGGGGTATTTTCTTGGGAAGTATAAGTCGTCTCCCTTGGACTGTGGAGAGGCCAGGAGGCAAACTTCCTCTCTCCTAGTCGAGTGCTGTAAACATTAAGCTATTACATGAAAGCTAAATATTATCTGTGACTACCTGCCTCAGCAAAAGTGGTAACGGTGGCGGTTTTTGGGGACATCAGTCCTGTAACTGTTAGGTTTTCTATGGTACGTTCCCTAATTAAACCTGTGGGAGGATTGAGACACACAAATGCCTAGCTTGCAAATCCCCATTTGGGCATGGAAAATGATGACGGTGTTCAGACCGGTGGAAGCGGAACGATATGCCCTCGATAAGGCTAATGGCACGGACATGGACCTCTCCCACCCCTCGGGGCGGTGGTCGGGCAGAACACGGAGCACAGCAGGGCGAGCAGCAAGCGCCTAACTCTGCTTGCAACCCCCGAGACCCAAAGGACTCCAGTCGGTTTGAAGTCACAGGAGCTATTGTGCAACAGGACAAGACTAGAACAGAGGTAATGGAGAGGATATTGCTTGCTCTCTGTAATAGATAAGGACGATTACAACTTAAGACTCTGATTCACTCTTATACTGAGCTTCTCTGTGCTACTCTGCTGGTACTTAGGGCCCTTCCTACACAGCTTGATTAACTGATTTAATCAAATCTGGTAGGATTCCTCCTGTGAAAAGGGGTCTGTAATCAACATAAAACCATCATACCAGCTCTGTTCTGTCTTCCATTTTGGCCATATGGAGGAACACCGTGAGCAATAAAAAAGAAAGAATAAGGTCAACTACTGCAAAGAGCAAACACATTATTAAGCAAATAATTATCCCTGGGGAGCAAGGATGGAGCTAAAACCACTACTCAGATTGGAGATATGCGCCCAGGAATTTCAAGCAACCAACATGATCTGAAGTCCTTGCAGTCAGTTCAGCTTCGCTTCACTCGACATTTCTGAAAACTGCAGTATGAAGCATTCTCATGGTTACTTGGGTTGAACTCCGCTAATTCTCAAACATGAGGAAAACTGGGTTTACACCTCTGTGCAATGTAGCAGTAATCTCATTAATTTTACTGTTGAAGATTTCATCTCAGAAGCTGGTGAAGGGCCTGGAGAATAAACCTTATGAGGAGCCACTGAAGGAGCTGGGACTGTTTAGTTGAGGAAGAGGAGGCTGAGGGGAGACCTCATCACTCTCTACAACTACTTGAAAGGACATTGTAGAGAGGTCGGTGCTGGTCTCTTCTCACAGGTAATTAGCGACAGAACAAGAGGGAATGGGTTCAAGCTGCAGCAGGGGAGGTTTAGGCTGGACATTAGGAAAAAATTCTTCCCAGCAAGAGTGGTCAGACCCTGGAATAGGCTGCCCCGGGAGGTGGTGGAGTCACCATCCCTGAGTGTGTTTCAGACTCGTTTAGATGTGGTGTTGGGGGATATGGTGTAGGGGAGAACTTTGTAGAGTGGGGCTGATGGTTGGACTCGATGATCCCAAGGGTCTTTTCCAACCTGAATGATTCTATGATTCTATGAATGAGCCTGTGACATTTGCTGGCCCTGTGATATATAGTAGCAGGTAAGCACCTGTTGTAAGACGAGCAAAATAACTTCCATAAAATCTGGGATTTGTACTCAGATTTCTTCAGTCTCTGTGTACAGTGACATGACGTACCAACTTAAGATCCCACCCCCAATCAGTTATTGGACTTGCAGTCTCAGCCTGGAAGCAAGGTGTCAGGGCTGGAAAGTAAACAGTGGTTTTAAGGAATGTCCCATTTACAGTAGACGCTGACTGTAATGCCTGGACAGGCAGTCAGAAATGAGTGGTGACAGCACGCGTTGCTGGAAGCACTGGAGTAAGGATGGTGTCACAAGTTGATTGTTGCAAAAAGAGCATCAGGATGAGAAATGAGCAATGCTGATTCCAATCAGTGTCACATACTCCCAGAATAGCCCATTCCAAAATAAGGCTACTTAAGCTCCCACTACTGATGAAGCAACAAGAGCTAAAAACAGAGAGCAGAAGCTGAAGGTATATAGAAGAAATCCTTCTCAAGGAGAACTCGCCGTGTAGGGAGTACGGTAAGGAACACATTGAGATGGAGACATGCCACTCACGCTTTGGGCAAAATGCAGGGAAAGATAAGGAGGGTTCCTACTTGGGATCTTGGAAAAAGAAAACAAAAATGTCCCAGCTCAAAGAAAATAGTGGAATAACATTTAATTGCGTTGCTCAGCAGGTTGGCAGGCAGCACCTTCAGAGGCATAGAGCAGTCATTGGGCTAAACCAGTAACTCTGCGAAGTGGTGGGAGGTGACACTGCGAGCCAGAGCGCAGTCCCCACATCCCCGTTCCTTGCTTGGTGTCAAATAATGGACCAGGGCTGTGGTATACTAAGTACCACACAACTGGTGAATAAAAATAAAGCCCTTGTCTCAAACCATCTACGACAGGAGGAGAAAAGTTTTTTGACAAGTTGAGAAAATGGGTACAGAGACTCTGACATGCTGGGTCAGAGTGGGTCAGAATGAGGATTGCCACTGTACGAAATCCCTTCCCACACATGGGCGTTTCAGGTACCCGACAGTGACAGTTTCAAAGAGGCTGCTAAGTGGCCGTGGTCTGTGCAAGGAAGTAGAAATTATGAAGATGGATGAACGCATCCGAGTGTGGAAGATGTCCTTGCTGTAGCTCAGCTACGTGCCAGTGGCCGCCCTGGTGCATCGCAGATCATCAAAAGACCAAAGAGCAGGCCCCACTATTTTTGCAGAATCACCTACCTGGGAGCTGTAATTTTGATTTCACTTAGACTCACCACATCAGTCAGCTTGTCTCCTTCTGTTCTGATTCAGGAATCAGACCTGCTTTATTTAAGTTATGGATCTGTTAAGGTAATATTGAATTAACTAGGAGGATAGGAAGCAACTAGTCCTTCAGGTAGCTGTAATAAGTTGCAAGGTACCCTGTAGCTTGGCTTTCTGTGTTTTAACATATAAAAAGCTAAGGAGAGCAACCAAAGAGACTAAATTTGGTTTCTCCTGATACAATGTATTTGTTCACTCAACAAATTTTGGAACCAAACATTTTATTTAAAAATAAAATCCTGATAAACGTTTTGCCAAATCAGAAGCTTACAAAGGATATCCCCCTTTGAAGCGTTAACATGACAGTTTGACTAAGTACCAAGTAACTTAACTCCAAATTCTATTTGCATTCAGTTGAACTTGGTTCCTCTTATAGTTATCTGATATTTGATGAAACAGTTTGAAATTATTTCAGCCTACAAGAAAGAATATTTTGAACTCAAGCTGTAAAACAGAGAATACTGCAAACTGTGCAAGTGGAGTTATCAATGAACTTATTCCTTATGCCCCAGGATACAGTAGCAGCAACTGTAAGTTTAGCTCAGTAAAGGAAAAAAAAACCCACAACAAAATAAACAAAACAAAACAAAAAAAACCAAACCACAACCCAAAACTAATTACATGAAAAGATTTATTTGTCCATAAAAGGTAGACACCACACTTGTAAAACAGCTAATTGGAATTACACTGCAGTAAACCCTTCAGTCTACTATTATGTGCACTGAAGGCCATCTGGAGAGTCTGCGTGTGTAAATTTAGGGGCTAACAAGAGTTGTTGTGAATAGAAGATTTACCAATTTATTTAAATGCAGCCTGGAAGAGGACCAAAATACTTCTCACTTATGCTAGGTAACCTGCATCTAGGAGTCAAAGGATCGAGAAGAAAACACCTGATCTCTAGTCTCTCTGGCAAGATCTCTGGGAGGAATGTAATGACCAATTTGGGGATTTTATAAGAAAATAAGAAAAAAAAAAGTCACTTCTATAAATAATTATAAACACATTACTGTGCAGACTAGCTTAGCACCATAAACTGGTCACTGCTACTGGTGGGTTGGAAATCCCTTTGCAGTCCTACGATGGCAGCTGGCTGTATCCAGCCTCCAAAGGCCAGTCCCCTGCTTGAAAATCTCCAGTTTAGGCACAACGCCTAGTTATGTTACTAGGAATAAAAAACTTAAAGGATACATTTTTACTTCTAAAACATTCTGAGGGCAATCCCTGGCACTGCTGACCAATGGCACTGCGGAATTTGCCCATGACTGAATATTTTCTTTCTCTCTCTCCCCTCGGCAAGATGGTCCCATCCATACTGCCTGCTGAGAACTATTTCTGTCATGTGCTATTTCCCAAACCATGCTCTTGTCCAGGAAAGTGCTGCTGGGTTCAGGCTAAAATCATGCCTGGGAGCGTGCTGATCACATAGCAGTCAGGACAATGATGGATTAATGTTAAACTCTGTGTCCTTAACTAGTCTCTTAACTAGTGCAAACACACAAGAAAACATCTGCGTTATCATATTCAACTGTCTTTTTTCATGGGCAACAGCTTCCTGTAGTGCTGGACACAGGCTCCATCCTTAAATTACTTAGATTTTCTTATTATTCTGCTCTGGAAAGCTGCACCAGAACCTTAGGGTTCTCATCACTGAAAAATCTAATTTCTAGCTTTTCTTTACTCATAGCTAACTGATATTGGTTCTTCTTTTCTTTTTTTTCTTTTATAAATTATTCTTTCCTAAGAAATAAGGCCACGAAGATGATCCGAGGGCTGGAGCACCTCTGCTATGGGGACAGGCTGAGAGAGTTGGGGTTGTTCAGCCTGGAGAAGAGAAGGCTCCGGGGAGACCTTCGAGCCCCTTCCAGTCCCTAAAGGGGGCTACAGGAAGGATGGGAGGGACTCTTTATCAGGGAGTGTAGTGATAGGACCCGGGGTAACAGCCTCAAACTGAAAGAGGGTAGATTTAGATTGGATATCAGGAAGAAATTCTTTACTGTGAAGGTGGTGAGGCACTGGAACAGGTTTTCCAGGGAAGTGGTGGATGCCCCATCCCTGGAAGTGTTCAGTTCTATGATTCTAAATCTTAAGAATCTTATTTTTTCTTCTTTTCTATCTCTCCCACCAAACCCTCAGCCTTGCTCTTTCAGAGACAATAATTCAGCTCTCTCCCAATCTGTCAATTGAACAAAATTATTTCATCTATCTTTCCGGTAATATAGGAGCTGCATGTTTACTTAATAAGCTTCTCCCATTCCAATTTGAATAGATCTCTGTGGAGCCAAGAGCATAACGGTGTATGAACTATTCCTACCCAGGGCTTTGTATATCAGCGCTTATCTGATCAGAGGAAAATAACGTATTTTACATGACCTGCCTCTTCTCTGAAGATTATTCAAATCCAGCTGAAGTCAAAAGAAATGCTGCAGTTGGCTTCAGAGCTATCTACTATCTACTCTTCTCTGAATTTGCGGTCTTTTCAGCATGGGTGCTTTAAAACTGGTGCCAAGATAAAATTCTTTATTTCACAATTTATGTCATCACTGAATAAATTGTTTTAAATTTCCCTTGCGGGAAAGTGAATTCCTGTGTAACGATTCATGTTGTTTATGACAAATTATGTGAGTGATCCTTGTGGCAGCAAAAAATATCCTGCTCAGCGTTAGCAAGCTTGGGCTGTACCTAGATGTGGCAGAGCTACATCGAGGACCTCCCTTCATAGAACACCTTGTTTTACTCACCACCATTCACCTTGTCTGCATGGCACTGCATGGATGGATTTAAAGGGTGTGGGATGTGTTTGCAGTCAGGAATGCTGCCACAGACCTCTCCGGGTGGAAGACAAGGAGGCTTGTTCACACACTCCTTCTCACCGTATGGTCCCCTCAGTTTGACTCATTCCCTGTGTCAACAAGCCGTCATGGATTTGGAGCTGACGCTGCTTTTATTACGTTGTATAATGTCACTTCCTGTAATTGAGTTTCTTCTGGATTGGACGAAAGGATTCAGCAGCTCCATTTTGATTGGATTCCAAGTGAGAATTGCTCTCTGCTGCCTTCCTGCTACCCTGAGATCAGTCAGCTGAGTCGCACACCCAGGTTTCACGTATCACTTTCTTCCCCTACCAAGCCAGAAAGTTCATTGTAAAATAAACATGATATATAACCTTAAAATAGCAAGTTTATACATGCTGCTCTATGCCAGTTATTGGAAACAGCACGTATATTGACAGAGCTATCTTGAATTCTCCTTGCACACTGAATTCATACTTTAAAAAAAAAAGGGGGGGTTAATTTATTAGTTAAATTGATTGACATTCTACAAAATGAGATTTTTTTTTAAATTGCCTCCCATTACTACCTCAATTCCTTGATAAATTAAGTTTACCTGGAGAAAGGACTCAGTCAAAAACAAGCTCAAAGCAAAAGCTCCGTTTTCTCAATTATCTCACAGTGGTGGCTGAGCTTCAGAAAGAGTAAATCTCCCTTCTGATCAGAAGATTAGCCGTGATATTTTTCTCCCTTCTTGACATCTGAATTTACCTAAGCTCAAACCTGCTTTGCTGACAAAGGGGCAAATTCTGGGCCTTTGGATGGTTGTGTCATTCTGACAGATATGACTGTAGCTGTAAGGGCTTGGAAACTTACCCATCGGTAAAATAGGATATAGGAAAATGATAAAAAATTATGTAATGATCTTTGGATTTGGATTTGTTTGTTAAAAATAGTAACCTCGAACCAGGATAATTCTTGATCTTCATGTTATATATATTAATCCTCAGGTTTCTGGTGTTGTGTGACAAATATTTTTGTTGTTTTAATATATTTTCGAAGGATACCATTCTTTAGAATTAATTTTTGTCTATTTATAGAAAAAACTGCATCCTTCAGTTTTATACATTGGGAACAAAATGTAATTATTTCCTTTTGGCAGTTCTATATATTTTTTTTTGTCTAGTTTCTATGTTTTAAAAAGGAGACCACACTGAAACTGCAGGGACGCGAACACCTGTGATTTACCAAACTTGAAGTGTTGCTTCACGTAGCACAACATCCTGGACGCTTCCAGTGCCTCAAGAGGAGTTACAGAAGTATTGATTTTAAATTTTGCCATTACAAAATGTAGATTATTGTTTTAAAGTATATCATTAGCTCTAATTGAACGCTTCAGACTTTCTCCAATAATACTGACAGTCAGTAGTGGCTGAATCATAGAAATAATTGTGGCAGTCATATCAGCAAGAAAAGTGTTAGTAAAGCAAGTTTAGGAGGCCTGTGACTTCATAAGCTAAGAGGAAAGAGGAATTTGATTGTAAAGTTCCAATCAATATTTATGGGAGTTTGTACAGGAGTTCTGTGAGAAGATTTATTTTACACAGAAAAGCAGATGCTTCATTTGTAACAGTCCTTGCATTTTTGGTACTAAAAGTGATTGGAGCAGGCACGTGAGAATGAACAGAACACATAGGACAGTAGTGGTGATATCCAACCCCAGCGTAAAGCATATAAATTTAGGTTTCTCCATGTAAATGTCTACATGTGAATTAGGCATATAGACCCCTGTTGTACTGAATCAGCATCGAAGGGTGATTCCATCGCTTAAGCACAACTATCTGGTGTCATTTCAGGTATGGTGAGGTGTCCTACCTGACTCCCCTCTGCCACTCCAGGAGGATGTATGTCTCCCACAGGTCCTGTGCCATATCTGACAGCCTCATGTAGGTGTTTTATATATCTTTGAGCATCTCAAGTATCTCCAGATACCAATGTATCGACAATGGAATTGAGCTCCAGGCTTCTCTTACAAGATAACAGAGGTTGTGCTCTAGATCTGTTCTTGGTGTGTGTTGACTAAAGTTCAGTTCAGTTGCCTACATAAGCACCTAGAAGTCTGAGACCCAAGACAAGTGTGTGGGCTGGCAGATAAGGTCCTGTGGAACACAATTACATTTCTGCAGCCAGAAACCAGTGTAGTATAGGGTATTTCAAATTACACTAGATAAATATGTGCATAACTTAAACAAGTTTCTGCTGGTTGAGAGCTAAATCTTCTCAAGGATCTAGTGGGTAGTGACTAGATCTCTGTTCACTACAATAAGATATGAGACATCAATGATCCTTATGGATCCCTTCCAGCTCAGGATATTCTATGATTCTATGATGTCTGTGTGCAGTTCAGTTGCCAAGGATTTCTCCCACCAGTTTAGAAGCTGTCATAGCTCCCTTCTTAATCACTTTTTGCTGTTAAAAAAAAGATAGGCAAAATGGAAACATCAAATTTTCTTTTCTCATACTTGCCTGCTACAGCTTCTACCCCCTTGATATTAGCCTTCAAGGTTGATGTTTTCAGGTGATTTATGACCAGGATGCAAGGATGAACAACCTTCAGCGGCTAGGGCAGTAGCATAAAGTCTGGAAAACCACACTTCCATGAATGTATCCACAGGAAAAAAATTGCCAAAAATGACTGTGGTTATGGGATTTCACTCAGTCTCATGCACTGCAAGATGTGTCTTGTCTCAAGAGGATGCAATCAAGGACATCAGCTCAACAAGAGGAAGCGCAAAGTCCTGCGCCTGGGAAGGAACAGCACCATGCACCAGTTTATGCTGGAAAGCTGCTTGTCAGAAAAGGACCTGGGGGTCCTGGTGGATGCTGCGTTTAACAGGAGCCAGCGATGTGGTAAAGACAGTGAATAGCATCTTCGGCTGCATTAGACAGAGCATCGGCAGCAGGTCGAGGGAGGTGATCGTTCCTCTCTACTCGGCCCTGGTGAGGCCACATCCAGGGTACTGTGTCCAGTTCTGGGCTCCCCAGTACACGAGAGACATGGACGTACTGGAGAAAATCCAATATAGGTCCACAGAGGTGAATAAGGGACTGGTGCCTCTCAGGAAAGACTGAGAGAGCTGGGACTATTGAGCCTGGAGAAGAGAAGGCTCGGGGGGAATCTTATCAATGTATTTAAATATCTGCAGGGAGCAGTGGAAAGAAAATGGAGCCAGGCTCTTTTCAGTGGTGCTCAGTGCCAGGACCAGAGACAATGGGCACAAGCTGAGACACAGAAGGTGCTGTTTGAACATATGGAAACACTTTTTTACTGTGACAGTGGCTGAGCACTGGAACAGGTTGCCCAGGGAGGTTGTATTGTCTCCATCCTTGACGATATTTGAAAGCCATCTGGACATGGACCTGGGCTCTGGTCTCTAGGTCACCCTGCTTGAGCAAGGTGTTGGAGGAGATGACCTCCAGAGGTCCCTTCCAACCTTAACCATTCTGTGATGCTTTGATTCTGTGGTTAATGTAGTCATAAACATTAAAAAGTGATTCTTTTTATATGACTCAGGAGGAAAGGCAGAGTCTGAGGTAAGAATACGGAGTTCAGGAGCCTTCAGAGCACAGTGGATGGTAACATTGGTTTACAAGCCAACGCACTCTCAACTCAAGCTTTTAATTTGCCCCGATGCAGTAGCAGAAGATGGGGCAAAAAGCAGTTTAGAGGCTTCCGGCTGCTGAGGTGGTGATGAAGCTGTGTGAAATGTCCTGCAGAAGGCTGGAGGTTTCTGAATGGTTTTGAGACTTAGCTGCATGCAGTGTATTGTGAGTTGGAATAATTCAGTCTAGAGGTAAGAAAAGCTTATTAAAATTAGGGCTAAGTTGGACAGAAATAGGCACAAGACTGTTGGCCAGACAGTAGTATATAAAAAGCCAATGCATTCACTTATATTTGTTAATGTAGAAGCTGCCAACCTGACACCCAGACTGTGAATGCTGATGAAAAGAGCCTCAGCCAAGGACTGAGATGTGTCAGCTGTGTCCTTCAGCAATTTCCCTTAAGCCTCTAGAACTACTTCTGTCTTCTCAGCTTTGGACTTCTCTGGCTGACTGCTGTCCTCATCCTAACCTTGCCACAATACCGGGAAAGGCTCCCAGATGAGACTCTATCAGATGAGACAGCGATAAAAAGCTGGAAGACATGAACCAGCTAAAGACACTTCAGCCTCCTTCTATTCTTCTCCCCAAGTCTCGAAGCAGGCTTACGCACACTGAGCAACCTAGGCAAAGCAGATCGGTTTGACAAGAGATGTGATAGAAACCTTGGGTCTGTAGAGCATCTCCCAGCGTTACTGGATAAGTTTTTAGGTGAGACTAAAATAAGCCCTGCGTACAGCCCTATTCATTCCCATCAGGGACCATAAGGCTTTCACCATCTCTCTGTGTCTGTTTATATGCATATGTGTGTTCATCCAATACCCACTATGGGATGCTAACCTGTGCCACAGGAATACAGCCTGTCTTGTCTCCTACCATTTTGTCTTAGCATACAGAAGCAATTAGCTCCAAAGACACCGAAATGCACCCTGTGCACATAGACGCTAGAACAGCAATAAAATTGCTCCACTTGAGTTGGAAAATCATGATAGCTGTCGGTAAGCAATGAACACAGAAAATACCTTACTTCGGCTTGCAAGTTCCCATATTCAGAGTGCCTATTTGAATACCAAGAAGCAGAAAACTGTTCCAACGTCTAAGAAAAGTCAGACTATGCTTAAAAAAGATAGAAAGGAGAGTAAATATCTAAAACCATAAGCACTAACACGGTGGGTCAGACCAAAATTACACGGGGATCAGTACGCTGCCTCTGATGTTTTCCAGAAGTGGCTGTAAGTTAAAAGTTATCTTTCTATTGCTAATTTATGCTCATTTCCTGCTACTGGCAATTTAGCAGCTCCCTGAACCACAGGTTGCATTTGAATCTACTGCCTTCGATATTCGCCAATGAGATTACCTTTCCCAAATTTGTCTCATCATTTTTTGCTGCACCATTTTGGGCTCAAATACCTTAATTAACTCTCAGTACCCTTACACAGTGTTTCTATCGGCCATGCAGGCAGCAAATCTCATTCCAAAATTCTTTCACTGCCATGTGGTTCTTAGTATTATCATCTGACTTTTCCATATAGTAGCCAACATGTTATATTGGTGTACTATGCTTATTTTTAAAGTAATACCAGAGAAGGTTGTTCTTTTGATGTTATTTACATCTCCTTTTTCACACTTTTATGAAAAACATGCCAGTGATGATGTAAGTACTGATGACGGAATAAAACTTTGGGTTCAGAGTAAGAAGGCCAAAACAAAGGATATTACATCTTCTTCCACACAATGAACACAGTTTCTAATGATCATATTTATCTGAAGTTGTTTCTAAATATAAAGGATACCGTACTCCTTTACAAAGCAGTGACATTACAGTTAAGTGTCAATTAATCAGTTGATTTTTAATATATAATGTTTTTAAAGCGTGTTATGAGTTATGTGATTTTATTCGAGTGAGAAAATATTTGAAACGTTCTCCACTTTTCTTTTGTTTTCTATACACTGCCCAAGAATTGAGCAATGACTTGAGTACATTAAATGAGGAGAACTTGACCTACTTGCCAGTTTATTTTTTTTATTATAAAGTAGTGAAACACTTTTTCCATTGCTTCTTTGTTCCATGGTGCTGGTTATAATAAATTAATCTGTACTCCCCCACGACTGGCCTCAAAGAACATAAACTTTATTCAGTATTGTAAGTAGCAGAGACAAAGAAAATACAGAAGGTTGGACCTCTGAAGAGTTTTGCACTGAAGAGAGTAGCGTGCTCATCATTAGTCTCTGCAGAACGCTAATTATCTGAAATATGGAGTGTTTGGGAGCAACATTTTTGTAAACTTAATACAATTGGTACAATGCAACATAATATCAAAGATGAACTGTGATATTCATATAAAGCTAGTTAAAGGCAGCAAGAAAATCATGGCATATAATTTTCTATAATTTAGCTAGAAAATGCAGTACACACTATAAATGGACCAAAATAACCTTCATTTTAGGCAGCCTTCTTTTCAAAAAGCAATTACAACTTGTTAGCCTTTGAATTTTGCTTCTCCTTAACAGCATTAAAAAGAACATAGTTTTTAGCTTCAGAGGTCTAAAATGTTTTATAGAAGCTTTGTTATAAGGTTATTTCATGTGCCAAATGTCCGCAGTCCAATTTTAGAAAAAAAAATATTAAGCTCAGTGGTGCATTTTTGATCTTTCATTTCCAACAGAGACATTCTTCAAATCTTCTCTATTCTTCTACATTGCATAAACTAATATGGCATATAATCGTGTCTCAATTTTGCATTGCAATCTGTTATCACGGACCTTTGTACTGACACAGTCCTATCGACTCAAATGAGACTCTGCATGGGTGGAGGGGACGGCAGTACTGCAGAAACAACTAAATTAGACGGAGTAAGAATAACTTTCCCATACAACGTGTGGAGGCTAAGGATAGTTTGCAATGCACAATTCTACATGGAATTAAAGTCAATGAGTACTTGCCAAGAGGCAATGAGTACTGTTACGTCCAGAGGCCACTGTTGTTTCTCATTCATGAACCACACTGACATCAAACAATGACTTCAGAGATTAACTTGTAATTACACAGAATAACAGTAACCGAGATTTTCCAAATAATGAGGAGGAGAACACAGTAAAAAAACCAAAAAAGAACAGATTTTCTGGGATACCTAGGGAACTTTACCAGTCTTCCTTTGCACAGGCAGGTTGAATCACCCATAACAGGTTGGATCACCCTTAACGTTTGGATCATCACTTAAGAGTTCTGGTGTAGATCTGTGAAACACATGCATTCTGAAGTTCATCTTCACTGCAATTCTTAGTGGTCAGGGAGGGGTTTAGCTCAATTATACTGATCTTAATTTAATCTATTATAATGACTACAACCCTTACTGGAATGTAGCCCTTTACTATGTGGAGTTCTGCAGCCTTTGTCTGAGAAGCAATACCCATGAATTAAGATGGATGTTTCCTCAGGCCCTTTCTGAAGAACGTTCTGTTCCTCATGCTCATTCTGCTTCTTATAGAACAGTCCCCTACACCCCTTTGCTGTACAGTCCAACAGAGCTGGTCACTAACTTTGGGTCACCATCCCTGGAGGTATTTAAAAGACATATAGATGTGGTGCTGAGGGATGTGGTTTAGTGAGGGCAGTGCTAGGTTAACGGTTGGACTTGATGATCTTAAAGGTCTCTTCCAACCAAAATGATTCTATAAATTCAAGGGTTGAACAATGCATTAAAACCTCTGGTAACTGTGGAGATAAGAGGATGTTTTTTTAGACAGTGGAGAGAAAGACAGTAAACAATCTATATGGTATCTACATGGCCAAGAGAGGGTGTATTTTGAAGACTGTTAGGACTTCAGCACACCTAGTCAGGAGTGGGAAGATTCAGGATACAAAAACAAATAAAAATCACTCATTCAGAAAGTGTTGTGAAAGACAACGAGCAGGAGGAAGAGCGGGAATAACATGAAAAGAAGAGGAAAACAATGGAGAGAACAGGAAAGCCACTAGAAATAGGTTGTAAAACAGAAAGCCAGACAGAAGGTTTGGGTTCTTTGTGTAATGTTTTAGTTCTTCTATATTAAGTCACATATCATTATAACCCATAATAAACAGTGCATAGGGATTTACATTTTGGTGTAGAAAAGTTCCCAATATGCTCTTTGTAAAGACCTGGATCACAGTCATGTGATGGTTTTTGTCAGAGTCAGGCTGGTGGTTGGACTAGATGATCTGAAAGGTTCCGTCCAATCTAGGCAATTCTATGATTCAGGGTTGCTTTTCCCTTTGACTAGTGCTCTAGACCTCTTGGACATCTTGGGAGAGTTCCCTCCAACTTGGTGCAGTCGCCAGACTTGCTGACTGAGAGGTACTAGTTCCCACTGAGCCAGGCCAGTTTATCAGGTCGTGCCTTTAGCCCAGACCTTTCCATCTTGGATTTCATACCCATCACACTGTCACAGAATAGACCAGGCTAAACGCTGCTCCAAAATGAAGCAGACACAAGTGTGTGAGGCCCAGTCTGCTCAGTCACAGACGTGGACCTAGCATTTCCACCGTTGCACTGGTGGGCCAGCTGGCCGAAGCTACTGATTGTGCTGGTGGCCTCAGATGGGCACTGACTACCCGTGCAGCCAATTAATTTGTTTTTCCCACAGATCAGACTCACCATCTAAGATTCACTTTCTGTGTAAGAACTTTGGGAAACATGATCATAGGCATAGTGGAGGATAAATGTGCTAATTTGTAAATCAGAACATAACTGAAGGCTTAATATGCTTTCAGGTTGAATAAAGAGTCAGGTGTGGCTGCCCTGTGTATGCCGAATAGGAGACCTGTGGACCGTGACTACACACAGAGCTCTCTCTATCAAAAGCTGTACCTATATTTCTAATGAGTTGAAATGAAAGATAATAAAAAAACAGTAAGAACTGATGCTGTTGCTTATTCTGCATAAAAATATGTTCTCTTGATCACAGGGTACCTATTTATTAAAGATTCATTTCTTACCTTCTCACGGCAATGGGAAGCAGGGGTTGTTTCATGACAATCAAGTGGTATGAAATCAGAAGTGTGACATTTCATTTTTATTGGATTAACGTCCTCTCCTGCTGCGAGCAGTTCACAAAAATCCACTAAAAATGAGTGCAATCCAGTGCTTACCGTTGCTCCATTGTTCTGTTATCACCAAACTGGACACAAAGAACAGGCTGGAAAATCAGTGGGCAAGAGGAAGATCGGTGCTTGACACAGCAAGCAGTGCAACACTGAAATACAATTCGCTTTTATGATGACACACCTCATTACTTTCTCATTCCTTTTGAGAAAAACAGATTGGGGTTGTACCGTATGTCATGCCAACAACTGATACCTAGTTATCGCAGGCAGAACATACCGGCTAAAGAGAGTAGCTGGTCAACGCGCATTTCCAAAAATAGAAGTTGTCTGAGGAAAATGGAAATGTAATGCCCGTAATGTAATGTAAATGTAAATATAAATGTCTGTAAGTGTGCTCGGTTGCCCTTGTATAATGCAAACAAGGGAAAGAATAATACCAGAAAAGTGGTAGAATTCTGGTATTGTTTTCCTAAGCATAATTATATTCCTACCTCTTTTAATGGAAATGTATTGCAGACCTAAACAGGTAAAAGGCTGGATGCCTGACAGACATCATCTATTGAACTGCTGAGATAAAAATTTATCTCCCAGGAATATCATGCTCATTTTAGTACATGCTCTATCAACCAGGAAAAAATCAAGAAAAAGCAAAAATTAAACAGATCTGTCAAATCTGTTCAAATTGACAGATTAAGCCAGCGCACTAAGGCATATGGTTAAGGAAACGAAACGCATGTTTATATTTGGGCAAGTACCTTTAAAACCTAATTCGCTTATTTTTCCAGATTTTCAATTAATTTTCTGATAAAAGTAAGTGTTCTGCCACTCAGCTGATTTTTGAGTTGACGTGATCTTTGTTCCAGTGTTGGTCACCTGCAAAAGTAAATCTCCAGCCAATGAGGGAAGATGTCTTAAAATTTCTCCTTGATTTTAACCTTCCAACATTCTTTTTTTTTTCAGTATGTGTCCCCATGTATATGAATACAATGCGTATACAAAAGAATACAGAGTTTAAGGTATCGTGAAGATTCATTCAATTAAACAAGGGTAGCAGTTTATCTGGAGCCTCTCCTAGCAAAGCGCTGCTGTAGGCGAAGGTGCCCATTGTCCTGTTTAACGTCCTTCCAGTCACAAAGTGGTTGCAAAGGCAGCTGAGGACAATAACCTCTTTGCAGAAACAGCTGGAATCAAACACCTCTATTTTAAAGCCTGCTTGTATCTTGGAAAGCTTGTGTTCTGGTTAAACAAGCACAAACTCCCTCCCTATTACAGTAACCTTCGGGAGTTACAGGTTTGAGCCCCAGGTGTTGGAAACTGTTCATCAGGTCAGAATTCACACACCAATGCCATCAGATGCGAGGAGAACCCACATCAGAGGTCCACGCTGCCTCTGCAGGTCCGAGGAAGACACCCTCCTCGCAGGGTACAGCACAGAGGACCGAGGCCGTGTGCTGGTCTGTGAAATACTGATACTTCCGATTCCTCCACTGAGGAGGGAAAGACTGCGGTGGTGCCAAGAGAATTAAAGAGCTTGTATCTGGTATTGCCACCTGTGCTCGCGTAAATGCAGCCAATGTGAGCTGAACAGGGGTTTCATTCATGAAGAAGAGTACAAGTCCTACTTATGCTTGTGGTGGTGTGAGCAAAAGCTGCTGGAAATGGCTTTTGTGCTTTTGCTGAGAGGTGTGGGACTTTTGTTCGTGCCGTGGACGCTTTGGTAACATCTCTTCCTTCTCTCTACATCCCCACACACAACGCACCTCTTTCCCCCCACAAAGGTTAGAAGCTAGACAGAAGCTCCTTGGTGCTGGGTCATCACAACATCACAACACTGTAAATACTCAAGTTTCAAGTATTGAGCGTCCTGAAGTTACTGCTTAACCAACGGAATTTATATTTGAAACAAAAAAGATAATCTAGAAGCCACAGAAGCTGCATAATTTTTCAGTAGACGTTGATAATCCTCATTTGTTTTATGACTGTACTGATTTGAGTGGATTACAAGGTCAGCTCGCTCAGAGGAAGCTTAGCCCGGCTGGATGCCGTATCAAAACAGAGTGGGCACGGGGATACACGGCTTTCAGGCTTTGAGACGCAACGTTCAAAGGAGATCATCAATTTTGGATTACATTTCTGTCTCAGATTGTTTTACTGGCTGCTATTACGAAAACACCTGCACTTATCAGTGCATTATTTCTCAGAAATTTTTGTATTTGCATTAGCTCATGCTTTTGACATCACTTTGTGTCTAGGCTGTGCTATTTCTCTTGTAAAATCAGGCTGCTACTGTAGAGCAAGTAAATTTACTTGTGCATTTCCTTTGATTTTACATCTGAGATCTACAAATGCAGTTAAATGTGATATCGCCATTCCTGTCAATTTGCCAATATTGTCCTGACATGCTGCTTCCAAAGCAAAGAGAAAGCAAAGCAGTATTTATGTAAGATATGAAGATATGACTGGAAAATAATTGTCTTGGGGCAATTGGTCGGAGGTATACAGCTAAAACAGATTTTTAACTGAAACATGGGTTTCAGTTAAAATGTTGCTTAGGTTTCATGAGTTTTCTCTTTCTATTCTTTTCCATTGGCTTTAGATATTTATATTATATGTACTCTAATATAAATTCCCCACTTCCGCCTGTTATTTGAAGTGTTCTGCCTTCATGTACTTTGTACCTATGCACCATCTTCCATATCAATAATGTCTATTTGATAATTTAAGAATGCTGATAGAAAAGGATGTTGTGTGGTAGCAAGGGACATGTAACCTTGTAAGAATAGAGATAAGGTAATTTTGTGACTACTGTTTGTGTGTTGGTCAGTAAAGAGCTAATATAGAACTGGAACAGAAATCTTTCCTGTGTCAATATGTTGATTTCACTTTGAAAGAACCACAAGAAAAAAAACAACCCGATAAGCAAAATGTTAGCTAGCCAGGTGACCATACTCATCTGAAAGATGCAAACATACTTTGCAAGCAAGACTTCCTAGTGACAGTCTGACTGGTCTGAATTTTTAAGATTTCAGAACCCTTTTTTTTCCCCTGGGAGACTGTCTGGTCACTCGTTATCCCTGTCATTGCTCCCAGAGGGAGCAGAAAAGATCAGTACAGGAAACAAGGCGACCGGCCAAGGTAATCATCTCATTTGATATGCAAGGATAAGCTGCTTGGTAATTTTCCAGCAAAATTCTGTAGATGATTCATCCAAATCAGGAATTCTTTGGGAAGCCTTTCCTGTCTCAATTTCAATAGGAAACGTTGGTCAGCTTCCAGTTCTCAGGTCAGAGACAAAGTGAGGTTCCTCTTTGCCTTAAGGTGACCAACGTTGAGGGCACTCTCTTCAGATATGGGAGACTGTGATTCAAGTCCCTATTCTTATTTAGACTAGAATCTCAAGCTGCTTCTTTTGCATATCGAGTACGAATGCCCCTGGTGCCTCCACCGCAGTCTGCCTAAAGGTCTCTATTCCTGGGATTGTTTTACACAAAACCCCTGTATGTATTAGTTGCCCTAGAAAATGAAATTGAGTCAGGCTGATTTTATAGTCAAGTGTTTGCAGTACTCATTTGGGAGGCTGGTATTACGTACAATCAATATTTTACTTCACTTTGTTAATAGAAATAGGTCTTTGCGGAGAAATTGGTTATCCTCTGCAGCTCTTCCATGGTAGTCAGTAGACTAATGACTCAGGCACTTGCCTGGGGCTGTTGGTGCAGAACTAGCCACTTGAAGGAAAATGTAGTTCTCTCCTTTCCATCTTTGAAAGCAAACAGAGAGTTTTATGCGATCTCAACAGCTTTCACAATACAATAAATACATTCCTGACCAGTGCTGAGCAAGGTTGGAGTATTTAGTGCCTCACCTGAGACTTGCAGGTTTTCAGTCCAGAAAAAGGGTTGGAATTGGGGCACTTGACGTAAACGTCTAGAGCCATTTAAAATGGTCTCCAACCCATCTGCATAGGAGTGGCTGATACAGTACAGGGATGGTGGGAAACCTGTGCCTGCGAGGAATGACTGCTGGGGGCCAGGCAGGGTGATAAGAGACACCTGAAATACAAGTAGACCTTTTACACCTAGGTCATTCCCTAGTGACTGGAAAGGATAGAGGCTCATACCAAGCAAGACTCTAGGAGGGCTAAGGAGTAAAACAGTGCCCCGAAACTCTTTAAATTTTCTTTCAGATTTTCCTAAATACACATCCACAGGGCAAAGATTCATTTGCCTGATTATAAGCATCTAGTTCCATTTGTGATGCCCAAGGGTATCCCACCCGTCTTCCAACTGCTTCTTCAGCAGGAATCAATAAATCCTGTGTCACATATTCCAGCTCTGTGAGGATGTCCTGGATTTCTACAATAAACACATACATACTTGCACACAAATCTCAGGTCTGGATGACTTGCTGGTAGCTAAAAACATAGTCAACCCATGAATTGCAAAACTCTAATTGACAGATGAGGTCAAAAGTATTATTTGACTGCTATTTGTGAGCTTACATGATATAATATGCAATTGTGGTCTAATTCTATCTTCTTCTGGACAAATATTTATTCTGTAAAATTGTCAACTTAATTTGAAACCCTGCTTTAGTACACACAAGAGAGAGATAAACTTTTTTTTTTCTTAATCTTTCCCAAGATTTAATAAATATTTGCTGCATTAACCAAACTAATGTTACTGCAGTTTGGAGCTGTGATATTGTGCCATCAATGTCATTGAAATGGTGCTGATTTATACCTTTGGAGGATCTTGTCTCTAGTGTCTAATTTCATGTCTGACTCTATTAGGCCTTGTTCATGCGAGTAATTATCCCAAGGACATCAGTATAGGCACATCAAGGAAAAGGTGAGTTTGGATCAACGTAGCAAGTAAATGTCTACAAAATAGATGTCAATGTCTGATTAATGACTCCCTTACTAGTCATTGGACAGAAACAGAAAAAATATCCAACCATAACAATCCTAAAAAAACCTGTTGGGAACAATTACATTAAAACAGAAAATGATACCCTACATCTGGTCCGAGGGGACTAGCTGAAACCATCTCATTTCTAAGGCAGAGGAGATGAATCTCCTCATGACATCGACTTTCAGAATTTTTGAGACATTGATTCATTTTGGAAGTTCTGTCAATAATGTTTCAGAAAGATGAAAGCATCTGATTTATTGTGAATTTTCTACACCTATAACCATGTATACCCTGTCTTCCAGAAACACAAAAGTCACTGATTTTGCTAAAGCCTTTGGCAACTCTACCAAAGCTTTACCATTATATTACTTAAAAAGGGAGCCAATCATGTATAAGAAATACCCAGTCTTTTAGCACCCGTGACTGAAAGTGATGGCTCTGCTAGCCCTGTGCCTGTCCCACTCCCCATTTCCCTTTCCTTGTGCCTCAGTTGCTGGGAGAAGCTGTGTGAGAACGGTGAAGGGAAGAGGATGGTGGTGGCAGGGTGACTTCCCGCACTCCCTCGTTCACGAATATTGTCTTGGTGAGGCTGGTTAAAGGTCACCAGCACTAGTGTGGGAATGAGGACAACGCAGAAAAAGGGTATGGTGGCTCATTACGTCTGCCGCAGAGCTCACCCTAATAACACTTTTGTGCTACTACAGGGTGCAATGCAGCCTACAACTACTGTGCCCCCTGCACCCTGGCAGCTCAAAAAGAGAGAAGCTAGTGTTTAACATCTATGTACAAAACACCCATGTGTGTAGACACACACAGAGTTTGAATGCTTTTCCTCAAAGAAATTCTATTACAGAAAGAAAATTCTTTGTCTACTGATTCCTGGAGCCAAACCCACCCCTTTCTGACCCAAATCCACGCATGTTAAAAGCAAGAAACCACTATTATCTTTTTCTGTGACAAATAATCCACAGTGCAATCTTTTTATGATGCGCCAACCAGCCCATGATTTAACACTTCACTTTAAATTATCCACAAAATCTTTCTAACAACTATGACTTGCTGTACAGTGGTGATTTTCAGGTGCTTTCTAAAGATTTAGATTACAGTACTCAAAAAGATCTCAAAACTAGGTTCTTATTCGTTTTGTCTTCTAAAGTATTACTCAGTTCCAGACACTCTTTTCCCAGATAAATCTAAGGCAAGGGACCTTGTACTGAACTCTCAGATTTGATGTCATCATGTTCTTGTTCTAAGGTTAAGAAACTGCTCATTTAGAGAATTACTTATATAAACTCCAGTCACCTTCTGTTCTTTCAGGGTTCCAAAAACTAATTCATTTATTTGGCTATCACCTTGTAAAAAAAGTAAAGATAGCATAATGGTAAAAATGACTAGATTTTTTTTTTCAAAGAGAAAGCAAAGTTGTTACTCTATTTCAGCAGTGCATAAGGTGCTTCTGTTTTATTCTGCAAACGCTCCTACAGGTTTATATGTATAAAGTAAGACATTTATGATGTTTGCTGTATATAGCAAAGGTGTATATATTACTTAGCTGAGGCTCTATTAATGAATCTGCTGCATAATACTCTTTTTTCTCCATGTTAACTCAGTGTCTTCTATTCAGACACTTGTTTCCATCTCTCTTGTTCTTAAATACTCTTGCCCAAGCCTCAGATGTCACAGCAGCACAGGGACATCCTGTAACTGTAAGAAGTGACTCTGGTGTTGAAATCTGAAAAACTGGACGTTCTGATGGCATCAGGAAGCTCTCTAAACATAACTCTAGAGCACTTGGTGACAGAACAGGGATTTGTGTTCGTCAGTCAGTTTATCCCTTTCATAGTTGCATTGGAGATATCTGTGTGTATATAATTCCTTCTGCTGTGTCCAGACATTAAGATCTTTATGGAGTCTCTGAGTAAGTGTCAATCATTGCCTTCTTTTTTTTTGTTGCTCCTTTCCAGTCAAGAAGCCTGATGATGCTCAAAGTGAAAACAACAGGATTATGGTTTGGTAGTCTAAAATCATAGAATCATAGAACCATAGAATGATCTGGATTGGAAGGGACCTTTAAAGATCATCTAGTCCAACCTCCCTTCCATAGCAGGGCCTTCTTTCACTAGATAACATTGCTCAAAGTCCCATCCAACCTGACCTTGAACACTGGGGTGCAAGTTATGGATGGGGCATCCATAACTTTTCTGGGTGACCAGTTCCAGTGTCTCACCATCCTCACAGCAAAAAATTTCACTATGTCCAATCTAAATCCACCCTCTTCCAGTTTAAAACCATTGCTCCTTGTTCTGTCACTAGAAGTCTTGATAAAACTCTGCCTCTGTCTTTCTTATAAGCCCCTTTAAGTACAGAAAAGATGCAATAAGGTCTCCCCGGAGCCTTGTCTTCTTCAGGCTGAACAACCCCAACTGTCTCAGCGTGTCCTCACAGCAGAGGCACTCCATCCCCCTGATTATCTTTGTGGCCTCCTCTGGACCCGCTCCAACAGGTCCATGTCTTTCCTGTGCTGAGGACTCCCGAGCTGAAAGCAGTACTCCAGGTGGGGTTTCACAAGAGCCTCAACCTGCTGGCCACGCTTCTTTTGATGCAACCCAGGATACAGTTGGCTTTCTGGGCTGGGAGCGCACATTGTCAGCTCATGTCCAGCTTTTCATCCACCAGTGCCACCAAGTCCTTCTCAGCAGGGCTGCTCTCAATCCCTTCATCTCCCACTCCATATTGATAGCAGGGGTTGCTCCAACCCAGGTGCAGGACCTTGCATTTGGCCTTGTTGCACTTCATGAGTTTTGCACTCCTCAAGCCTGTCAGTGTCCCTCTATCCTCCATCCCTTCCCTCTACTGAATCAACAAGGAAAAGAAAATTTTAAAAGAAAAGTTGGAATGGAGGCCAATAAATGTGTAAGCAATGTCAAAGGAGAGAAACCAGAAGGGACTGGTCTCCTAAAACATAGTGGAGGCAGGTCTTCTGGGTTCGAGCATGACTGGGGGAGCTTGAAGCAAAGTGGGAAGAGCCATTTTTTAAGATGATTATTACAAAGGAGAGGTGACTACAGTAGAAAGAAGCAGGGAATATGAAAGTCAAGATGGGTAGTCTCCATGTGACATTTAGTTGACTAGATCTATGTCCAACACCACCCACCTGAGAGTATGAGCTAGGAGAACAGATGACCATCTCTACCTTTCTCCTCATTTTAGGACAGATATGTATTAACCACGCTCCTTTCTGAAAGCTGTGTGAGAAGGGAGAGATGGTGAGAAAAAGGAACAACAGGAAACAAGCATGGGAAAGAGGAATAAGAAAGGAAAAACACAGGAGGCATAGAAAGAGACCTAGACTATGTCAAAGGAGTTGGGACTGACAGGAATGAAGGAACGTGTAGCAACATCTCGACACGGAACAATACGCTTACAGTGACAGTGAAGGGAGATGTACCAGCGGTAGTACAACAGTGAATGGGATCTAAGTTGGAGACTCGCATGCTGGCAGAGGGCCAGTTTGATTTTTTACACATTACCAGTGAACCAAACTGCCTGCCTGAAACAGAGTCAGGGCAACTTAAGTCATACTACGTCATGTATACAAAAAAAAAAAAAAAAAAACCAAACCAAAAACCACACAACAAAGAAAAACCAAAGAAACAACAATGAAAGAGCTCCTACTGTTCCCGCCCAGAGGCAGATAATTGAGGAAAAATGCCAAACCACATGAGCAATTTTTTCCCCCAAGTTCTACAAATCACGATGACATTTCTACTTCTGTCTTTCACAAAATGACGTTTTATAATTGTTGCTTTGTTCATAACTCTGTACTGTCTTCTTGGAAAGTTTGGGTTGCAAGTATAGGAGTTACGGATTAAAATATTTGATGGAGTATCCAGTTTTCTAGGGAAACTGTACTTTACATGTTAATATTCTATGACATCCCCAGGAAAAACTTCATAAAAACAGAGTAATCATCTCTAATCTTCCCTTAGCTCTTGTGCAGTGCTGCCTAAATGTAAAGTTTTACTACTTTTCTTTGAATATGGAAAAAAACCCAACGATTTACTATTGAAAAAGTGAAAGTCTGCTGAACCAGAAGTATCCAAGGCAGATGGAAATTACAAAAACTTGTCTTTGAGATGGAGAAAGAATGGTTATTAGCCATTCAAGTAGTACTTTGTGAGAGGTCAATTTAACACAGTTTTCCTTTAAAAAATACTTATCAATTGTTTTGACTTTAAGACAGTGATGTACGGTTGAGTGTAGGTAACATTGCTTGAAGACGATTTTGAAAATTATTTTGCTGCACATGGCCTTCAACACTTTGTCATTTACATCTAGTTCATCAAGACACAGAGGCCAAAGCCTGGGCATTTAACTTTTCTCGCTCATGAGGTCATTATAGGTATTTGAGGTCATCTCTGCTACTGATGACAACAGCAAGAGCTTCATCGAAGTTCCACAAAAAAACACCCCAGAACAAAACCCCAGCCCCTTACAAGACCCACAGTGTTCACACATCGGTCAGTGCACTCCACAACTTTGTCGTACTGAGAAGCTTATTTTTCTAACAAAGGAATTAATCTGGAAACCAGGATTTGATTTCTTGTGTACCCAAATATACTAGTTAAGTGCTATTAGGTCAACAGCAAAACAGATTGAAGTCCACTTACTACTTTAATTTCCTCACACCCCTGAGCAGCTCTTACAAGCTTTGTTCTCATTCCTGGTAGAAGTATCTTGCTCAAAAGTCTGTTTCAAATAGGTGAAGTACTTGAAATATGTCCTTCATTGAAATATTTTTTAAACAGTAAATTTTTGTACGCTTCTCCTGGCATCCAAATAAGTACTACCTTCTGCCTTGATAATTCAGAGAAGGTGCCTGCTTGCTAACTAACCTTTCTCTGTCATCATTAGCAGAACTACTTCCAGAGAGATTTACTACCCTGTGTGAGTAAAAGCATCAGAATCTGTCCCGGACTAGTATCTCCATTTACAAAGTATCCGTCTTCCAGAAAAAGATCTTCAAAAACCTAAGAAGTCAAGCACTATTGTTAGCAGAGAGAAGATAATTAAAATAATTGGTAGTTCCTTGGTGCTTGAAGTGTCAATGTAGGCAGTGAAATAGGACAAGATGTTCGCCTCCTGTTAATGTATTCCTGCACTGCGGTTTCACGGCCCTTTGCAAGAATTAATGTAGATTGTATCCTACAGGTCTGCCCATGCTGGGCACTTTCTGGAACTGGCGCTGGGACTCCTTAAAAATTTCATAGCTCAGCTGAAGGTGGTATCTATTTCTATAAAACCAATATAAAACCCAATGAGAGATTCTAATTACTGAACAATTACTGGTGTACATCCAGCCATATCTGTCTTAAATGCTTTATAAACCCAGGTTTACAACTCTGCCAATAAGGTTCAAAGATTTGACTTTCGCTTTGCTTAAAAAAAGAGAAAAATAAAAGCTTGTTGGTTCCAGCATTCATTCAAAAGCAGAGTAATTGCCAATTTATATTTTTATACAATTTATTGGATCTCTAACCCTCTTTCAGCTTTACTGCCTGACTTCTAGGTCATTCCTGTGGCATAGCCTGAAAATCTTATTGTTCAGTTTGCATTTATAAGCTTTCTAAGATAATTTTGAAAGCTAGTCCAAATGCATGTGAAGGCAGCTGTATGTGAGCAGTTGGTGGGCCTTAGCTGTAGATCACAGAAATGCAGGAAAAGAAACAAATGCAACAGAAATTTGGCAACTTACTGTTTTATTCCATGTTAGGTTTTATTCATCTCTTTCTTCAACTCTGTTCAGTGTCCTGAGAGTTTGCAACAGAACTTTCCTCAGCTGAGGCCAACTAGGGCTAGTTTTCTACAATAACATGAGGAGCTTCTCCAATAACAGAGAAACTGGAGTTTCAAACTCTAACGTTAGAGACTTTCCTGGCTTTGAAGCCTACGGTGCAAATTGGTCCTGTTCAGGACAGACAGTACTTGTTTCTGGGTCCTCTCTGTGCTCCATGCTAGGGAGCCTGACACAGTTGTTATTTTTGTCATCAAGAATAGTCCTTTATGCAGCATATCTAAATATAACATTTCCAACTTATGCACAACATCTAATGCTCCATTTTGGTAAGATAATTACAGGCCATGGATATCTACTTTCTGAGAGAAAGTGAAGACGTTGCTTTGCTTCAGGTGCAGATCAATAACAACTACATGACCACTATTAAATGACAGAATGCAAGTCAATAAAACCATGCTCTCACAAGCCAGTTAGAGGCAAACTTTAATGCATAGACAAGTCGTAGCACTGTATGACATTGTTAGGCTTATTAAAAAGTAAGAATTTGAAAGGGAGCTAATGAACTCTGTAGTCTTTCCTTGAGTCTCTTCGTTGGAGTTTCTGAGGATCTAAGGTTCTCCTTTTCTTAATTCTTAACCCATTTACTATTGTAGCTACAATATTCTGCTATATTTTCTTATCTAAAACATGATTTTCACATAAAGGTTTGTTGATTGCAAGTTATTATAGCACTAAATTGGTGTAATAACAGGAACAGTCATGTCTTCAAGTGAATTGAAGGTTGAGCCTTCTGTGCTCTGGTTATATCTTAATTTTAGAAACGTTCAGAACATCCAACAAAAAAATATTTGTTTGGTAGTATTTATATGATGGTATGGTACATAAAGCTGTACTCTGTGGTTATAAAGTGGTGTTTATAGTGTTGTCCTAAGATAGAGAGGACCCAGGTCTTCTGGTTCCAGAAATATCTACGGTAGAAATTGTCTGCTCTGAATCAGCATTTGAGAATGCTGGTCTTCCAGGCTTGGAGGTTTTCCCACATTAAAAAAGGCAATGTTTTGATCTGTAATGGCTCAGCCGGACACACATTCCATTTTCACGGGAAAATGCGTTTGGCTTAGGGATCATCATAGTGAAAAGATAAAAAGAAATTGAAATTGGAAAATTTCTTATAAGAAGCATTACCTTTTGGTCAACTTGTCTCTTTTTCTCTGATAGCGAGATGGATAAAGGGCAGAAACGTAAAAAGTGATGCAATATGAAAGAAAAGATAATTTTCTTTTATTTACCCAAAAGCCATTGGCCAGATTTACCGCATGCTCTGGCAAAATCCAGGCTGAAAGCCCAGAAATGGAAATTCTGCCAACTGTGGAGGAGGCAAAATGACATTGTACTTTACAACAGGTCTTCAACCAGTCAGTGAAGAGCGTTGAAGTGCTTGGTACTTGGAAAGGATGGGATGACCAAAAAATTTGCTGATTCAGAATGATTCACAAGAAATTGCTCTTGAATAACTCAAGGCAAGGCTTCAGTGTCTCTCAGGGTGACTCCTAGGGTGGCCTTCACTACATTTTATCAGGTAGCTAGCTCAAATAATGCTTATGTTGTTATCATATTTCTATCTTTTACCCAAAGGAGCTCCTGGTATGCCTGTACCACCCAGTCTTTGGAGAAGGTTGCACTGCTAGCTTTGTGATGAAAGCCATCGAAGAAGGAGCTGTTACAAGCAACAAATGCTATAGCTTTCTGCTATAACTTCTCCACAGATGAAACATTTTTTGGAGGTGTAATTTCTAGCTAAGATTTTCAAATGGTTTCTTTAAGTGCTGACAAAAATGTGTTTTCTATTCTGTATTTCCACAGGACTTTTGCATCCCAATCAAAAGAGGGCTTCATATTATCACTCTTCACTCCTTGTGAAGGGTAAAGATAAAAGTGCTCTTCATGGGACTAGCGCAACTAGTTCTGGAATGGAAGGATTTGTGCCTTTACTGAGCCATACAACCAAAAGCATAATTTGGCCTATGATTTGCCGTGTGTTTTGGAATAAGAGTGATCATACAAATGTAAGTTGTTACTGTTTTTGGCATTGACAGTACTAGTATGGAAACACGAAAAAGCAACAAAGTTGTCTGTGTATCCAGCCTGGTTTTTAGTGGCACATGGCTCTTCCTATTCCAGCTGATGGCAATTTCTCTTTCATCTGTAGTTTTCCATGATTTTTTAATGAAGTACCAAAGGATAAGTCTGCACTCTGATGCCCATTCTCATCATATTTATCTTATTATGATGGTCCGGAATAAAGCCTGCAATTATTTCAAGTGAAAAAACAGAAGAAAAGGCACTATATTTTCTCTTCAAAAATAAATACAGTTGCTACTGCAGGGCAGTGGTTGTTGTTGTTTCAGAGGGTTAGCTTTTTTTTTCTTCTTTTTTTTTTCTTTTTTTTTTTTTTTTTTCCCCTGAATAAAAGACCTACAGAAGACCAAAGTCGACCAGGAGAAACCTGAAATATCTTACACTCTGCTTCAGTGATTTTTAATGACATAAGTATTATCGTATCTGTTAAAAATAGAGAGCTCATGGCATTTCAATATTTAAGGAACTGATGAGTAACCCATGAGGTACTCATGGCCAAAATGGCCTCACTAGATGTGGAAAGAGGATTTAAAGCTGTGATGATTTTACTTTGGTGTTAGCCAAAAACCCCAGTGACTGCTTTAAGAAAAGATAATGATCATGAAATGCTGCTTTTGTTGAATAAATATAATTTTGCTTAAAAGCTGTCAAGAGGATTTCGTTCAGACTCAAACTCTGACATTCACTTCATGCCACTGAATTCCAGCTCTGATGGAGAAGTTTCTTGCTGGGAAAGGCATGGCGCATTCCAGATCCAACAGAATGTGAGCTTATGCTGACTGCACAGAAATTCCTTGTGAAACCGTCAGAATGAGAGTCACAGACCATCCTTCCCTTTAAAATACTCTTTTGAGTGAGCTTTCCTGCACCAAGGGAGCGCAATCATATCACTTCTTTCCACAAAGTTTTCCACAACTTTAAGACGCCAGATGATTGAAAGCGTCTGTGCTTCCTCTCCTATAAGTTTGCTTCACTTTACTACAAAGGTGGATAATTCCTGTTTTTTCACTCTAAGGAGAGAGGGGGAGGAAATCCCTATTATTATGTATTTCAGTGAAGGTAAGTGTTAACAGATACAGAACCCACCTTTGCTTGAGGGAGGGTTTCTCTAGAGACCTTCTATCACTCGTGGCAGTGGGAAAAATTAATGCTGCTGTAGCTTCGCTGGGGTCTTATACCCTACGTGGAGATGCTGTTCTGAAACACAGTCACGAATGGGAGGCAGGAAGGGAACAGCTGCAAATTAATAACTTACTGATAAAAAGATCCTAAAGATTCTGCGTCACAGAGATGAGTGTCTATGAAGGTTTGTGTCTGTAGTTCACCCTGACAGAAGACTGAATGAAAAGTAGGCAATCAGAGGTAAACCATGCAAGCATAACCTTATGGCCCAAAAGACACCCATATTCCTCCAAGGTCTTCAAATAGCAGTAAAACAGCACAACCCGGATGAGAAGTCTCAGATGTCTTAAGCTAAACTGAATTAAATCCCACCCTCAGCATAGACCCATTGTTTGGAGACTATGACATGGAAATATGCAATGAATATCAAACTGGAGTGGGGACAATGCCATGGTCTGGCAGACATTTATTAGCAAAGATGTTAGTCCCTGGTCTGAAGTGAAAGCTCCTGCCCGCTCAGCAAGACCAAAAGTATTTTGGCTTTTCTTTATGGATTACCTGCAACAGTTGTTTTTAATAGGTCTATCTAGCAATTCAGCCGAGAGCTGGAGGTGTGATGTTGTAGCCTCTTAACGCATATAAGAACGAAGGTTGTTCTTGGCTACACTGGTGGCAGACACGTTTGATACTCGCTGATGGTATCCTGTCTTCCCGCACTCATGTCTGTTTGTGTGCTTTTTGATTCATGAGCATTATAGAAGGTGTCAAGTGAACATGATCTGATACGGATGGCTTTGCTGAAGTGAAAGCTTTACTGCAAGGCAGCAGTTGCAATGTTATCCCATGTCTCTGATGATGATATCTGTGGATACTGATGCACACAAATAGGAAATTTTGACTTAGAAAGGATGGAAAATACAGGGTGCCTGTGGTGGCCCTCAGTGGTCATCCTGAGACCACATAACGGCATCTCTCTCAGAGGATGAGTGCTTAGTATTTTCCGAAAGTCAGAAGAGGCATTTTTTAAGAATGCCATTCTATTTAGTTCTGAAGTTTAAGTTATGCTGAAAAAATAAATTAAAATTCTGTCTTACTGTTGAAAATCATTTAGAACATAAATCCTTTTGTTAAAAGGGACCATAGTCAACACACCTTTTTTTCATTTCCTGTTTGACTCGACTTTGTGTCTCAAAGTGCTTTGCTCTTTTAGCAAACTGCAAGCAGACTGCAAGTTACAACATGAAAAGGAAGGGTCTGTTTATACTGGGTATCAGGGCACGCTTCTTAAAACTTTTCCAGAAAAATGAGACCAGATTGTAGAGACTTGTGAGACGAGAAAAATGAGACTGCAATGCAGATAGGAATCTAGTGAGGATCTAATGAGACACTGTATTAGCAAACTGGCAGGAAACAGGCACCCTTGATTTCGAAAACTGTTGAGTACTTTCTTGTACCTATAAATGTTGTAATCCTTTGAAATGGGGCCATTGGCTAAGCTCTTGTAAGTAAAAGACAGTATCTGCAAAAAGTTTCTAGCCACTTAGGACGGGATTGTCTTGCTTTATTTAAACTGCTTGAAAATTAGTTGAGATATTAATGGAGAGGGGTGAATCACTCGCTCACAAGACAGACATTCAAGCCTGTATGTCTTGGGCACGACTCGTCTACCTACACAACTGTAGAGAGAGACTAAATGACCAGATTATACGAGACAGACAACATGTAGGTAAAGTGGGATAAAACTCACCCTTAGGCTCTACTCATCCAGAGAGATCACACAGAGATGCCACCCAAATTACAGTACAGACACTTGACAGGAACAGACTAGTGCTTTATAATTTGTCTTTTTAACAAACTCAAAACTGCTGAATGACATGGCTCTCCCTTTCATAATGGGAAGATTTAGTTCCTGAGGGATTAATCTGTTTTAGTTGAACTCTGTCTATATGACAATACATAAATGCAGCATAGCAAAAAGTCAAGACAGTGTAGACAGTATAGTGCAGAAGGAGAGGACACCGGAAGAAAGAAATGAATTATTTTGTAACAAAGCAAGAGACAGGAAAAGATTGATGAAAAACAGTAGGTTTTTCACACAGCAGTTGAAATCAGTACAAAACTTTTTTTTGAACATTATGAGAGTTTCAGCGTGAAAGGGAAGATAAGAAAGAACCTCATTAATTTTTAATCTTTGAAAAAGTTGTCAGTGAAAGGGATTATGGATTCATTCTAATTATAATTTGTTAAATGTAAAACAAATCCATTTATTTAGACTTCTTAATTCTCTTCTGGATAATTTAACAATTTGGATGATTGGATTTAGCTGGATGATTGCATGGGAAGATATTGGCCCTGAACACTTTTGAAAAATGCCAGACATTCTAAATTTAACATTCTGACTTTCCTATCTCTAATTACTGGTCTGAGTGGTCAACATATATATACTTTAAATTTGCAGTCTTACATATTGTATAGACTGATGTCTAAAAATAGTCAAATAACTATCTTTCATGGGCTAAATATAATGCTTTATTTCATGCCTTCATTATATCTAGATTTTTTTTTTTTTTTTTTTTGGTGCTGATGTAAAATTGTACTAGAGAGAATCTGTATAGAAAACAAAAAAAAGAGGTTAATTCCTGAACAATAACACAAAGAGATACCTACCCAGACAAGTTTTACTTTCTAAGTTTCTAGATGACTGAACTAATAGCTCTTTGCATTATTTCAAAATCTAAAGAAGAAATTCTTTTTAGTTCTTTTCAAATCTTTTTCCTCCTTTCACATCAATTACACCTCAGTTCAGCAAAGCACTTAAGCACCTGAAAAACTTAATGACTGTGAAAAGTGTCACCAAATATTTCCTGCAGTCATATTTTCCAATCTTATTCTAGTGTTCAATGGGTTTTGATTTTTACTGATGTATTTAGAGGTCATCTAATTTATCCTTTAGCCATAAATTGTTATTCCCTACATTTGTTTTTCTCCTGCTTCATTTTATCCAATTGTAAAACTCCCATATGCTGATTTCATCATCTTGTCTCATTCTATACTAGAGGAGTATGTGAGGTTGCAGAGGAGGGCCCCATGCCCGTAGTTAGGCAATGTGCCAGCAGAGGGAGTGTGGGCAGATGAGTTTGAGTATGACGCGTCAGTATGAAGATGAACTTGAGTATGGTGGGTTTGGGTGTATGACAGGATATCCTTTCCCAGGGAAGGGTAGTCATATCCAGTAGCAATGCCAAATGTGGCTCAGTGGGAATGTTATCATACACCGTCATGTTTTGGGCGCTGGGAGGAGAAGAACTTTAGAAGACTCAAATGTTAATTAGATAATTATGTGCTATTAACTTTAAATGGTTGCACCTGCTAAAGGCAAACCTGTAAATGTCACAAGGACACTGCAAAATATGCTGGTGTTACCTTTATGGGTCTAGTCAATGCAATTTAACTAATGAGTCAGATTGTCCTCATCCTCTGTGAAGCCTGCCCACTTCTGCTTGAGTCCTTCTTGTAAAAGACCCTCTTCAACCATTTTAACCTCTTTCTCTGTTGAATCTCTTGAGCAGTCTAAATAGCTGCTCTTGTCCTTGTATTGCTTGTGAGAATGCCTTTATTTTCTCATACTAAGTGTGGTAGAAACAGCAGGATGCGTGTTACTGGCTTTGGTCCTTCAAACATTTGTGAGTGTTAACCATCGTTCCCCATGAAAAGCATGACTTCACACAGCTGCTTCTCATGGGATACTTAAGATGAATGTAAAACAATGACCATCCTCCAGTTCTGATGGAATTAAAGCCTCTGAAACTGTGCTGGAAGTGTACTTGAGTGAGCTTTTACTGGGGTCTCTGTCTTGCTCCTGCTGAGCTGCAAATAAGCAATTTAGAAGACTTAGAAATACAAGTGTTCATGGCAAGTTTGTGACTCACTCACCGCTCGGCAGCTTCACTAAAAACCTGCAATCTTTTTTTTGTTGTTTTTTTTTTTTTTTTCCCTTTTCATTTTGACACATAGAACATAGGATTGGGAGAACCTTCCTGGCTCGCTAAGACCAGTTCCCTGATGACTGAGGTACCATGTCATAGAATCATAGAATCATGGAATCATTTAGGTTGGAAGAGACCCTTGGGATCATCGAGTCCAACCATCAGCCCCACTCTACAACGTTCTCCCCTACACCACATCCCCCCACACCACATCTAAACGAGTCTGAAACACATTCAGGGATGGTGACTCCACCACCTCCCCGGGCAGCCTATTCCAGGGTCTGACCACTCTTGCTGGGAAGAATTTTTTCCTAATGTCCAGCCTAAACCTCCCCTGCTGCAGCTTGAAGCCATTCCCTCTTGTTCTATCGCTAATTACCTGTGAGAAGAGACCAGCACCAACCTCTCTACAGTGTCCTTTCAAGTAGTTGTAGCGAGTGATGAGGTCTCCCCTCAGCCTCCTCTTCCTCAAACTAAACAGTCCCAGCTCCTTCAATCGCTCCTCATCAGATTTATTCTCCAGGCTTGTGATGTAATCCCTTTCATAAACTGCTCAGGCTTTCTTCGAAAGCTAATTGGGTTTTGTAAGCTTGTTTTTTGCTGTCTTGCTGTCACTTCTTTGATACGCAAAAAATGTGTAAGAAAATGTTCAGAGAGGAGAGCCCTGCACTGGACACAGCACTTGTTATCTGTCACCAGTACTGAGCAGAGGAGAAGGGTCACCTCCCTTAACCTGCTGGCAGTGGTCTTCCTAATGCCATCCGGGAGGCTGCTGGCCTTCTTTGCCCAAGGACCCATTGCTGGGTATTGTTCTTCTTAAGGAACATTTGTCCTTCTTCAACTTTTACTGACATATTTTATTTACTCTGACATATTGTATTTACTGAGAGGAAACATGCCAGCTTTCTTCCTCCACTGTGCCTCTCTGAACAAGCTTTCAAGCTTTTACTCTTACATTTTCCTGAAATGGCCTTTTAATTCCTCAAACCACGCCATAGTACTTTCGCAAGCGTGTGCCAGTTATACAGTATTTTTTATAAACATAGGTAACGGTATAGAACCTTCCAGATGAGGCTGCAAGAACAACCATAGTGGATCAGAACAAAAGTTCTAATCTGTCTATCCAAGCTGTACCTCAGGCAGTGATTCCGTATGTGGGAGCAGAACTTCCTCATCCCTGCTGAAAACATCACCATCTCATTTTACGATGAGCAGAGCACAGTCGTACAACATAGTTTTATATGATGAATTACTATGTGCATGTGTTTACTTAATGATATTTTTTATTAACTGCACGCTTACAGAGAAAGTCTTTTCATTGATGGAAAATGGCGGAAACCCTCACCTCAGCCAAACCATCTAAAAATTAAGTGGTGTAGTGATGCACACTTTTGAACATTGTAACGTTACATTAATCTCATTTGAATTACTACAGCCGCCTTTGTCTTCTCGTTCAATTTTCTGATTCTTCTTTGTTTCGGCAGGGTGTCTCAATATTGACTTATCAGCAACTTTCATTAGTGCTCTTTTATTTTTTGTGCAATGTGCCTCTGTGAAAATAATAAACTTGGCCCCAAGGCACAACTTTACCTTTCCTGTATTGCAATATTTTCTTTTCAACAAAACTAGTAGTCAAGAAGTCTTGACCTTTTTTTTTTTTTTTCAAAATGTTTACACTTCATTTAATTTTAGCTAACTTTTTTTTCACTGGCACTATACCAGCGGCCTTATGGGTTATGGATGGAATGGATTCACTTTTGTCAGAGAATTATTTGTCTTCACAAAGAAAGTTAGCACGTAATTCCTGTCCAATCTACCTTTGGTGAATATGTTGTATTTTATATACTTTTATTCCTTTTTCTGTTTGTATATTTTGGTGCAAAACTTGAAAGTCTTTAGTTATCTGTAGGACATCCCCATTATTAAATATGGCATTTCATTTACCAAGAAGCCTTGCTACTACCCCCACAACTTCATTTACTAGTTTCAGCAACATTCTGGGATGGAAAACTGCTAGTTTTCATCATTGGGTGCATTGGCTAATCTCAATCAAGCTGAAAGGGCAGAGGTAGTGTGATCAGTGTACTCCAAGCCCTCTCCACTCTCTGCCTCCAGTTGGTCCTACATTTGGGTCGGGACAATCCTCGTTATCAATACAGGCTGGGGGATGATGTGACAGAGAGCAGCCCTGCGGAAAAGGACTTGGGGGTCCTGGTGGATGAGAAGCTGGACGTGAGCAAACAATGCTCACTTGCAGCCCAGAAAGCCAACCGCATCCTGGGCTGCATCAGAAGAAGCGTGGCCAGCAGGTCGAGGGAGGTGATTCTCCCCCTTTACTCTGCTCCGATGAGACCCCACCTGGAGTGCTGTGTCCAGCTCTGGAGCCCTCAGCACAAGAAGGACATGGACCTGTTGGAACGGGGCCAGAGGAGGCCACAAAGATGCTGCGAGGGCTGGAGCCCCTCTGCTGTGAGGACAGGCTGAGAGAGCTGGGGGTGTTCAGCCTGGAGAAGAGAAGGCTTCAGGGAGACCTTAGAGCCCCTTCCAGTCCCTGAAGGGGACCTATAAGAAAGCTGGGGAGGGGCTGTTTGCGAGGGCGTGTAGCGATAGGACGAGGGGCAAAGGTTTTAAACTAGAGCAGGGCAGGTTTAGATGAGACATTAGGAAGAAGTTCTTTACACTGAGGGTGGTGAGACACTGGCCCAGGTTGCCCAGAGAGGTGGTGGAGGCCCCATCCCTGGAGACATTCCAGGCCAGGCTGGATGAGGCTCTGAGCAACCTGATCTAGTTACAGATGTCCCTGCTGACTGCAGGGGGGTTGCACTAGATGGCCTTTAAGGGTCCCTTCCAACCCAACACATTCCATGATTCTATGATTCCATGATTGATTCTATGGTTCTATGACTGCTTTATGCAAACACAAGGAAGTCTTTCCTGGCATGTCCAGATGTCTCTTAATCCAGTAAGCATGGTCAGATACGGTCTCATGTGCTCCGGACATTACATTCTGACCACTCTGGAGTCTGCAAGCTTTCAGACTAACCGTCTGTCTACTCCAGAGAGGAGAATCTAGCCCTGATGTAGTCCTAAGGACAACTTTTAACAGAGGATTAAGATACATCCTCAGTTTTACTCCCACCTCAAATGATTTAATTCCAGTTCCATATCCACTAAACCAATGGACATCTCCTTTTTCTCATATTGGGAAACATTATCCTCACTGAAAACTGAGAGGAAAGTATTTATTCAGCTTTTGGACCATAGCTAGGTTACCTTTGATCACTGTCCCCCTTCAACTGTATAGCAACTTCACATCTTATTTCCTTGGGTTTCTATTGTTTTACATGGAGGAAGAACTTTTAATTGCTTGTTTTCAATTGCTCTACTACTTTTACAGAATTTTTTGCTTTATCCCTATATTTAGAGAAACCAAAGACCTAATTTCTCTTCTTTGTTTGTTTTGATCACTTGTTATTAAATCTCTGCTTTTCGAATTGTTGAATAGTCCAGTTCAGCCCAAAACAGTTCTCCACACATCTTGAGACACAGCTCTGTATAATTATCAACCACTTTATCTAAGGCTCTTAGGTGTATTGTTTTAGATCTGTTACCAGCAAACAAGGGGGACTCTAAGGAAGACACAGTTGTAGGAAACAGGTAGGAAACAGGTTTCGTGGTAACAGGGATAAAATAATACACTTTTTATTGGCCAAGTGACAGCCTCCTGGCTAACATTTTCAGGAACAGGAGGCCCTCACCATTACTGTTTATATTTGTTCTCCAGTCAAATTTTCCCTCTAAGACCCAGATTGTGGTAATGCTTATTTCTGTTCCCAAGTACAGCTGATATCCAGCACCAAACTAGTAGAATCTTTTCAACCACTACAAGGCTGTTTCTACCTAAACAGACTTTATTTTGTGCTTTATCTCCCTTCTTATCTCTATGAAGTCTGTCATATAATTAATTTGGGATATGACCCCACAACAATAATTTGTGTTTCTAGCTTCCTAAACACCACGTCCATGAGTACCAATGCTCAGTACCTTGATGACTGTGTCACCCTGTCATTTCTGTAGTGTCTGTCTGTGCCTGTGGTCTTATTCCTATAATGTCGTTTCACCTCCTGCATTGCTCTCTCTAGGGGTTCCACTTTGTTGCTCAGGAATCTTGTCCTTTTTGATGAGCATTCATCCTCACTTCTACTTGGACTTCCACAGTGATTCTTTCTCCCATCAAATATATGCCAGTTCCACCCTTGGCGGGTAGGGAAAATTCAGTTTCTTTCCCTATGCCATTTACACAACCGTAGTGCAAAGAAGAGTCCAACTTTCTTCTTTTACTAAGTGCTACTTTTTTTGAGAGAGAATTTTTGGAAACTTCCTCTTAGCTTTGAAGCCAGCAATATCTTCTATGGCTTGGCATTGCTCACAGAAATTGGATTCATTTGTCCTTTCAGTCACTGGATGGCACTGAATGGCAGTCGCTGGGTATTGGCAGCTCAAGCTCAGGCTATGACGCAGAAGACAGGGAGGTAGATCTGAGAGGCCTTGCACATCTCCATAACACAATGCAACACTGGGCAGATACTAGCCTGGCTCCCAAAAACACTGTAGGTGCGACCATGTGGTGCTGTTACTGAGTTAATAAGCCCTGTCCCTTTTAAGCAGGACTAGCTAGTTGTGGCCCATAGCCAAATTGACGTTAGTTGCATGGAAAGATCAGTTGCAGATGGTTTGGGGCTGCATTCAATGCTTTTAATGTGCTGTGTAATATAATAAGCCATTTTCATTTGTAGCAGTATATGAAAGTGTGATTTAAATATAGCTATATACTTATTGATAAGAGAATGTCTTGCTGATGCTGCTGTTAGTAAAGTTTAAAGATTGTATGACTGTTAATTATGGTTAATCCTACTTGTCTTTAGGCAGATTGTTGCGATTTCTTCAGGCGGAATACAAAAAAAAAAAAAGAAACTTCCATTTTTGCCTGAGGTTAAAGATTTTGCGTACAAAGATTACTAAAGCTTTAGAAAAAATAAATCTCAACCTTCTGAAAACTCCTACTAAATAAATCCTGATTTCACTTTGGTCCCTCTGAAGCATCTGATAAGGTATATAAAACCAAAGAAATCTAACGAAAGCTCACCTCTCCCTGACTGTGAGATAAAGGCCGCTCCTTCTAAGTGTAAGATAATCTTTTGCCATGTGTTTAAACACCTAAGTTGTTGCTTCTACCATTTAATTTCTTTAGATAAATTTATGACTTATTGTATTTCATCTGTTGTAGGTGGAGATTAATCATTATTTAAATTTAAATGATATAATGGCAACATCTGTTACTTAGTAACACAAATGTATGATTATATTCTGAGGTAATTAACTATTTTCATAAGCCTTTTTGAGCAAATTACATAGCTCATTAGACTTAGAGTCACCTGCACCCTACGCAGAGTCTGTGCTAGTGCAAATTACGTACACAGGTTGCCCTGGGGGCCCATATGCCCTAGACTGCGCCTGCTGGGGCTGACGTGGCTGGAAGAGGGCTGGTCCCCACTCGAACTGCTGAGTCACGGCACGTTACAGCTGGATTCAGGACGCGTCTGCATCTCGCAGCCTGCAACGCTGCCTCTGCTGCTGCCAGGGGCTCAGGACTGCCAGAAACATCCAGCCGTGTAAGTAAACAGGGAGAAAGAGACCTCGGTGGAGGGAGAAATAGCTCGGTAATGAGGAGACGGTGAAACAGTGGAAATCCATGTGACGTTTAGGAAGTGTGAAAATATCCATAGAAGTGCAGACATCTAAAATCACAGAATCGTAGAACTGGCTAGGTTGGAAGGGGCCTTTCAGACCATCTAGTCCAACCATCAGCCTAAGTCTGATAAAAACTATCACTAAACCATATCCCTAAGCACTAATAAAATGAAGGGACCAAGAAATCTAGAGGGTTCCCTGGAATAACATCGTAACAGCACCTTGGGGAAAGATGGGACGAACAAGATAAACTGTTGAATAAACAAAATACTGAGTCAGGTTCCCAGCTTCTTTATGAAAACTTACGTTTGCCGGACATGCAGCTGAGCATGGATGGCATCCCTACATGGTTTGCAGCGTGTCAGGTTGAGTCATACACGGCTTGTTTCTTCTGCGTTGCAGCTGGTGGGAATGACGACGCTGGCTACATGAAGCTCCAGTATGTCATGCACAAAGTGCATCACGCACCCCAAAGCCACTGCACAGCTGACCTGCGCTCTCTGTCTTACAGAAGGGCTTGTAAAAAGGAGACAAGACCCCAAGTGACATGAGAATGAAGCAATTTGTGTCGTTGCAGATCAAGAGATGGATATTGCATCCTGAAAGGAGGTGCAAGCAGGAAGAGAATTACCATTTTGGGCCCTGATGATTTATGTCCGTTCTCTAAGTTTTGATAACTTCTTTATCCTCTTCCCTGTGTGCGTGTGGCACCCACCGTTTGTGACATCCACCTGGCAGCAGCGCCTGAACCAGAACTGCCGACGAATGCTGAAGCGTTGCAGAGTATTTACACACAACCGACCGCTGGTACTCCATTTCTGCTACTATACCTCCTGTTCTCTGTTTGCCAGTGCTGTTTTTTATCTGACTTTTCCTATTTTTTTTTTAATTCATAGCTCAGATTTGGAGCTGAATATCCAAGATGGGCATGAATAAGCATAGACAACTACTGCGAGACAAACTGATGCAAGCTGAAACAGGATCTCAGTTCTACTTCTTCTGCTTGTTTCTATAACTTTTGTGCTCTATTCTGTCAGGAAGTGCTGCTAAGTCGAAAGTATTTTCCCATATTGCAAGAAGAAGGAGAATTTAAAAAAATCCTTTTTGGTGAGGCACCTTCTAAAAAATTGTTTCCTATAAATCAAAATCTTTTAAAAAACAATACAAAATAACCTTTGCACTTAAAAACTAATCTCAGAAGTAACACTTCAGGTGAATTTTGCACTCTACCTTCAGTCGATTAAAGTCCTTTGCAATCAGGATGAATTGAGAGTTAAATGACACCCTGAAAGTTTCTGTCCCATTAGCAAAATTCTTATTTAGCACATCAAGGCCCCAGTCTTCACTTTACACTTATAGCCAACTCCAAACATTACAATAAAAAGTTGAAACAAAGGCATTTAACAGAAATATTTCACGTGATACAACTGGTGCATCAAGAAGAGTGTGGCCAGCAGGTGGAGGGAGGTCATCCTCCCCCTCTACTCTGCCTTGGTGAGGCCACACCTGGAGCACTGGGTCCAGTTCTGGGCTCCCAGGTTCAAGAGGGACAGGGAACTGCTGGAAAGGGTGCAGCAGAGAGCTACAAAGATGATTAGGGGACTGAACACCTCTCTTATGAGGAAAGGCTGAGGGATTTGGGTCTCTTCAGTCTGGAAAAAAGACGTCTGAGGGTTGACACTTATAAATACTTAAAGGGTGGGTGTCAGGAGGATGGGGCCGGGCTCTTCTCAGTGGTGCCCGGGGACAGGACAAGAGGCAATGGGCACAAACTTGAGCATAAGAAGTTCCACCTAAACATGAGGAGGAACTTCTTTACCCTGAGGGTGGCAGAGCCCTGGCACAGGCTGCCCAGAGAGGTGGTGGAGTCTCCGTCTCTGGAGACATTCAAAACCCACCTGGACGTGTTCCTGTGTAACCTGCTCTGGGTGACCCTGCTGTGGCAGGGGGTGGGACGGGATGATCTCCAGAGGTCCCTTCCAACCCTATGATTCTATGATTCTATGATTCTGTGAAAGTCACTGAAGTACCTGAAGCCACAGAAACCGCACGTGGAAATCCATTCTGAACCATGACCACACATGAGGGCTCCCTACCCCTCTCAAAAGACGTTTTACTCCAGAACAAGTAACTGAGCACATTCCTATTGTAAAACATTTGAAAGAGACAAGTCTAATAAAAAAAAAGCTAGCCTGTTATTAGACGCTGAACAGACGGTTTCTGACTGGCATGTCTTCCGAAGATATCAGACTTGACACCTGGCGGTGTTTTTTTCATTTGTTTGTTTGTTTGTTAATTGATGTTACATTCTTGTTTTAATGCACATGTTTTAGACATGTATAATAATATCTCACAAAGACGTTTGGCACTGTTCATAGCATGACTACTACGGTGTTTCAACAAAATGAAGGGCTCTGTTACCCTGCGGCCGCCGCACCGCCTGTCTGGACTGCCGATGCCCAGGAGCAGGTTAGGCAGGCAGAGTCAAATGCTGTGATTTACCTCCCATCATCCTTAGTGATAGGTGCCTCACCAGCAAGCTAAAAACTCCAGTAATCATTGCTTAATAAACCGCAAATTCAGCTTGAGGATCCCTCAGATCCTATCTACAATTAAGATTAGGCATATGCATACCATTTTTCAAGGTCTGTGTTTAAATTTCAAAAATGGAGATGAGTGTCAAAAATCTGGTTTAAATCATGTAAATGTTTAGAAATAAATAACTGAATATGTTCAAAATAATACAAGTAACTCCCTAAGCCCACACATACACATAAACTTTTGCAAAAAATAATTGCCACATGCATGAAATGCTTTCTAAAATCTTCTTGAACTATAGACTGAAGAAAAAAACTAAAAAAAAAAAAAACCAAAACAGAGCAAATTTTATATGCAAATTGTCATATCTATCAAGAATTTTTCAAAAATAAATTCTAGAGTTGGCAGCACATGATGGCCACTATTCCTGATGACTATTTCTTTAGGCATTTTACTAACAAACAAACAAACAAACAAACAAACAAACATATATAATTTTTTATTGCTTGTCTCATGTGAAACAAAACTCATGTTTTTGGATTAAAGCTACTGACAAGTATGCAGCCATGTGGAAAAGTATTTATTCAATATATTTTGTTTTAAGTGCTTGCCTACTCTCTTTCTGAGACTCTAGGCAAATTAATACCCATGCTGTTCATACTAATCAAATATCTAGCCTGAGATTCAGTCTCCAAGCACTTGGTAAACAGATCCACCATGGAAAATTCCAAAAATGTATGAAAAAAAGACCCATTACTACGATAGAGGATAACTGCTACATGAACCTCCTCCTGCATTCTTCTTCTACTTTACACTATGCTGTAAGAATTCCTATGTACTTGAGACAACACATTTTTTATTTTAGTATATGTTTTACATAACATTCAGGAAAAAGAAATGTCTGAATTTCTCTCTTTGATTACAAAGCTGACATTGTGCTTGTATCAAATCGTGGTAAGTTTTACTACTGCTTTGCTGACTATTGCAAATCTATAGGTCCTTTGGGGTGGAGAGGAGAGAGAGAGAGAGAGATTTTCAAAACTGCAGGGATGAGGTTAACTTTTAAATGTTAAATCACCTGTAAATGTTTTATCTAGGCAAATCTCATCAACTGGAATTTGATCCAATTGCCTATATACAGGTCTCTACTTCACCCTGTCGCACGTGAGACATCTGCAGAATACAACACAGGACGGAGAGGACATCCTGAGGCAGCCGAGGGCCAGACCAGGTAAAATGCAATGGCTAAAACTGACCTTCTGGGTTTCTTCTATAATTGATGGAAGGACAGGAGGAGTCTGTTCTAGGGAAAGGTGAATCGTCCTCCAGAAATGTCTCTCTCTTTCCATTTACATAGAGCACAGCTAATTTGCCAGCTTGGGTCAGATATCCAACTTTTAGCTGGCTGAAATTAAGCAAAATGTGTCCAGTCTGAAGGCATTGTCAGTGCCTTTGCAGACCTTTCCCAAGGATCAGAGATATATATGTTTACCTAAATAAAACAGTTTTAATCTACATAACATACATACAATATTGCTTCAACGTGTTGACCAAACTCTTTCCTCCTAAGCCGTAAGTCTGTTTACCTTAATTTAGCTATAGCTTCAGTCAAAGAATTGAGCCAGCCAGCTCCTATGGATAACTTTTAAAAATTCTCATCCCAGACTGCAGTTTGTTAGCACTTACGGAGAGAAATTCTGGTGATGCCAGATTTTAAACCTAAACACATGCTAAACAGCCACAAAAAATCTGCATAGCCAGTGCATGGTGACCATGGAAGCTTTTGAAAAAACTTGAAATCATTCAACTTCAAGGTCGCACACATGCTTATACTGCCCAATTTCCTAATGTAAAACTTATGCGAAGTACAACAGACTAATTTTGTTTGTGTGCCACTAGGTGATAATGAAATACAAAGGAGATAAGTCATTTCCAGCTGCCTCTGCTTCCTATTGAAATCTCATATAAAACGGCAGCAGCTAAAAAGCCAACTGGTGTTGCCACTTTTCTATATTGGTACTTAAATAATCACAAGTTGAGCTGCAAAACATTCCATTGGCATCAAACGGGATGTGTTATTGGCTTGCCGTGAATACAAATACTGCATCTTATAAGTAATAGCTTTGTCTGGACCTTTTTCAAGTCCTGATGATGGTTTTAAACTAACATTTCTACAAAATTCATGTGATGAGAGGTCTCTGGGAATTGTTAGTTTCAGCAGTACCTAATTAACACTCTCATGCATGCACAAGTGGAAACTGTATTCCAAACCACATCTCCTTTTGTCTGTGAGTTAAAATGTTTGTCTTGGCATAGGGATTACCGTTCACCACCAATTAAGATTTTTGGGAGCATTCATAGTTATTTATTTTCTTGAAGTTATAGGAGAAAAATAACTGATAAAAATTGAACTGGTATTATGTTATTTTCAGGTAGCCTTTGATGGTGAATGTTTAAAACCTTGTACTGGTAGGATGAATGGTCACATACTGAGAGTGCAAAAGAAACGAGATCTTCAGATTCCTTCTTGGCTAGCAGATGGTACTTCGAGCCACCAGTTTAATTCGGGTAAGTGTTTGGGACTATCATACAGATGAACAAAAAACCTCCTTTATTTGTCAATCCTCAATATATTTCCTTGATGAAACTGGGGGGTGGGAGATAAGGAAGCTTTCAATCCCTGCTAAAGAAACTTTTTTCCAAGTAGAGGCACAGCTGATGGCCTGGTTCATTATCACAGTACTTGCCTTTGCTCCTGAACATCACCTCTCTTCTGTACCTTCTCTGTTTCATTTTCCCTTCCCATTCAGTTTATGATTGCTTACATTCTTCTGAGTGTATCAGTTTTTCCCTCTGTCTTCCAATATATTATTACACTCTGTCTTCATTTTTTTTTATACAATTTTTTTTCTAGCTCTTATCCATTATTTCCATTTTTCTTCATATTACATTTATGCTTAAATTTTGGAAGCTGTAATCCATTGTTATTCAGAGAATGAGTAGTAGCAACTTAATTTGCCTATATTCTGGCATGTGACATCTGATCTCCCCATTATGTTTCTCTTTGATTTTTCTCCAAGGCTTCTGAGAACAAAAAGAATATTGATGTGCTATTTAAATAAATTTATACATATCTTATTAGCTTTATTCTCCTTAGCTGAATTCACACTTTAAATTCCGCACATCATCTATGTAAGTAACAGGAATATTGGTTTTTTACTAGCTACTAAGAACAATATTTTGCAAGTGGTTGTAAATCCATTGTCATAATTAATTATGGGATAAAGGACAAAACCCCAAACTTGACATTTCTTTCAAATCAAAGAAGGCCAAAATGGTTTGATTGGACATTTTCAAGGGGGAAGGAAAAGAAAATGCCTTTGGGTTCTTTTGCAGTTAGAGAAAATGTCACATACATAAAAAATCTTAGGTGTTATTTCATTTATTAGTGACTTTAAACACCCAAATGTCTTCTGAGTAATCCATAGGCATAAAGGACAGCTGCTTTACATATAGAATTTGGACACCGAAGAGACATTTAGTTTGAAGAAAAATGGATGAGTTTCTTTTTAGAATATGCAAAGGCCAGGCTTGATTTTAAGCACTATCACAGACTTTCCACGTGAGCAGGAACAAGTGACTTTTGTCATAGTTAAGCAGGTTCATGTGGGCTCCTCTTTCTACATTGGAAGGTGTTTAAATACAGTCCAGGTTCAGACGATTACCATGGCACTCAACTTGTGTGAGCACACCCTTCCTTAGAGACCATCTTCATGTAAATTTGAACTGGGGAATTTACCCATATAGTGCGTACAGCCTACGACTTCTTTGAAAATGGTGCAATTGGTAATTAGGCAATATAATTTTCAGCTATTAAGGAAGTCCAACAACGGATTTGAGTTAATGCATGAAAATACATTTTTCCCTTATTAAAGGTGTTTGAAACTCTGAAGGTTATTCAAAACATCCTATCTCAGAGTCTAACGTTAGCTGATTAAGCTAATCAGCTGGTTTCCCTTTTAGACAACAGAGAGGATGATTTATAGCAGATTTTCAACCCAAATGTTAAATAAACATCGTGAATGCTACCTACTGTATCTTTCATACTTGTTGGCTCATACTGATCTTGAAAGTCTGCCCAGGAGCCATCATCATCATCTTTCTTTCCCCAAAAGAGGCCAGTGAATAGGACTGGGTGGAAAAGGCACTTTTATCATGGCTGAGAACACACCCATGCTGTAATAATTTCAGAGTCAATGAACCCATGTCTTCAACACAGAGGATGAGACGGCACTGCCCCACCTGAAGCCCAGGACTGCAGTCTCCCAGCTGTCCCAGGACCAAACACATCGGACATGGTCTCCTACATGAAGAGATGACACCTGGGACATCTGAGAAATGTTTGCAGATTCAAGGAATGGGAGACCGTGGCACAGAAATTCTGGTGTACATAAAACCCAGCAACTTTCCCCCTACGAAACAGACAGCCAGCCAAGAGTTTCAGTTCAGAACAAACACACTTCATTTCCCTTACAATGACACATCACACTTGCATAAAGCACTTTTTGGTATTTTTAACCCAGTGACTCTCCGTCATTGGGCTTTTCAGCCTACTTGAAGCTTCTCTGTGTTGTGAGCTCCTTGGCATGCCAGCAATTCAGCTGTCGTAACAAAATGCACAATTTTAAAGAGCTTGTTTTTAAATTAGTGTCATCATGAGATATTCATTCGTAAAGTGCTTATTTATCATCTGACATAGATTTCCATGATAATTCTCAATTACTTTACTTATTGTTCTTACAGGACAGTGAAGTCATCAGAGAGATGATGCACATAAACACAAAATCAAAGGAAAAATGTCAAAAGTGAGAAAAAGTATACAACACATATATTCCTCGAGTATCCAAAAATAGCACTGTTACCAGGATTACAAAATGGAAAAATAATCATTTTTACCATGGCTAGAGCAAAAAAAATCTAGTTATTCCAATAAAACTGGTCCCTTAGGATCCACAGTCCATGGCCTTTTTCAATGTGGAATTTCTGTTCTCATGAGAACTTGAAAACATCCCCCCCCACCTTTCCAACCAGATGAAAAGTTGGATATTCCCACAACAGGTTCCAGTACCCCTAAAAGTTTGATGTGGCATGAAAAGTTTAGTTTAATTTTTTTCTGGTTTGATTTCAAATGATTACTGATATGTTGTAAAAAGAAAACACAGAGCCAATATTGGAAAGATATTTCAAGTACAAATTTCTTCCTGAAAATATAAGCATGGACCTCTGCAACTGTTCAAATATCTTTCAACATATTGAGAGGAGAGCAGACATAGGTAAAAAACAGACACATTCTTACAATGACTTTTTAATTTCAGCATAGTGGATTTTTTCTATGCTGTTTTTTTTTTCATTCTAGAAAGTCCTAATTGTTACTGAAGGTGACCCTCCAAGCTTGTTTCATGCAAATCACATAGGACAGTTAAAGAAGGGTGTGCAGATTGTTTTTGCTACTGAAATACTTAACACCCTTTGACTGCTTTTTAAATACGTTTTAGCAGATCAAGTACAAGGAGATCCAGATCCTTTTTTTTGGAGTACAATTCAGAAATGCTGCCTCACTACCTGACTCTATCCTATTAAATTCCATGAGACTTACTTTAATGATTTTAGGTGGTGAAGTGTAAGATTCTTAGACAGAGAAATCACAATTTCGTTTGAATGTTTTACATTATTATACAGATTTATTAATAATAATTTACATTAATATTTATGTACCTGGGAGTCTGGTTGATAAAAGCATGCATAATAAATGTGAGTTTATTGATGGTAATGACCTTGTCAAGTAGTGGATGAATCTTATGGGTTTATAAAGCACAGGTTGAAAACAATGTGGATCACTGTACAATCCTTATGACATGTTGATGCTATGAGGAAAGGTATGTAATCAACATCCGCAGACAAGAATTTAATAACTCAGTTGCACTCATGAATCTGCTTTGTTGTAGTATATATTAGTTATCTTCTGCCTTTTCCACTCCAGATTACTGTTGTTCAAGATACCAAAATTCATTGCATTTCACAAAAGAAATTGAGTAGTAGGTTTTTTTAAGTATGGAAGAAGACATTATGTAAATCTCCAGCCTTCTCATTAGATGTATGATTTTTTTTTTAAAACAGTGTTTCAGGTTAAATTTTCACTTCACAAAGACACGGAATGATTTCTCTGTGCATGTCCTTGTACAGTGGATATTTAATAATCTCTTGGTTAATGTTTCTGAACATTCAGCTGGATGGAGGGAAAACAGTAAAAAATCACAGTCCAGCTGTTAACAACAGCCCACTGATGAACAGTGTGAATAAGGTTAGTTTGTTCAAAACAGTAACGTAAATAATGTTCAGCACCGGCAGAGCTATCTAACCTCAACACATTTTTTTAGAACATTGAAATTGAACTGTGAATTGACGAATGACGAATTCCTCTTACACAGTCAGTAATAATCTGGGACAGGACTCTAATGCATAGTAATCGGTTGGTCTCTCTAATCTAACACTTGAAGAGCATCTGGGAGAAGTCTCACAATCAGTATCACTTGTTCTCGTGGGGGACTTCAATTTACCAGACGTCTGCTGGAAATACAATACAGCAGAGAGGAAACGGTCCAGGAGGTTCCTGGAGTGTGTGGAAGAGAACTTCCTGACACAGCTGGTGAGGGAGCCGACTAGGGAAGGCGCCCCCCTAGACCTCTTGTTTGTGAGCAGAGAAGGACTTGTGGGTGACGTGAAGGCTGGAGGCCATCTTGGGCAGAGTGATCGTGACAGTGAAATGAGTTTTCAATTCTTGGATAAATAAGGAGGGGGGTTAGTAGAACTGCCACCTTGGACTTCCGGAGGGTAGACTTTGAGCTGTTTAGCAGCCTGGTTGACAGCATCCCTTGGGAGGCAGCCCTGAAGAGCAAAGGAGTCCATGAAAGCTGGACTTTCCTCAAGACTGAAATCTTTAAGGCGCAGGACAAGGCTGTCCCCATGTACCTAAAGACAAGCTGGCGGGGAAGAAGACCAGCCTGGCTAAACCAAGAGCTTTGGCTGGAACTCAGGAAGAAAAGGAAAGTTGATGGCCTATGGAAAAAGGGGCAGGACACTCAGCAAGACTGCAAAGATTTTGTGAGGCTATGCAGAAAGAAAATTAGAAGAGCCAAAACCCAGAGAGAATTTAATCTGGCTACTGCTGTAAAAGGCAATTAAAAATGTTTCTATAAATGGATTAACAACAAAAGGAGGACTAGGGAGCATCTCCATCCTTTTTTGGATGTGAGGGGAAACATAGTGACCGAGGATGAGGAAAAGGCTGAGGTACTTAATGCCTTCTTTGCCTCAGTCTTTAATAGTCAGACTAGGTACACAGTGTCCTGAGCTGGGCAGGGATGGGGAGCAGAATGAACCCCCAGAATCCAAGAGAAAATGGTTAGCAAGCTACTACACCACTTACACACAAGTCTATGGTGAGGGAGAAAAGGAGACCTCGCTCTCTACAACTCCCTGAAAGGAGGGTGTAGCAAGGTGGGGTCGGTCTCTTCTCCCAAGGAACAGGTGATGGAACAAAAGGAAATGGCCTCAAGTTGCACCGGGGTGGAGGAGGGGGGGGTAGATTGGACAGTAGGGAAAAATTTCTTCACCAAAAGGGTTGTCAAGCATTGGCACAGGCTGCCCAGGGAAGTGGTGGAATCACCATCCCTGGAGGTATGTAAAAGATGGGTAGATGTGGTGCTGAGGGACGTGGTTTAGTGGTAACTTGTCAGAGCCAGGTTAATAGTTGGACTTGGTAATTTTAAAGGTCTCTTCCAACTAAACGATTCTGTTATTTTGTTCTATGATTCATATAAGAAAGGGAAACTGAATTGATGGTGTAAAATCTGTGACTATTTCATAAGAATTTTTAATTTCTGAAAACTTGTTTTAGGTAAAGAGCAAGGAAAGTACAGCAAAATCAGGTTTATGTTTTTTTGCAAAGCATTTAGTTCAAGATAAAGATACTTTAAGGCTCCAGAGAAGTTTCCTTAATCAGCTTTAACCCAAGCCCAGAACTTGTTTCAAATGCAGAAGAAAAGCCTTTATTAAGATACTTATTTCCATTCAATTGATTTTTTCAATAACCATATCCACTAGGATGCAAAATTCAATTTATAAAACCATTTACTATACCTTAATTAAATACCAAAGACCATTGGAACATTTTTTCCAAGATCTAATAACAAGATAGCCAATTAAGTTGTTAATTCTGAAATAAAAGACAAATTGTGCACTGTGATTTGCACAGCGTCTCTGAGTTTTGGAATTGTTTATGTGAGGAACGGCTGAGAACAATCTCTGATTTAAATGAATGATTTACCTGTTTTCTCCTGAGCGCTCAAACTCTCCGTGTCCTTTTAAGCACGTGAGAGAAGATTCCTCTGTAAAAGGCTCAGACAAGGAGTAAATGGACTAAAATATTTTAATGCCTGAAACCAATAGATGGGAAACTACTTAATTAGGAGCAGTGAGTTGAATCTATCATTAATATTAGAACTAGATTCTAAGTTCTTTAGTTCTTAGATTAGAACTAAAATTAGAACTAAAAATTCATAGAGATAATCTGGGAGTCTGGGGTGTTAAGACCTCTTCAGGCACAGGCTACACAAAATCCTCAGACATAAAATCAGACAAAAGAGAAAAAAAACAACATAAAAATACATGAAGATACAAAATACAAATAAATAATATCATGAGGTAATATCACAGTTGATGCTCTTCGTATGCTAACTGTTGCTATGCTTTTAGAAGGAGCATAGAGGAGAATATCCAGAGATATAAAGGAGGATGAGATATTTTGTGGATCTTGATAGGAAGCACGTCCCAGCAGTAATAAGACTGCCGAGGCAAAAAGTGTTTTTTAGAAATCAGATCTCTCCCTGAAATACTCATGGATAGAAGCTTAATTCATAAACATTACTTATTACTGTTCCCCATGGTCTGGCACAGAATAAGCTTAGCATTTCATTTGAAAAGAATTTTTCTCTGATGTGAAAAAAATTCAATGATAAAAAAAAAACCCCACCACCCAAAGCAGTCAAAGAAAATAAATGTTTATTGGTATTGCTTACAGCTGCTATGTCTTGATTTGAGAGGCCATTTAAAGGCTAGTTGTGAGAACTACATCCCCAATGTGATGCAACCATAATGAAATGAAGTGAATCACAAGAAAGGAGGGTAATGCCCACCAAAAATAAATAGTATAAAAGCAAAATTTTCTAGCTGCAAAGTTTTGTAGCAGTGGTACTGAAAATAATCTAATTTGTAGAACTCTAGAAAGTTTTCTTGCTCCTGGAATTTTTTTTTTTCAGTACTTTGAAAGAACATGGATTATTAGAGCTGAGGACTTCTCCTATAGAAGTTCTTTACTATCAAAGTAAAATCTTGAAATTTTTTCTAAAATTAATATTTTAATGCAATATTGTTGGTAATAAAGTTTCAATAAAAATTATGTAGTAATCTCGTTAATGAATATTGATCAGTTAATATCTTTAAAAACAAAAAAAGGTTTGTTTTGAACACTGAAAATGAAGTTTCCTGGTTCTCGACCGCTGACAGATTATACAAATGAAACAGCCATGTACAACCTTAATCTGCTTTTATGAAATCCATTTTCAACAGACAGTTGCTCAAAAAATACCCTTGCAGACAATCTTAAAAGTAATTTGCCTTCTTCTGGTATTAAATACTCACTTTAGAAACAATAACTGTGCATGAGACTGTGGATTATGCCTTAAGAGCCCTGCGGGAGAGGGTGACCATTAAAGCTGCTCCATACAGGGAACACAGAGCAATCTTAGAAAGTATTTTGTAGTTTTATGCATCCAGATTCACCTTTGTCTGTCTCTGAGAACTCCCAGCCACCCAAACAACTCGAAATGCTAGGATGTGACAGCCCCAGAAGGAATCAGTGGGGCTGAAGTCAAGGCCAGAAGTCAAATTTCGTCCTTGAAATTTCTCTTCTGAGATGCACAAATAGCAACTGATTCAAACTTTTGAAGTTTGTACCCTCCAGGACAGGCCTGGCTGGGAATTCCCAAAGCTGGGAGGATTTTCAGGCACTTAATTCCTCAGAGTCAGTGAGGAAACTTTCGGTCTTTGTTTAGTAGGCTCAGCTGTCCCTTGGCACATTCAACTGACAGCTCCTTTTCAAGGCAGAAGGCAGGAGGAGATGCCAGAACCTGCCTCCAAGAACAGAGAGAAGGTCCAGGAGTATGCAGGAACGTGAATTTACTACACTGTTTCTGGAAAAAAAACATTCAAGGTGAAGAATTCTCTTTCTTGGACATAAATAAGTTCCTACCCTTGAGTAAACTCCTTCCATAGACTTCCCCCACTTTTAAAGGACGGGTGTCCATTGACCCTGTACCCGAGGAAGCACTTCGCATCTGCCCACCCACCTGAAGAACAACGGCACCTCTGTTTTCCCAAGTGGCTTCTTGGGAAAGTGTGCTATCTGAGATAGGGTTACATTGCTCAAGGTTTATCTTCCCTGATTCTCAGTACATAATTGAGGTTTGAAAGTATTCACATTAAATACCCTTTTCTAGGGACAATTTACCTTACCGACCATCTGAACCGCCCTGTGTACATGCCTGTACCTCTCCACCAATTAAGTGAGCTCACAGCAATTTAGCACTGGCCTTAGATGAGATCAGTCTTGCTCATCTCCATCAGTGCTATGAAACGTCCAAACAAAGATCTATTTGAATCAAGAATGAAATTATGATACAAACACTTTACTGCTTTATTTTGAAGTAAACAGGTCCTTTTCTCTGATAGGTATGGCCACAGATATTTACACAAACATCTAGAAACTCCTGCACAGAAGTGAATGTCCATCTCAGAGAATCAAAGAGCTTTCTCTGGGGTACATCCCCAGCTCAAGATGAGCTTTGAGAAATGGAAGAGCCAAGAACAGCCTGCTATAAGAAAGCCTCCGAAAAAAGCAACCGTTTCCCAGCCTGCGATCTATATCCTGACCCTGGGTGGGCTCCTGGGCACTTCAGAGAAGAGCTCAGGAGAAAGATGCGTGGTTTACACTATTCGGTTGGCAAACCTTGCCTGCATTCCTGTGGGTATGTCTTTCTGCACCTCCCAACTGAACTACTGTAGTTGAACGAAACGCAGGCTCTGTGGTACCTGCTGCCGCTTGTTATTGCTGCTGTTCCCAGGACACTTCTGTTTTTCGGTTGGGAGAGAGGAGTTAATGCCGTGTGGAGTATGAATCATTTAGTCTTCTGGCTACAAGAGCACAACCAGAATGAAACAGCAAACTGCCACGGAGCTTCTGGCTGCCAGTAGCTGAAATTGGCATATTAAGTTCAATGTAGCGTAAAATAATGGGGGGAGATGATTAGAAAACACTAATTACCTTTACCCGAGCCCTTGTACTGGGAGATCCCCCATGACAAGGACTTATGGAGCAGCAAGAAGTAATTAGGTTCCTGACAGAGCAATTGCTGCATAAGTAATTTAGCTATCTATTTTCTTATTATTGCTGCATAACATCAGTTATATATCTTATAGTAAACAGAAAAAAATATACATAAACCTTCTCAAAAGTTTCAGCTAAGAGATGACAGCTTCAAAAGCATTCTGTCTTTGATTTTTATTTTTTTTTCCATAAAAATATCTCCTAGATAAGGGCATCTCAAGTAATCAGCTATTGACAAAACCAGATGAACAACGTGCAGTTAATGTTTTGGTTTCTGGACATTGACTTCTATGCAGGAGTTTCTAGATGTTTGTATAAATACCTGTGGTCAGAGCAAGCAACTACATAACACGTTTTAGTATGTCACTTCTGCTTAACCCCCACAAAATCTCTATTAAGTGTACAGCTAACATTTAGTCCTGCATTTTCTGACAGTCATCCTCCTCAACATACTGTTGAGCTGACAATACATTACAGTATAATTTTCATCATGTCAGAAATGCTCACGTAAAATCAGGTTTTGGGGGCTTAACTTGCACTTTTTGTTACTCAGACAACCTCCAGGTGATGCACTTTTGGCTATGAAAATTGAACTGATTTCACCAAACCCTGAAACTCTTGACCACATGTAGAGTTTGGAAAATGATTCAAACAGAAACATGCTTAACTTAAATTATTTTAACTGCTAGGATACAAGGAGTAATTTTCCTTTTGGTATGTGTTGGTCAAAATACATTAAAAATCTGCTTGGCCAATCATGGTTAAAAAGAGTCAGCATCCAAGCTTAACGTTGATTTGTGAAAATCAGCACTCAGAGACAAAGGCTGTTTAACAGCATACTAGTTAAAATGTATTAAATCACAATGTTTTACAGCTATACATTTTCCCGGGATAGGGATGACTTACTCATTATGATTCAGCCAGTCTCCACTTCCTTCATTGTTACTAATCAACATGAATAAAAGTTGAAGGATACGGCCCCTTAGTAAATACAGATTTTATTTTATTAACTTTGCCTTTTGAATTAAAATACTGTTCATTTAATCCATTCTGTTATTACAGTGCTTCTAATTAATAGGAAAATATCAACAGAATTCAGCTTGGGCCTTATTCCTTGAAATAGTACACGGCTTTTTTATCTGCTCTTCCTGAAAGCCGTGTCTTCTTGCCAAGATTTAAAATGTCTTTTCAAGGCAGTAGTGAACTGAATTCCACCAGAATGAGGTTTAGAGAGTTTTGGTATTTCATCCACGTTATCAGTCGCCTTCAGCCTTAACCTCTGGAGACACAACGGCTTCACTAGAAACTATCAATTCAGCCCTAGTGAGGGGGAAACGCGCTGCTGTGTGTGCTACTTTGTCATTTTAATAGAGTGATTGGAAAATGGATTACACCGCAAGTTTACAAATCAGAAGTTTTCATTACTCCAAGTGAGATTCTTCCATAATCACTCAGCAGTGTGAGTGAGATGGGTTCCTTGGTATAAATCTCTGCCACATGGGTAATGTTTTTATGTTCAGATCTTCGGGGTGTTGTAGGTACTCCTAAATCATCTCAAATGTGGAGTTGGAGAAAGCATCTCTGCCTTTCTGATTCCGACTTTCCTTCCCTAATGTAAAAATGGAGCACGTGTAACAATAGCCACGAAGCTGGGCCAACTGCACGAGTCCTAGTGATCCAGTACTTCCTTCCCTTTATTTACCACACACTTTTCTCCTGTTTATGTACACAAAGGACCTCTGGGGGACACAGAAAGTAAGATGTGAACAGAATTGACGGGAGATTTTCTGAGAGAGCAGACTGTTTCCGGACCACGGGATCTGGAACACGTACTCTTTAACAAGAGGTGGCAATAGGGAGCTACAAACCCCTGGATCTTCCCCTCTCATAAATACCTCCTCTGTAGCCAGACATGTGTGTGTGGTTTGTGTGTGTGCAGTGAGTCACTGTTCCTAGGTGCAGACTCTGGGATGATGCAGATAAAAAATAAAAAAAAAAAAAAAAAAAAAAAAAAAGAGAGAGAGAAAAAAGGAAGTCATGGAAAATAACATACCCACATACTACAGAGAAAGGTAATAGAAAGGAAACAGATCTTAACCGCTAATCAGTACCTTCCAGCAAACCTCTATTTGTCACAATGTTAATTTTAAAGGAGCAGAAATAGGTTTGGGATTTTTTTGGACAAACACATGCCAAGCATTTAACGGAGATGGCTTTAGGCTCTCTTAACTTCATTAACCAAAACTCTATAGCTGTTCTAAAGATCAGAAAATCTCAGGGACAATACTAGCTTCCAACCTGTTCAGACTACTTTTAAATCATTCTAGGAATATATACTGGATCACATTTTCGGTCGTAGTTTTAAATAGTTACCTTTTATCATGGAGCCTACACAGAATGGTGGAATAACAAAGCTGGAATTTAAGATCTTAATTTCTTTTCACCTCTTGAATTCTTGGTTGAGAAGAAAGCATCTCTTCTTTTCTCAAGCTTAAATAGCAAATGTTTTCATTGTTCCAAGAGTATTTTTAGTTTTTTTTCTTAGACTTGGAAGAGTGTCTTTCATCCTCAAAATAGGCTCAGCTCAGAAAATTCTCTGTGGGCACAGCCTATCACTCTCTGAAGATATATTTGAAGAGAACAATCTTAAGTGAGCCACCCATGGACTTCTTTCATTCTGAGTTTTAATGAGCTGTTAGATAGAGTAGAGCTTTAATATCGAAAGTAAAATCAGAAGTGCGTATTACTTGTGAGAGAAGAGAGAGGGACCCACAAAGGGACACAATTTCCCAGCAACGATTTCATTTTCCCAGACTTGATTTCATGTAGAACTGCAAGTACGGGTCGGTTGGCAATACCTTGAGATTACCTCACTGTCTATTTTTCAGCTGCGTAGGTCATCTCATGGATTTCTACTTTTGCAATGAAAATAAATCTTATAAAATGCTTCAGGATTCTTTGCCACCTCTTTTTCTGTGCTTTTCCCCACGTCTCATTTCCACTGGGAGAATGGAAATCTCATGCTATTCCAAAGCATAAAACATGTTTTCCTTTCATACTGAAAGTTGTCAAAGCAGATTGAGGGTAAGCATAAGTCTTCAAATATGTAAATAGTAGTCTTAGAAAGGCAGGGAATTAACTGCTTCCTTTGTTCACATGGATAGGACAAGAAATAATGGGTTTAAAAAAATAGTTTAAAAAGCTAGGTTAGACATTACGAAGAGTATAAGGAGTAGTTAAGCATAGGAAACAGATGCCTGAGGAGGCTGTGGAATCTTTATCTTTGAAAGATTGCAAGCAGATCCATCCAAAGATGGATCAAGCACGAATTACATAGAGATGAACCCGTAGTGCAGAACTGAAAGACTTGAATGACATCCTGAGTTCCCAGCCACTGCCTTTTTCTACAGTGCTGAGGCACAACTCTACTCAAGTGTATTGATTGACAAAGCTTCCTTCCCCTGGTTGTTAATGCCAGTCTTAGACAAGAAAGATCTGATCCTTCAGGAAGTAAATAATTTCCTTGGACATGCTCATGATTTGTCATGGCACGAGGATATATTCATTGACAATGTCAACTAATTATTTGTTTCCTATTGAGCAGGACTGCCTATTGAGCTCACTGAAATAGTGCTGCTTTATGGTAGTACTTGGATAATCAAAAAGAACTTGGAGCCTCGTAGTCCAAAGGGCAACACAGGTACTTGGTAAAATCTAGCCTGAGCTGCTCACTGTCTAAAGTAGTCATGAAAGTCAGTTACAGAGACAAAGCAAAGACGTATAAATGTAACGACACATCCAAAATCACCAATAAATGTAGTGCCAGTACTAGTATTAAAGCTCATATCTCCTAGGACTGAAGTCTGCATTCATGATCTATCCCTGTCTGTACGTCTTCCTTTTCACTCATAGCAGTCCACCTCACAAGAGCTCCTCTTACAAAGACACCAACTTTGATTTAGGAAGTTCCTGAACTGCAGATCAGTCGCAGATTTAAGAATGCTCCAGGAGAACTTTGCTCCATCCTGGCCTGGTGGCACTTTGTGCCAGTCACTTGCTGTTTGCCACTTCCAGAAACAGCACATTGATTTGTTGGACCTTTGATGTGACCTGATACAGCCATGTTTATTTTCTAATGTTTTTGTTTTCAGATGTGTAGGACCTGAGTTTCCCCGCAGAGACAAACACAAGTCTTATTGACATAAATAAGAGGTGTGCTCCCTTGCCAATATGCACACTAGGAAATCCTCTGATGTTTGCTTGACACCGTGTCACACCCACACGCTCCCCAGGGAAGATACAGCATTCCTGTAAGGGCAAAATGAAGATAGTCTTCCAAACATGCTTAGCACTTACTGCCATCCCCCACTACCTCCATCTGTATTAGCAACTGTGAAACTGGACTGCAAGATGCAATATTTGTTAGAAACCGGTTGGACAGATCACCTCCCCCCCCTAAAAAAAAAAAAAAAAAAAAAAAAAAAGGACTTTAAAGAGGGAAATTAAGATTAAGAAAATTAATTTGATTGATTTGCTTTCAGTGTAGATGTTTGCCTCGCTTGTCTCCCTAAAATCCTCAAGCATAGCTTGTGGGGTCCTTAATTATGTCAATCTTTTGTGGTTCATACTACAGAAAGAAAAGGATGCTCCTCTCAGTTATTACACACACAGCCCTGGCCAGCCCCTCTGCTGCTGCTGTCTGCAGCAGGACACAGCTGGGGGCTGCTACCGCTCACCCTGAGGGTCTCTAAGGTCACCTTGAGAGACCTTGAGGGTCTCTAAGCTACAAGGCTGCCAGGTAAATGGAGACCACAAAGCTCCTTTTCAAAACTAAGTTATTCTTTACCCTCTGGTCTGCTTTACCTCTAAGAACATTGTTTGGATATAGGAAGGAAGACAGCTTTTCACTTGTCTAAGCTCTTTTACAGCTCTAGAAAAGCAAACCTTTGTTTTACTGTGAAGTTCTTTGTCTTTTGGGTGTCAATGAAGATTCTGACTTAATGCTGCTAATGGCAGTGCATTTAATTACTAGGTATAATATGCTTGCTGCTTCCTTGGGCTACACATTGATGTCTGAACAAGAGAACAGAGAGATAAATAAATGAGCGGGCAGCAGACAGTTGCCTCAGAGGAAATAACATTCAGGTGAAGCTGTAGCAGGCTCCCATCTACCGTGGGTTCAACCAAAAGGGAGCAGACCCCTCATACAGCTGGGGTTGCATGATTGTACTCTGAAAGCATTTTTTGACCTGCTAATTTTGTCCCTGGAGAAGAGATCCGCACACTTACATTACATTCAGCTTACACATTCTTGTCAAAGGTTACCCAGTTAGGACTATTCTAGACAGAAGAATTTTGGCTGATTAATTTTTTCCCGAAGTAACAGAAATAACCAAAATTTAATTTAGAGCATGTTTCAGGTCTGCAAAATTTCATATCCTCATCTACTTTACAAGAACTTCTCTGCCAGTTGGACTTGTACAAACACAGAAAAAGGCACGTTAACCCACGCCGTGCAGCATACTTTCAGGGGGGATATTTTTACACCCTTTGCAGTGAGATCTTTCTTCGTTCAACAGGCACTTTTACAAGTCTCACAAAAGATCTCTTTTTAAATTATTGAAAAGAACTCATTTCCCTCAGATCATCTATCTTACTTTAATTTTCCTTCAGCAATAGTTGCCTTTTTTGTCCGCTAACTAGATTTTCTTCATATATTGCCGAGGTTCCTATCAGCCAAATTACTTTTGGGACTTCCTGGAACTAATGGTCCTCCACATTTTATTCTCCCTCCTTATCCTCATCCCTACTGCTCACCTACATAGCTCTTTTTGCCACACCGTCTCTGAGCCTCAGAATCAATAACAATTTCCCCCAATCCATCTCCTCAGGAGCTAAGCAGGTATCTTTTATTAGGAGAGGTGATTTGTGAAAGTTAGAGAATCTGTGCCCTGTTCTGAGAAGAATGGCCACTGCTTCACTGGCCCTTCTGCCCTCTCGCAGAGCCTCACTTGAGGTGCTTGTGGTCATCACACTGCTGGAGCCGGTGTCCTCGCCTTATCCGCCTTTATCTGGCCACGCTCTGCCAAGGATGGCATGCTTGAGAGGGTTTCCCTTGTCCTGAGACACAGACTTTTGCTCATCACAGAACAGGGTGAATTCTGCAAATGCAGGACGTGATTCTCAGTCTTTGCAGGGATGTTTAAGGACGTAGTCATCAAGTCCTGACTGCACTTCCAGGAACCATGGAAACTCTGTACGATTCCCTGTAGTTCTAGATTTCCCATCCCTTTGTTGCAGCTATTGTAACCAATACACAATTTTATAACATTTCTGTAGGCCCTTGACTAAATAACTGTCTAAGGGCCATGTGGAGATTAAGTCAGACTGGGAAATTTTGACCACGTTTCTCCAACTGTTCAGCTGAAAATCAGAATCAGTACTAGAGCCTAAGGAAACATTTCCACATCTGTTGATTTTTTTTTACTGTTTCTGTTTAATTATTATTATTTTTATGTATAAAAGAAGGTCCAGATAATCTTAATTAACATCTCTTTACTCAAAGAAGGTAGTTGACACCTGAGGAAGTCTGACACGTGGTACACATACTGGAACACTAAGCATATGGAAGTTCCAGTAATTCCTCACAGATCAATACTGCCTCTGGAATGCCATTTGGAAGCTGGAGATGTTCACCAAGCCATTTTATCTCTAAATGTCTCTACTTTCCCTTCTCATGTCCCTTCTCTTCTCCTTAAGGTAAGAAAAATCCTACTGTATTGCATTTGGAATCATAAATCCTGTGCAAAAATTCAATCTCTTGCCCTGTAGGTTTGTAAATAGCTACTTTTATACTATTAAATAAAACAAACCAGGGACAGTTCCCTCACACATAAGGCCAGTATCCCTACACCTTAACACCCTTCTGTCCCAAACAGAGTGTCTGTGTCCAAACTGCTTCTTGGTAACTGCGCCTGACAGTGCTGTTACCAACACCATGTCAGAATCCCATCCCAAAAGGGTTTGTTGCTACAGGATAAAATAATGCCAGCGAGCAAAAAAATAATAAAATTATCCAGTACTGCACTACTGTTCTCTGACCGCATTTTATTTAGGACAGTTGTAGTCAATACGCACAATTTCAGCCGTGGCTAATAGTTTGTATTCTATTATGAAAAATCCTGTGGACTGTCACAGTAAGATTCCGTTATTTCAAGAGATGTTTTGGAATCCTTGTAGATGAAAGGTACCAGATAAAATTATCACTGGAGAGAGTTTTTACAGAGATTTTGTCCAGACACCAAAAAAACCTAGCAGTCAAGAGGAGGAGGATGAAGGTGTATGAACAACATGAAACAAGAATTTCAGCTATGGGGACAATTTATGTCAGCTATGACATAAAATGAGGAACAGCTGAAAACCACCTACAATAAGTTGGTTTTATCTACACAATTGATACTCCATATTTCTTTCTGAAATATGTTACAAAGTTATAATGGTATACGAATGTATTATTTATTCTCTAATTGATTTTATCTATAAGGATATCTCCTGGCATATGACCTGTGGATGACAGAAGCAATAAGGACAAACAGATGAAGCCCGGTCTCCTTAATCTCAATTAAGTTGAATAACGGTTAGGTTAAAATAACATTTTTTTTCACACTTGGAAATCATCACGCTCGCCTTTTTTATTTGAGGTTAAGTCCAATTCCTCAAGGTGCATGAGGTAAATATTTGCTGAGCATTTAAAATGTTTCCACGAATCAAAAAGCTCTGGAATGCTACAATCACCCCTGAGTTGCCATCGTTCATCTCTGTCACAGGCAGGCAATGCGATTTCAGGCACTGCATAGTACGTCAGGAGTTGAGTGTTTATTGAAGGACATCTATTCTCCTCCCCTTGGGGCTCTACAGGGTGATACGTACTCTCCTTGGCCACTCTATTTTCTGTTTATCTGAGCATAAAACAGGTGCTATGAGAAAACCATGATCCCCCAGAGTCTTATTATTTTTGCAAGACTTCGGATTAGAAATATTAGGGGTAAACGCAAATCAGAAATGGAACAAAAAAACTAAGAGGAAGTGGAAATGTTGATTTCTTGTGGTTTCACATACAGCTACTGTGTAGCTTTGGGACTTTAGTTCTTTCTGTGCATTTGGAAATAAAATAAAATAATTCCCCACTTCAGAGAAAAAGGGGGAAGCAAAATGCATTTATTGGATAACAAATAAGAATCCATTAGTCGATGAAGTTTTCCTTGTGACCCCATCGCACTTCAGTGGCAGGCACTCTCCCTGCACTTGTGCCCTTTTACAGCCTTCTCAGCTGAATGGGCAGCCCAAAGCAACTCCAGTATCAGAGCAGGAATGAAAGTATAAATCTTATCCTAGTCCATTTTCCTGCAGAGCTTCACATGAGAGATTAGCTGCATGGGCCTTCTTTTATTTCAGGTGTAGCTCTTCCCCCTTTGAGTGCTCTGAACCATGTGTTCTTTTCAAAATCTTGCTAAATGCCTTTTTTTTCCCCTTATAAATGATGTACAAAATAGTCCCAAATATAATCTGTTTGCAAGATCTGGGTTTGTCCTGGTGTCACATACGTCCCAGGTCAGTGCCTTAGGCTGTTCTTCACAGAACCGACCGATCAGCCTAGCTCTGGACCAACGCTTGAATATTCGTAGCCAACGGAGCCGAACAGCTGAAACCGAGAGAGCACACAGCACATCAAGGTTCTGGAAAATGGAGCTTTAAATCCCTACAGGAACCCAGGCCATTAACAGACAATAGCATTAGTGTCTTGCATCTCATCTATGTCAAGAAGCCTTCCAGCAAGTCCCCTGATTTTTCTTTTGCCTTTTTTTTTTTCACCTCTGCTGAGAAACCTAGAGATTACCCCACAGCAGAAGGAGAATATTTTTGTTAGAATGAACATTTTTGTGGAACATAAATAATGGCTCTGCAATGTCCCACACTCTGCACGTGAGTCTTGCGGCAGTGCAGGGACATAAAACAGCTTTCCTGACTGAGGGTGACTCGAAACAGAACAAAAGTCCTCAGTAGACAAAACTGGTTGTTTTATTTCTGGCTTAGACCTGGTTTTAATACCAAATCTGAACCAAATCTATTGAAAGGAGATGGGAGGTTCCTAGATCCTTGGGATCTCCCAAGTGTAAAGCCATATGTAGAGAGAACACATCACTCCAGCCGTCTTCCGCTCTCTGATGCAGCCATAGGAAGTTTACATCTGTCCCCAGCAGCTACTGGCTGGGGCCGGGTTAACCTATGTCTGAGTAGCCACTTCTTAGCCATTACCTTGGAATCTTTGTTAATAATTAGAAAGGATAGAAAAAAATTCCCTATACGCCTCTTTTTATTTCTTTATAAACACTTCCAGTTCATGCTACATTTTTCACAAATAAATTTTATAGTACTGCCACAGGCATGGACACTCATAAATTGGCCTGGTAGAATTAAGGATTTTTGCTTTAACTTCAAACAGTTTACAGTTTAGACTTCTGAGAGAAGCTATCACTTTCAATTTACTGTATGAAAGTCATATACTGAATTACAGCTTTCTTATAATTGGTCATGGCAGCTCCCACTGCAGCTAGAAACAGGCATTTTTCACTGAAAAAAATCAAAGCTAGTTCTCTCTAGACTTTAATTTTTTTAAGAGCTAAGCTGTATTGCTCCATCACCAGCTCCTGATCTCTTTATTCATAAAAGCATCTCGGAGGGCTAAATTTAGCACTGCTGTACATAAACAAATCCCACAGAAAATTAAGTATGGCTTGGAGTCTGAAGTTGTTAAGGGCCAACATGTTTTTTGAAAACAATGCCTATGTGCTTCTAAATTCGGGTACTGTTGCAGAGAATTGGCAACCTCTTGTGTTTAAGATAAAACGAGACAGAAAAGGTCATGTGGCACCAGATTCGGCTAGAGATAATGGAGGTGGCATTTTCTCCACTTTACTCTAAACAGCTAGCAAGTAGGATTTTCCACCTAAGTTAGTTATCAGGACAGTCTTTGTACAAGCCCTTTTCTAGAACGTGATTTCTCTGAGCTATTTGAAATGTCCACATGACAAACAAGGCACATAAGAATGTGCCATTTTTCTCCTTTAACTCTAGAGGGAACAGTGATGACTAGTCCACGTGGAAGTATCTAAATTGTAGACATCTAAATATGTTTAGGTGAATCTCACCCTGAGGGCTGTGGTCCCTTTGGGTATTAGTCCAGACAAGGATCAAGATAACCCATGGAAGAGCCTACAGATAAAATATATTTGAAAGGAAGGGTGAACACAGTTACCATAAGACAGAGAAAAAATTAAGAAATTGCCAAAATGTAGGCTGATAGCAAAGAGTAAGGGCAGAGGCAGGAGTCCCTGTTGTTGCCTGTTTGCTTTCCCCTTTCCCCAAGGGGACAGGCAGCTGTGTGCAACAGGGCAGATTTCCAATAGCGGCTGGTGTCCTACCAGTGGGACAGTCTTAGCATCCCAGCTTCCAAGACAGCTGGGCAGAGCTGCAGTCCTTACATGTTTCCCTGAGGGTCTCACCAGCACAGCTGTTTTCACTGACATCTTCTTATTTGTGTCCCTGTAGGGTTCATTCTTGGGACAGCACCAGGTCAACCTTCTAATAATGCTCTGGAAAGGCAACAGGCCACCTTAGCTGACTCTTGGTATGCTCCAAATGGTAAATACACCATTTTTCTCATCTCATTTAGGGTCCACTTGTTGAATATGTGGCAAATACAAAGATCCCATTAGGTTTTCATCAACAGCTTTTACTTCTCTGCTTACTAGCCCAGCATCTTTTCCTGCTTGGTGAACACATCTGAGTGAGTTTTCCTTTCTCTCTTTGGTGGTTAGGGAAGGAATCACTGATATAATTGAGGACGACGTAAGTGAAAGGATTACCTATATATTGCCTTTAGGACAGCAGGCACAGGTCAGCACATTGGCTCAGGAAGAAAACTTGATGGTTAACAAACTTTGTTTCGCAAAGATCTATTTCACAACCACCCAGAGGCCACATCAGCAATTCTTAACACAGTGTCACTCACATGAGGCATAGCTTCAGGCTCTACATGATGCATTTTAAACTGCGGTGAACAAAATGGATGATACAAACCAAGTGTTTGTGTGTCAGCCTTCCCCTACACAATGCCATTCAGACTGGCCAAGCAGACCGGGGTTTGCGTGGCATGTCATGAGAATGATGCATGTCTTTGCAGAGTATGTGCTGCTACGACATTGCTGACGTTACTTTCTTTTAGATACGCACATGTATAGGAGAGACCATGAGTACGTGCCTTACGTATGCTTGACTGGACTGCCTTATTTTTTGCCCTACTCAGAGAAGAGGCCGGCTATAATTGCGTGGCATTACTCACCTGCCCAGCAGCAAAAACTCTCCAGCGAGTCCCAGGCGCCTCATGGCCATTAAGAGCCCTCTCACAGTCATGCCTTCACAGAAGCAGGCAACCACTCTTGCCTTGGGCAGGTGGCTCCGAAGCTTTCGCAGCAGCTTGTCAAAGCTCTGCTCACCAGCATTGCTATAGATCTTGTAGGAATGTGCGATGCAGATCCCTTCCTTGGCTGCCATATCTTTGAAGGCTTCCATTCCACTTTCACCGTAGTTTCCTAAACACAAACACATATGCATATATCAAAATTTGCAGAAGCTTTTCTTGCTTTGGAAACAGCAAATATTTTAAAGAATACGTAACATACCTGCACAGAGATCAGTGTACCAATCTTAAAAAAATAACTAACATTTTAATTAGTTCATTTTTCAAGATCAACAAATTTTCCTAGAAACCTCATTTCTGTTTGGGAGCCTGCGTCTCTACTGAAACCAAAGGCTGTCAGGTACCTCGATACCTGTGAGGATCTGGGCCACAATCAGTACAATATATGTATAAATTGCAACCTCCTCTGGGTCTCTTCAGTTGCCTGAATGTGGCCAAGTGCTCTGGGAGTTACTTCAGAAAATTTAAAAAGATACGTTCAGAATAAATTTTTAGGTGTAATATTTTAAATATAAGAAAACAAAACAATGACTCATAACAACATGACTTTTTTTCATAAAGGAAACTGAAAAGCAACAATTTTTTAATTACAGTGAAAGGTAAAACCTATTCTCTTGAAGAAAGAACTTCAGGAGAATGAGTGGCAAAGTTGAAGATTAGCGTTACAGAGATCACAAGATCACAGATGAATGAAATATACTTCTGTGTTGGTTTTTGGTTTGGGTTTTTTTTTTTAATTAAATCTCTACCAACCCAACAGGAAAAACTTAGTATTTTCTTTCACTCTATTCTGCCCGTAGGGGATAAACTGGTAATAAATATTAACAGATCGATACATTTATCATTCTTTATTCTGTCTCACCGTAGAAAATCTCTTCATTGCGAGGCCTACATAAAAGTCACAGTACTTAAACTATGGGTGTACTGATACCACTGACGATCATCCTGACCAGGCTTGTCCCTCTGCTTCCCTGTGCTCCTCCGTCTGGCTGCTCTAAATCTGTTTCATGTCTCATTTAAATAAGAAGGCCTTTGAGGCAGGAAATCTTTCTCCAGAATATTGCCTTAACCCCTCAGTAATATTCCACAGAAACACAGACAGTAAATTAATAAGACTGAGAGCGTCAAAGTAACGCTGTTGCAAGGAACTGTTGATCCTTCACCTATTTCTGTTAGTTTGCAAATGGAAGAATCTGTAAGGAAAATGCTTTCTTTTGCCAGCATGGCTACGAGTATGTAAGAGCACTGATAGTGAAAATGCATGTAAAGCAGCGAGAATCAGACATTTGGTCTGTCATCTGGGTTTGTGACCTTGGACATCGGAGCCACCAAGCGTTCAACTGTCCCACCTAGGGAATCGCCCCAGTCACTAGAAGTCAGAGGCTCTAGAGCTCAGCGCTGTACATGAACGTGAGAAACAGTCTCCAGTTCGAAGACCTTAGCACCTGAATAGCCAGAAGAGACAAAGAGCAGACGAGAGGAAATACCATTACCTTCATTTCCCATCAGGAGCGAGTCACTGAGACCTTGAAATTTCCAAATGGTACCTGACCAGAATGGCAACCAGAATGCAGACCTCCTTAGCTAATATGATTTTCATTTTCCTCCCTGCTGTGATTAGGCCTGATGGAAAATCCATTTCTATGCAAATTTTGCCTGGACAAAATGTCATAGGATTTTTCAATTTTTGCATTTTTGCAATTTTTCCTGGGAGTTGTAAATCAGGTGCCCGGTACTCCCCCATGTGTCACGCTCTCAGGGCAAACTGTGTTTCCAGTGATACATGAGCATCAGGTGATTCCCATGAGATGCTGAAGCAGTTCAGCTGGAGGTCGAGAACGTGCTGCCTCATGAAAGATGCATTATAGCCTCAGAAGTCAGTCTGAAGGAAAAATGGGGGTCAGTCACATTTAATTCCCACTGGGCTCTGAGGCCGTCTAAAATAAAATTAAGCTGTTTGGCAGGAAATACACTACTTCAAAATTATTCTCATTTAGGTCAATCTGGATCAACATTAAATGTTCTGTTTCACGTTTCTTAACAGAAAATAAAAAGGAAAGAAAAAAAAAAAGACCATATCAAACTTTGCCATAGAAGATGAAAGTTTGAGGAAAAAGGTGTTCAATAGTATATCGTAAAGAGACTGAAATTCCAAAGTCTTCATTTTCTGTCAAAAAACTGTCAATGGAAAATTCCTGGCCAGCTCTAATTGACTTACAGAACTAGATCTCTTCAATGTTCCAGATACTGCACTCTTTGTTTGAAAGTGCTAAAGCGTACAAACTGTTACCCTGAGGCTTGCTGTAAAGCTGAGAATAGGTTTAATTACAGTACTGAAAAATAGTAAGTTTTGCAATGAATACAGAGTCACAGAATCACAGGATCACAGAATCTTCAGAGTTGGAAGGGACCCCTAGAGATCATCTAGTCCCACTCCCCTGCTAAAGCAGGACTGCCCAGAGCACATCACTCAGGGCTGCATCCAGGCGGGTCTTGAAAGTCTCCAGAGAAGGGACTCCACAACCTCCCTGGGCACCCTGTTCCAGGGCTCTGTCACCCTCACCGTAAAGAAGTTTTTCCGTGTATTTGAACGGAACTTCCTATGTTCCAGCTTGTGCCCATTGCCCCTCGTCCTGCCATTGGGAACCACTGAGAAGAGTCTGGCTCCATCCTCCTTCAACCAACCCTTTAGATACTTGTGTGCCATAATAAGGTCCCCCCTCAGCCTTCTCTTCTCCAGGCTAAAGAGTCCCAGCTCTCTCAGCCTTTCCTCGTAAGGGAGATGCTCCAATCCCTCAATCATCTTTGTTGCCCTTCGCTGGACTCGCTCCAGCAGTTCCCTGTCCCTCTTGAACTGGGGAGCCCAAAACTGGACACACTATTCCAGTTGCAGCCTCACCAGCGCTGAGTAGAGGGGGAGAATGACCTCCCTCGACCTACTGGCCACACTCTTCCCTGTGCAGCCCAGGATTCCATTGGCCTTTTTGGCGACAAGGGCACATTGCTGGCTCATGGATAATTTGCTGTCTACCAAGACCCCCAGATCCTTCTCCTCAGAACTACTTCCCAGCAGGTCCACCCCTAACCTATACTGGTGCCTGACATTCTTCCTCCCCAGGTGCAGGACCTTGTACTTGCTTTTGTTGAACCTCATGAGGTTCTTCTCTGCCCAGCTCTCCAGCCTGGCCAGGTCACGCTGGATGGCAGCGCAGCCCTCTGGAGTGTCAGCCACCCCTCCCAGTTTGGGATCATCAGCGAACTTGCAACGAAGTGCATTAAACGTTTTCCAGTCAGATAAAGGTTGCTCTGGCACAAATGCCACGGTCTCATCATGTATCAAGACAGGGAGATTTTGTGAAACCATACAGAAATAATGTGTCATCCAAAATGAGGGGAAACGTTAAACTACCAAGGCCATTTAGCAAACTCTTACGTTCTTAACATTTGAAAGAAAAACATCCTGGCAGTCCAAATCCGAGAATGATTGAGTTCTCCAACTGGGAAAACTATAGCAGTACGGCAAGAGCTCAAGGGAGATTTGATGAAAAGAGAAAGCAGTTTTGCTTCAAGACGCTCATACAAATACACCAGTGGAGCTCTTGTCATGATCATTGCTGATTAAACTCTACTTAATTAATTATTCATAGTGGATCCCCCTGTTGTGGAAGAGGTTGGATGAGGTATGTATATTTAATATGAGTTATACTGTGGGGAAAATAAACACTCCTTGATGAAAAAATGAATTCTGCTAAACTCCTTCACACCACATATTAGGATGAATTTCCTCTGAGCTATCTTTCTTTCTGTGGAAAATCTGTACATGCGTGAAGGTGTTCATCTGCACTGAGGGAACGGGAGTGGGAAACTGGGTAAGTTACATTACATGATTTCCTTGAGGACGAGATGTGAGGTACACAGCGGAAGAGCATCTCCATGTGTTCTGTATGGAACTGGGCTCCTTGTGGACATTTGGTTCTTGAACTGTGGTATTTCCACAGTAGTACTAGTAAAACTGCTGCAGCAAGAGCAAGTTTCCAATGACAGGTCAGTTCCCACTCTTCAGCCAGGTCTATGACACAGGAGAAGGGCACAAGGAGAAGGATACAGGGACTTCTGGGCTTGCACACATGGGTGGACAAAGGAGGGCTTATGCAGCCTGACTCTGAGAAGGAGTTTGTAATTTCACTTCCAAGTGAAAATTAATTCAGAAGCCCTATGCTGGAACCAAAGCAACATCTTCTGCGAGTCCCCTGTGATGGAAGCTGCCTATGTCCTGGAAATCTGTCCATGTAGCTAGTTTGTTTCCATTTCTAAATTTAAATAAGAAAAGGAAAAATTAAACAGAAGGGAAGGATTGATTTACTTTTGCGTGGCTAGTTCCAGTTCCCCAGAAAAGACTAGGCAAACAACACAAGCTGGGGCTGAAGTACGGTCAATTTATATTCAGCTCCTCCTCTCCCACCAAACTCCATCTCCATCTCAGCGTTTGGAAACCAGCACCTCTATATTGTGACTGGTTCTGCTGGAGGAGGTATCACAATTTTTTACTGGATGTTCATCTCCTCTTGAAACTTTGTCTGTCGGTGGTGTAATCAGAGCTGCCAGCTGTTGATGGCTTTCGTAAATACGTCCTATACCCATGGCAACAACTGGCAGCCGGGTTCTTTTAAAATGCCAGCCTGAATCCTGCATGTTGCCTACCTGAACGTCTGGCCCTAAGCCCAGTTCAAAAGCTACTCCCATATGTCTCTGCATGTTTAAAAAAAAAAAAAAGTCAATTACGTCATCATGCAAAAGACTTCTCCCTGCTTCAGAGTTGGAATTTTGTTCAAAACTCAAGCATATGCATCCCCACCTACAGTCTAACTGTAACAATCTGCTAGTTCCACTTTCAATGAATCAGTACTAGAAACTATTAAGAAGCTTAAAAAGAACAGATTGTGCTTTTGTCCAGATGAAGCTTAATATAGTACAGTACATAATAATACTTCAATCTGATAGAAAAGGGTCAGGCAAACTGCAGGCTGCTCTTGCTGCTCCTCCTGCCCAACAATTGAGCCAATTAAACTATCTGAACATAAACCATTAAGATCTTATCTCCATTACACAGCAAAACAGCAAGGTTTTTAATCTTAAAATAATAAACAAAATACACTGGGATCTGCTCCATCAAATTAAAGGTTATCAATATGAGATAAAAAGTCCCTACAGCCAAATGGAATAATGAGATACTTTTTCTCCTGCCCGGGGTGTCACGCATTTCTTTTTGAATACATGAGCTTTTTTATCATTAGCTGCACATGCAAATTGTTATCAGATAACTGTCTGGTTTATAAGTGAGTTTCAGTGAACACAGATGAGAATCAACCTTTAGAAGAGACTTAGGATGTAAAATTGCTTCGGGTAGGACACAGTGAAAATTCACAAAGTCAAAGAAGAGGAGGCTCAAGTGAAACTGAAGGAATGCATTGTCATTCATTTAGCTGATAATAATCCTGCCTACTTATTTAAGCAGAAATGCTACCATCATTTTTATAGACAAAGAGAAAAACACAGAATAATATTCTATGCTGTATCTGAGCCACAGAAAAGAAGCTAAATCAGGTTAAAATTCTCAGTAGATGTTTTTCAAGCAATGCAGGGAATAGTCAGCTTCATTTTTTACTAGCATTCATTGGCATCAATAGGATGAACTTAGCCAGAAATACCTGAAAAAATCTAAGTAGGTATAATTTTGGAAATGCATGTGGGAGTAATGGAAGATATTTATGAAAGGCAACGTGTTGGTTGATTACTGGGATAATCTTCCTGAAAGTCAAGAACGTGGGGGTGTAGAATAGTTTCCCAAATGGAAATGTTAGAAGTCTCTTTGACTATTACAATTCAAATTAACCACAGCAAACCACCAATAGTACCTACTACTACTGGTACCTACCAGATATCGTCCACATTTAACTGATGTGACTGTAGGAGCCCTTTAAAGTTTCATCACTACTAAGAATAGGGACATAATACCAAATCTCTTGAGCAGCTACAGCAACCACATGCCACTGGTATAATGTGATCAAAATCACAGCATTCCTGCCACATTTATGTCTGCAAATAGAGCAGGACAATAAAGCGTTATTTAATTCTAAAGGATACAAACCAAATGAAATTAAATCACATGGGCCTGAAGTTCTGGAGTTGTCTATGCACTAAAAAAAAGAAAAAAAATCAGAACCTGTTTTCATTTGATCAAAATATTTTTTAAATGATTTTAAAATGAGATTTCAGTTTCTATATTAAGTAAAAGGCCATTTTGGAGGAAGTCCATTAAAAAATACCTTAAATAAGAACAGTTCTTCAAAATATATTCTGCCTAAATATCTCCAACCAGATCTTTCTCTTAATAATCACTCAGATACTAGCTGTTCCACTTCAATTATCTTGAGTGTTAGATAGCAGCTTCAAGGCTTTTGAGTTCTTCCTTCATAAGATACTCAATCTGAAAGTCTGAATTTCATGGAAATATATATATAAGTATGTACCCACATAAACTTGACCATAGGAAGTTCCACCTCAACACGAGGAGGAACTTCTTTCCTGTGAGGGTGGCAGAGCCCTGGCACAGGCTGCCCAGAGAGGTGGTGGAGTCTCCGTCTCTGGAGACATTCCAAACCCGCCTGGACGCGTTCCTGTGCCACCTGCTCTGGGTGACCCTGCTCTGGCAAGGGGTGGGACGGGGTGATCTCCAGAGGGCCCTCCCAACCCCTACCATCCTGTGATTCTGTGATTTGTAAGGATACTATTCTTTGTAAATTAATTTCTAACATTCAGAATAGAAGAAGTTAAATGCTGCTCTGTTGAAACGACACCAATCCAGAGCAAGTCCCAGTAGGCTTTGCTCAGCATGACACCACTTTTTATCTCTAGCACCATGTCTCATTTGGTGCCACACATTGCAACAGCCGTTATGAAGCTACTTCATAGGGTTGCTGCAGAACTAGAGGCACAGCGCCGTATGAAGCCAAGACGGAAAACCTCTTGATGAAAATATGGCCTGTTATATGCAATTAGTTCTTACACAAGAGCTGTCTCGCTGTGAGGTTATGCTCTTTGGCAGGAGTTGTCAAGAAGGTTTATCTGTTGCTCCTCATGCAGAAACAAGCGATCATGTCGAGGGAAGGTTTCTCCAAAGAAATGCCTACTCAAGCAAAGCAGCCAGGCAGTGCTGCCTGGGCTTGCAGAGGTATCAGAGAGTGAGAAAACGGCAAAGGAGCAGCACGGGGCAAAAATTCCCCCAGTGATTAATTTAATAAAACTACCTAATCCATCCTTAAAATTGCTGTACCTGCCTTCCTTAAACACAGATAATCTCAAAGTGATTCAGAGTGTAAGATCTAACAGCTGAGGCCTTATAAGGGACATAAAACACTGATAAGCGCAGTTAGGACTCTGTCCTTGGCTATCTATATCATCATGGAGACCTCATACATCTATTTCCTTGGATGTTCATCTTTTCTACTCAAGCTGAAAGTTCTTCAAAGAGCACTTATCAATTGCGAAGTGTTCATAAAACTCAGACCCAAAAGGATTGCCTATATCACTGGTGGCTTGATTGATGAAGATAGTACAAGATGTTTCAATATAAAGAAGCATCATACTGACTATGAACATCATACTGGCTATGAACTTAATTTCTTTTCCTGTGAACAGTTTTGAGATTTTCAGTTTTGTACATTTAAGGAAAATAAATGTTTTCATAATCTCAAAAATATTAGCCAACAAAAAAACGCCACTTCTAATCCTGTTAAAATTCAATTCAGTATGGTTGAAATAATTTTTGAAATGATCTTATGATATTTAATGTAGATATTGACCATTTTATCATTTCATAAAAGCCCCATGTCATCTTCCACAATGTAAAATAAAGCAAAAATATATATTCTGAGTCAGGAAGCTAGTTTATTTTTTATTTCAAAACTAATTAACTGAAATATTTTGACATTTAAAAATAAATTTAATGTTTCATTAAGAGATTAATTAAGCTCTTTTCTGTGAGGTTTTTAATTTTCAGCTACTAGGTATTTTCTGACCAGAAGTTTTCATTCAATGGTTTTTAGAGCAACTCCACTCATTAGATCTCTGTTTAAATAAAGAGCCTACCCCCTATAACATGACCACCTCCGTGAGGTGGGTGGTATCCTGGGAAGAGTATAGGGACACTGCCCGGCTGTGTAGGGATGGGGTCAGAAAGGCCAAGGCGTGGCTGGAGCTGAACTTGGCGGGGGATGCAAAAATAAGAAGGGCTTCTACAGGTACATCAGCCAGGAAAGGAAGCTCAAAGAAAGCATGCCCCCTTGATGAGCAAGACTGGCAAACTGGAAACAATGGATGAGGAGAAGGCTGAGGTACTCAACAAGTTTTTGCCTCATTCTCCATTGGCAACCTCTCTTCCCACACCTCTTGAGTGGATGGACCACAAGACTGGGACTAGGGGAGCAAAGTCCCTCCCACTGGAAGAGAAGATCAGGTTCGTGACCACCTGAGGAACCTGAACATACAGACGTCTATGGGACCTGACGAGAGGCATGCCAGAGTCCTGATGTAGTTGCTAAGCCACTCTCCATGCTATCTGAAAAGTCATGGCAGTCAGGTGAAGTCTCCGCTGACTGGAAAAAGGGAAACATTGCACCCATGCTTAAAAAGGGTAGAAAGGAGGACCCTGGGAACTACTGCCCTGTCAGCCTCACCTCTGTGCCTGGGAAGATCATGGAACAGATCCTCCTAGAAGCTATGCACAGGCACATGGAGGACAGGGAGGTGATTTGAGACAGCCAGCATGGCTTCACCAGGGGCAGGGTCTTCCTGACCAACCTAGTGACTTTCTATGAGGGAGTGACAACATCAGCGGACAGAAGAAGTATGACTGTTGTCTATCTGGACTTCTGTAAGGCTTTTGACATGGTCACCTAGAACATCCTTCTCTCTAAATTGGAGAGGTATGGATTTGATGGGTGGTCTGTTTGGTGGATGAGGAATTGGTTGTATGGTTGCATCCAGAGGGTAGTAGTCAATGGCCCAATGTCCAGATGGAGATCAGTGACAAGTGGTGTCCCTCAGGGATCTGTACTAGGACCAGTACTGTTCAATATCTTCATCAATGGCATAGACAACAGGATTGAGTACACCCTCCACAAATTTGTGGACAACACCTAGCTGAGTGGTGCGGTTGACATGCTTAAGGGATGGGATGTCATCCAGAGGGACCTGGGTAGGCTTCAGAAGTGGGCCCATGTGAACCTCATGAGGTTCAACACGGCCAAGTACAGGGTCCTGCATCTTGGTCAGGGTAACACCTGCTATCAGTACCAGCTGTGGGATGAAGGGACTGAGAGCAACCCTGCCGAGAAAGACTTTGGGGTACTGGTGGATGAAAAGCTGGATACAAGCCAGCAATGTGTGCTTGCAGGCCGGAAGACCAACTGTATCCTGGGCTGCATCAAAAGAAGTGTGGCCAGCAGGGTGAGGGAGGTGATTCTGCTCCTCTACTCTGCTCTGTTGAGACCCCACCTGGAGTGCTGTGTCCAGCTCTGAGGCCCTCAACACAGGAAAGACATGGACCTGTTGGAGTGGGTCCAGAGGAGGGCCACAAAAATAATGAGGGCTGGAGCACCTTTCCTATGAAGACAAGCTGAGAGAGTTGGGGAGTCTCCAAATTCAGCTTGGAGAAGAGAAGGCTCCTGGGAGACCTAATAGCAGCCTTCCAGTACTTAAAGGGGGTTTACAAGAAAGATGGGGACAAACTTTTTAGCAGGGCCTGTTGCAACAGGACAAGGCGTAATGATTTAAAACTGAAAAACAGGGAAGATTTAGACTGAATATAAGGAAGAAATTGCTTACACTGAGGGTAGTGAAACACTGGCCCAGGTTGCCCAGAGAGGTGATAGGTGCCCCATCCTTGGAAACATTCACGGTCAGGTTGGACGGGGCTCTGAGCAACCGGATCTAGTGGAAGATGTCCCAGCTTATTGCAGGGGAGTTGGACTAGATGGCCTTTAAAGGTCCCTTCCAACCCAAACTGTCCTATGATTCTGAGAGTCTGTGATTCTTTGATTCTACAATTCTAAAGTTTAAGTTGTTTTAGTAAGGTAATATACAATATATACAAAACATAACTGTACTTAATTAAATTAAATTAATATGTTTATTATCTCCTCTAAGAGAGCTCAAAATATCAGGCTGATAGCAAAGTTTCTCTTATCTTTCTCTTCTTTTGGTTATTTTGAAGCAATAAATTCATTCCTCTTAGGAAAATGATGACCTAGTTTCACAGTTTAATGCACCTTGCTTCTGTTTATTTTTAAATTATCGCTTCATAACTTTAAAAGGAAGACTCATTTAAGCATTACTGTTATGTGAGAATGGGGAACAGTCTGGAAACAGCCTTTTCTGTACCCTTCCTTTGATCCATCCCGCTAACCGGCACATCTCCAGCTTTGTGGCCTTGTCCACCAAGCAATTTTTGAGGTCCTGCACGATGCTAACATCTGCTAAAGGATTTTAAACCTGGCAGTTTTTTCAGAAACATGCTGCCAAAAAGACTGCTCTCCTTGTTTTCAGACTGGAAAGATTAAAAATTTTCTGTACTTTCTGTTTGTGAAATAGCTCTTTCTATGTAACTGAGTCTAAGACATTTCCCTTAGATATTTCCTGCATCATTTCATGATTTCATTTCAAAAATGAAATCATTAATGAAAGCACAATTCCTAGTGGACTCCAGGGATGCTCTATCTTTTCTTTCTTTTTCATTTAGGGTTATACTTCTCATTTTTCATTTGATTTTCAGATGGCAATGAGGACACATGAGGCTGACAGTATTAGACTGGAGGCTATTCCTTCCAGGAGACAAATGCTGTGTCAGAAAGGAGAGGGCTGTGCCGTGGGAACACTTCGATCTATGAACCCGTATCCTTCATTGTGGGTGTAGCGGGTTCCCAAGGAATGCAGCTGCCTGGCTTTTCTGTCTCAGGATATTAATTATTATATTTCTCAAAGGAGCTGGTTCCTTCCACAAGTGAACGACATCACACTTCTCTATGTTCACAACCTGGAATGTACCTTCATGTGATATTAATTATTAACTCTGCTATGGTTTGTAACTGTTCTTTCCCAAAATACACCTGATTCTGCTGCTGCAGTAGCTGAGCACTACCAGGAGTCACCCAGCAAAACCAGGCATGATTCGGGGATTAAATAGATGCTGAAGGCATTCAATTAATCTTTTGAGTTTGCTGGTAAGCGCTTCCCTTTTGCCCTGTCTCCTCATATGCCAAATGGAGGTAAAAACATTTTCCTGACAGTGGTGTTTTGAGAAAAAATGTATTCTAGACTGAGAGAAGCTCAGATAACTACTGTAATGAGGGACACATTTATGTTGAACAGATTGAATGAAACCTTATATTTTTGGCTCACAAAACCTCACATTTGCTTAGTTGTACCAATAACCATATCGTGTTTATTATAGCAGCAATCACTCTGTATGTCTAACACCTGTTTTAATAATAACACCTAATATTTCCCACGGTGATTATAGATGATGGCAGGGCTACTCCAAAGAGAGCACCTTAATTTCACTTTAACTGATTGTGCACAATCATATTCAGAACATTCATTTGGGACAAGAGGGTGTTTCGTGACTCTCCTGATCCAAATTCTGAGAGCAGCGAGGTCTATCAGGAATCTATGAATATTTAGAGTAGTAACTGTAAGGCAGATCTGAGGCTGCATTTCCCAGAAGTACTTCTCAAAAGATTCTGAAAGGGGTAATATGAAGTTTCTTGGGGCATATTAATAATTCTTAAAATATACTGTGTAGGATGTGAAGGCCTATACTGTGTGACCAGCTACTTCCTTAGAGATAGTCTCATTTTCGGAACATGTTGGGTAATTGTTTGCTCTTGGTGGGTAACAAAGATTGCTTCTTAGAATAATATTTTAAAACTGCATTTGAATATATTAGGGGTACAGGTGATTTTCGAATTGTACCCTCAGAAGTTCTTACCGAGTAGGACACTGCCATCCTCAGATTTTAGATGCAGAAACTGGAGAAGGAAAGCAGCCCAGAAAGCCAACTCTTTCATCCCAGAAAGCCAACCGCATCCTGGGCTGCATCAGAAGAAGCGTGGCCAGCAGGTCGAGGGAGGTGATTCTCCCCCTCTACTCTGCTCCGATGAGACCCCACCTGGAGTGCTGTGTCCAGCTCTGGAGCCCCCAACACAAGAAGGACATGGACCTGTTGGAGCGGGTCCAGAGGAGGGCCACGAAGATGATCCGAGAGCTGGAGCCCCTCTGCTATGGGGACAGGCTGAGAGAGCTGGGGGGGTTCAGCCTGGAGAAGAGAAGGCTCCGGGGAGACCTTATAGCCCCTTCCAGTCCCTAAAGGGAGCTACAGAAAAGATGCGGAGGGACTTTTTGTCAGTGATAGGATGAGGGATAACCATTTTGAACTGGAAGAGGGTAGATTTAGCTTAGATATTAGGAAGAAATTCTTTGCTGTGAGGATGATGAGACACTGGAACAGGTTGCCCAGGGAAGCTGTGGCTGCCCCATCCCTGGAGGGGTTCAAGGTCAGGCTGGACGGGGCTTGGAGCAACCTGGTTTTGTGGGAGGTGTCCCTGCCCAGGGCAGGGGGTGGCACTGGGTGGTCCCTTCCAACTCTAACCATTCTATGATTCTAAAAGACAGTAATAGACCAGGGTTGAAGGCAAGAATATGATCTCCTGAGTTACATACTAAGCTGCCCCAGAAAAAAAGAATAATGAGTTATTAAATTATTTCAGAATATCTTTGTTTTAGAAGTTCTTTACAGTGGTGGAGATTTCATGGCTACCTTAGACAATCTGTCCCTAGCCAAACTAGTCTTTTCATAAGTTTTATTTCCCTGGTTCTTTACCTGTTCTTCTATGCTCTCTTTCAATTTAAGCCTATTATATCTTGTCCTATGGAATATGAGAATAACTTCTCAAATTGATGTTTTCAGAAGTCCTTAACAGTTTTGAAGACAGCAACCATGTCTTCACCTAATTTTCCTTTTTTTTTAAAAAATAAAACTAAACAAATCCATTTTTAATCTGGTGATCCTGTTTTCTACACTTCTTTTCATATTTCTGGTTTTCTTGTGGTTGATCTCCAATTAGTTCATGTTGTCCATCCAGGTTGATGTGCAGTTTTTGTGAACATATGGTACTTTTCCATATTGTGCCTAGCCTTCGCAGGGTAGAATTGAAAGACTATTTCATATCTGTAAAATGTATTACCTCTCTTTGTATTCTTTCAGTATGATGATAATCTTTTTTAACAATGGAATTACATTGTTGAGTCAAGTTTAACTTGTGATTCATTTTAATTATCTGGGTCTTGTTTTCTGCAGAACTGCTTCTCAGTTAATCGTTCCTCATCCAGTATTTTAGCAGTAGATTATTCTGTTCTAGGAGCAGCTTCATCCAGCATGGTACTGTTTACAGATTTAATAACCGTACTCTGCTTATCATAATTCTAATCAGTGTTGGAAATATCAATTACAAATGGATTCAAGGCAGATCTCTAAGAAGGCCATTGAGCTTATCTCTCCTGTTGGAAAGCTGACAAATACGAAATACAGTTTGAATAAGATTAAAGTCAGTTGTGCAGCTAACTCAGGGAAGTCTAGATTCATATCTTCTTAGTGTGGTTATAAGAATGTTCATGTGCAATAATAAAAAAATTAGTTTAAGATACAGTCAATGATTCTTCGCAAGTGTTCTGAACTGAATACTAGGTTAGCTTGGTATGATTTGATTTTGAACAACACACATTATCCTTTCTTTATAACATCAGAACAAAAATGTCCATAGGTAGTGCTACCTAATTTCGGTTTGTAGGAACCTTATACGTATGCCAACGTTCTTCAGGAGAACCACTGAAGGCTTCAACACTGTTTCAGTCAATTTAGCACAGTAGATGAACCAGACGATTTGAGAATATAGCATTATATACTCTCTAGAAACTTCTGTAATTTCTGAATTCTTTACTTATTCTAGCAAGAGGTAGAGTATGACAGGCAGAATTTAGGTACTTGAACAAAATGCAATCCTCAAAAACTTAAGCAGCTGCTGCCTGGGTTTGAAATTGTCAATATTTATCAAGTCTTCTTCACATTCAAGTCTCCAAACACATTCTACGTCAAATAAGTCACACATCCTCACTTATGTTCTGACTAGAAAGATCATTTTATAAGATGCATAGATTGTGCTCTTCTCTCTTTTATATTATGTCTTTTCCACCCTCTTTCCAAGAAAAATAAGTTATAAACTGATGGTTACGGTTCTTTTCTGGAAACTGAAGAATATCAGTTTGAACACACCCAGGCTAAGGAGGGAACGAGACCTAAATTTTCTGTATGTCCTGGGTGCATATTGAAATTACTAGGCTGTGATATAAAAAGGGTAGCCTCCTCCTCTACCCATGCCTCAAGAGAAAATTAAAGTCTATTTCCAGGATAAGTTTCAGACTGGGAAACCAAGTGAACAGCAGTACTTAAAGATGTCATGATCTGTATTTGCCTTGGTCTCTTGTGCATTCTTAACACAGAGATTTTCTGACCCCCATGTTGAAGTATCTTGGTGTATTCAGGTATTAGACAGAGAGCTTGGGTATCGAACACAGAACTAGGTATCCCGTTACAAGCATAAGAAACCTACAAGTACGGATTTGCAGTATACGCTTCTGAGATAGATACATTCCTTACTACATCTAGCCTGAAACCTTTCTGGAAGATAACAGCTGAAGCTGAAGATGTTTTGATCTTTTGGCAATTTAGGACTTTAGTTAAGTTTCTGGTCCTCAGTCTCTAACCATACCAGCCTCTAGCCTCCATTTTTATCGTTTTCCATCTTTTTCATTTTTGGGAGGGTTGTTTGTGTTATCCATGACATAATAAACTGGAAAATAAACTAAAAAATATATCTAAATTGTTGAATAGATAGTCAGTTGGAGGAAATTTTGAACTCAAATTCCTGCCATCTTTTTTCTAGTTTTATTAAATATTTTCTCCTATAGTATCTAATTGACTGATCCAATACCAAAGTAGCAAAATATTCTTACATCACACCCATCTGCTGAAAAAAAACCAATGCTGAACAAAACCCAAACTGTTCTGCCTTCAGGCAATGAAACAAATGGACAAATTAATCTATTCTGACACGGACTGAAATGGCCAGGCTGTTTCAGATGGGCCACTAAACAACTATTAAGACATTTCTGTCCTCCACTCCATGAATATGTATTACACCATTATATTAGTAAGAGAACAGGAGTGTTAGAATCACAGAATCACAGAATGACAGGGGTTGGAAGGGACCTCTGGAGATCACCCAGTCCAACCCCCTGCCAGAGCAGGGTCACCCAGAGCAGGTGGCACAGGAACGCCTCCAGGCGGGGTTGGAATGTCTCTTCATTCACTTTTGGAATAATACTTTCAGCATGCTTAGGAGCCATGCCATATTTTTTCATGACCAAAAGTTATTTACTTGTGAAAAATAACTTGAATGTCAAGGGATGGAGCAAAGGAAAACTTATCCTATAGTATAACTGACGTTAAATTTCAACCTTTGCAGCATCAGCACTGGCACATGGTATGGCAGATTAATGAGTGTTCAGAGCATTCAGGAAGATCAGTCTGTGCTTATTTAGCTGTATCTCCCTGTCAAGTGCCCTTTAATTGGCATAATTTCAAGGATGCCATTGACAGTGAAGGAAACGTGCTTTGGGCACTGCTGTTGCTTTACATACTGCCATTGTCTACTTAGGTGTTGGAAGGAAAACCATCAGCAAAACGCTTACAGACATCAACACTGCAGATAGGTTTTGCCTAGGGGGGCATTTAAAAATATGTGCAGTTATTCTACAGTGCTGGGCTCTCCTGGAAGGATGTAGAGTTGAAGCCTTTTGACCAAAGAGCAGGTGGCAAAATAATTAGAGGACCTGGAAATCTTTTTGACTGTGAGATGCTCAAGTGCAGAGATGATGGCCTCATCTGGTGTACTAAACACTCTCATTTGTCATATTTAGTTTCTTCCTTAATGATCTGAAGAGGGAAACAAAGTTAATAAAACTTGCAAATGACATTGAACTGGACAAAGTAGAGGATGCCAGCCAGATACAGAAACATTGCAAAGGTTTCTAAAGATATTGTTGACTTGGCTAGAAATGTGGGAAAAGAAACAGGCTCACCTTGTCATACTTAAAATTCTGGAATGTGTATAAGGCTAATGACAAAGGCAATAGAGAAAGCAGACAGAAAAGAAGGCATAATTTTGCAGTGAGATATGATGAAGTAAATATGCAAATGACATCTCTCTGTATTTTGTTTTATTGTTTTTTAATTTGGGAAAAAAAGTTATTTTTGTCACCCCAAACAGTTAGCAAGAAAGTTCATTTTTCTGAATGTTTTTCCTATGGAAAAAACCCACCTAATTATTTGACCTTTATTCCCCAAACTGTCACTAATGTTCTCTTATTAGGACCCTCAGAAAAGTGGTTGGAAGTACGATTTCAGTTCCCTCTGACTGAGGAGTATGTGATCTGTGTATTTCCACTGTCATTGGCCTATGTACCATGTCAAAACGTAATCTGGGATGGGTTCTCTTAATCTTTCCTGTTTTTACTTGCTCATTTTTAATTGAAATTATATTTTTGCTTTGCTTCTCCCTATAGTTGATCTGCAATTATAGAAACATAGAATCATAGAATTACGTAGGTTGGAAGGGACCTTTCAGATCATCGAGTCCAACCATCAACCTAATTCTGACAAAAACTATCACTAAACTGTATCTTTAAGCGCTATGTCTACCCGTCTTTTAAATACGTCTAGGGATGGTGCCTCAACCACTTCCCTGGGCAGCCTGTTTCAATGTTTAATAACCCTTTCAGTGTAAAAATTTTTCCTAATATCCAATCAAAACCTCCCCTGGCACAACTTGAGGCCGTTTCCTCTTGTCCTATCACCTGTTACTTGGGAGAAGAGCCCGACTCCCACCTCTCACCAGCCTCCTTTCAGGTGGTTGTAGGAGCAATGCTGAATTTTGTGATTAAGTAATCTCCCCAGAACATTTTCTGAACTGATTGTATCTACAAAACTTTCAACTTCACACATGTAGGCTCTTGTCAACTATGGAATATGAGACAACAGGATATTCACCCATAACATGCCAGAAGCTGTCATGGGCCAGAAAGGTGGGCCTGAAGGAAAATATTTTAGTGGTTTGTAGTCCTTTTCTTTAAAGAATTGCCATTTGTTAAGGAATCAAAAAATATTGCTTTTTTCCTTCAGAGATGGATTTTTAAAAACTCAGAGTATTAGAACTGTGATTCCCATCAATGTCTGAAGCTAATTTTTATGTCCATTTCAGAACAGAAATATATGTTTAAAAAGGCTAGAAATATATCTAATGTTACATCCATTTTAGAGGTATACTCAAAGGTCACAATTAGGCCTAAAAGACTGTGACAGGAGACTGTCCCTGTGTGTTTGTACGAATTAATCCGAAATCTGAACCTGCCTGCACTTAATTTAATTTGAGCTATAACTAAGGAACACACAGAAAGAAAAGGCAGGGAATAGACTGAGATACCACAGGGCTTTTTTCTCTCTCCATACATAAAGCTTCCTCAGAGCTTAATTTTCATTTTTACCTTTTCAAAACCACTAGCTCTTGCAAACTTCATAGACCTGTTTAAACACCTGATACTGAATTTGGTAACAGTGTTCATCAACAATGAAGGGCTTCATTATAAAATGCCTTTTATAAAAATCCCCAGGGTAAACCCCAGTACATCACAACCCAGAACTTCTCACCCTGCAGTCAGGCAATTCTTCTAAATGATTAGATTTTGGGTTTATATCCCCTTGGCAAGAGAAGAGGACGCTGAAGCCCAGTCACCAGTCGAGTGCCTTGACCACTGAACCACGGACTAAAATGGGAATACCTCTGCCTTTGGCATTTGCTAATCTAGTTCCAAAATCCTCCCTCCCTCTCATCACAGGGGAAAACTTCTTGATTTGCAATGTATTTTTGTACCAAATATCCAATGTATTTTTTGGACTGAAAAAGGTTGTTTCTTACCCTTAAAAATAAATTTATCTGGTGAGAGCTTCATCAAGGAAATGATTTAGTCTCCCAATTACTGGTAGGAAACTGAGCCAGAGAACAAATCCAATACTAGCTTTAGGAAATTTCAAACTACTAGGTTCCAGGGAAAGAACTGGGCTATTTGGAAGATTTTTGCTTAATTTGGGAAAAATTTTCCCCCCATGTTTCTGTAAACTAACTTGGTTCCACTGGCTGATTGTGCAGTAGGGGAAAAATTAAAAAAAAATATTAATCTTCCTAGGGCTATTTTGTAAACAGTAGGTGAGAGAATTCTTCCTTTATCTTCTTTTAGATGGCCCAATACCAGACCTGAAGATTTAATGGAATTTTATTATGGAGTGTCTGGTATCCCTTTCATTATTGAAGTTACAGTCAAAACCATTATTAATTGAATTTTAATCTTTTGTTTAAGCCAAAAAAACCTCACGAATCTTCAAACTAGAAGTCATCTAAGAGTTATCAGTGGCAAACAGACTTTGAATAATTTTAAGTGAATTGGAATCCTTTGCAAACTATTTGTTCTAGGTATACTTGATTTTCTAAGGACTTTTTCTGCATTTTAACAGAATGTAATCGCAATTACTATAAAAATTTAAAACCTAAATAGATTTTATTGTCCCTGCCCAACTGCAATAAATGGCAGTGTTATTTTTTTAACACGTGCACTGTTTGTTGAGTACACAATGATGTTATTTATATATAAAAATAAAAAGAATATTAGGTCAATCTTCACACCTATCTTGAGTGTGAAGACAGGATATCATATGAGGAGTCCCCATTATTTGATAAGTGTATTGCTTATTTGTGATTGAGTTTGATAGGGAGTTTATCAGATCAAATTTTCCAACAAGTTCATGTCAACAGATAAATCTTTCAGCTGAGGTTATTCTCATCTACTAGGATTTCAACACTACGTGAAATTTGTGCAAGCGTTTGGTGCAAAGATGAATTTTTCATTATTGATGCAGGAAATATAAATATTTGATTTGAAATACTACTGAAATACGGAGACCACTCAACGTGTAATTTGCAAAAATTAGAAAAAAGATGTTGATTCTTGTTGGCTACACAATTTCTTTGCAATACTACTCCCAAAAGTAAGGAAATACTTCTCTTTTCAACCACTATTAAGTAGTTAACAACCACTATTGACTAGTTGTATCATTGGTATATATTATCTAATCCTTCATTATTGTAAATTGATAGCTGTTACAGACTGGTTATTTTTCATTTTAAGTAGCTAAATCAAAAATTATCCTCTTATTTCAGTATGATTTCGGTGCCTGTTTCCTTCATAGTCCTTTACATCCACGAGTCTGGATCCTAAGCCTCAGTTGAACCCTTCAGCCCTCAGTTTCTCCCTTCAAGTGACTCCATCATTACAAAACCAATTCTAGACTATGTTATATAGCTTAAACAAATGTTCACCATAAAGGCAAGGAAAGACAGCACCTCCATATTTGAGGCGCCTAACAGAATCTCACTCTGTACCCTTCCCTTGAGTCAGTTACAACTGAAGCTCATTTTCCATTCTCATTCTATGACATGACAACCACATTGCCTTCGTTTGCAGTTGGCCCCCACAGTTATCCATCCTCAGTCACAGAATATTAGAATGGTTTGGGTTGGAAGGGCCCTTAAAGATCATCCAGTTCCGACCCACCTCCCACCAGACCAGGCTGCTCAAAGCTCCATCCAGCCTGGCCTTGAACACCTCCAGGGGTGCAACATCCACAACTTCTCTGAGCAGCCTGTTCCAGTGCCTCACCACCCTCAAGTCTTAAAGATATTTCTCCAATAGCCTTTACATTGTCTTCATAATAAATAAGTATTTCTCATGTCAGATTCAAAGAAATACTAGTTCAAAAACACGTCAGTTCTTGTGATAAACATCTCTGATTTTTCAGACCTCTTTGCTTTTTTAAATTTCCTCATCAACTGTAATGGTGTGTTTACTTAAAAAAGGCCACAACAGTGTTGAATGTTTATGTTATGAAGTGTATTAGCATTTCAAACTGAGCAGACCGAGCCACTGAACACACCACAGCTGACTGCTCAAACGGCGCAAGGACTAATGGACCACAGTGAGCAGGTATCACAGCATGCTAATCTCAGTGTAAAATAAATTTGAGTTTAAGTAATGATGCTCCCACTTGGACTAGATTTCAAAATTAGTGCAGAAAGCAGCAAGCTTTCTGATCTGGTGCCAGGTCATCAGGCACTGCCTTGAACAGATGCTCCCTATGGAATTTATTGTATGAAAGAAGGAACACCAGTTAATCTGATTTACAAGGTTATGCATAATATTTCTGCACCACAGATTTCCAATTTGTTATAAGCAAACAGCTTTAATTCTCCAATAAATACGTTTGAGAAGATTTGCACTGGGCTTCGTTGGTATGTATAGGAAGAGCTGCTTTGCATAACTCCCTATCGCCATAGCATGTGGAATTATTTGTAATTCTGAAAGGTACATGAATAACGTGGGTCATTTTAACCAAAGGCTGCAATAGGCTGTATAAATTAGGTTCATAAGTAAAAATAACACTAACAACGTTGGCAGGTGGAACACTTCTGCAACGATGACTGCTGGCCTCCAAATGATCGGGTGCACCCCTACGTGTGTCTGTGTGTGAGCGAACTAATGCGTATTTGTCAGCTTATCATTGCTATTTATTGCAGTATTGGTGACACTTTCTTTGCTTTTGGGTATGGTTCCTGCATAAAGCTTAATGATGTTATGTTGATTTCCTCTCCGTATAAGCAGTTTAAAGCAGCAAATCCTGATTGAAATTCTGCAATCAAAACAGTCTTCACTGGTTTTGTTTGTGGGGTACGAAACAAAAAAAAATAAATTCTACAGTTTTTTTTTCTTTTTCGCCAGTGCACTACATGCTTTATCAGATTTATTCTGGTATCCAGTAATATTTTTGTCATCCCCATTTTGCCTGCAATATGTTATTATGTGACAATAACCTGTTCTGAAACCAAAATCTGACTTCTTTCAACCTCCCTTCTCCTTTTAGAAAGATTATATATTTCGATTTTCCTATGAAATTTCCAAGCTGATTTCCAGCAGCTGAAGATTTCAAAGGAAAAGGATGTGCTGTGATCAGCTTGTTGTCATCTTTCATAATAAAAGCAATAGATATTTTTGTTAACACAAAATTAGTTACTTGCATTTGGTTAAAAAGATTTTTTCAGAATCCTTTTTGAGAACAGCAAAAACACAGGGAGTTATTGTGGTCAGAATCATCTGTTGCAACTAGAACTTGATTAGTGCTCAGGGAATCTAAAGTGACACCGTTCGCTCTTATTTGTCATTCACATCTTCTTTGTTGTTATCTGCTTCACTGTAATGCACAGAAGCCGGGATCAAAGGATCATGATCCATTGTACTAACCACTGTGAATACAAATGAAAGACATTTTCAGTCTCAAAGTGTTCAAAATATGATACAAAAGGAAGATGCAATAGTTGAAAAAAAAAAGAAGAAAAACTGTGAGAGACGGGAGAAGTAAAATAATAAAAGACAAAATGAATATGTTTTGCCTAGAAGTCAGAATTTCTACTACAGATTGCCTCCCATGAAAACAGAAAAGAATAAGGCCACAGTGTGCCAGCGGATGGACTGAAAAGTAAAATAAGATGGCAATTGCTGCCCTGGAGATGTGCTGCCGCTCTGTACAAAGAGTGTGCTGTGCTACTACTTAATAACTGTTCGGCTTACTTTCACTGCTCGGTTTAAAATGTATTTCTTATAGCCAGAGAGAAGGTAGAGTCATGAAGGATGTCCAGTGGCATTACTATCAAAGGTGAGCATTCTTGTGTCTTCCTCTGGTGCTTCATCCAATCCTGTCTTCAGAAACCTGTCTTCCATTGTTTTTTTATTCCTCAGCCATCCCTACTTATCCTTGAGACTTCTTAAACTCCTCCCTCCCAATGGCCTTTCTTCTCCCCACATACAAAATAAATCTGTACCTCTGACCATGTCTTCTATGAAGTCCAGGGGGACAGTGACTTTACGGTGGGTATGGACGGTGTCGATTTTTGCTTAGTTCTCAGTACTGCTATGGAAACTTTCGAGAATTCAGGGAAATCACTGAACTTTCTGTATTCTACATGAACACTGCCTGTCAAGGATCATAGAATCATGGAACCATAGAATGGCTTAGGTTGGAAGGGACCTTAAAAATCATCTAGTTCCAACCCCCTGGTTACCCAAAGCCCCATCCAGCCTGGCCTTGAACACTTCCAGGGATGAGGCATCCAACTTCCAGAATTTAAATACATGGAAGCCAGGTGACGAAAAAGTGGAAGAAGTTGGCCATAGTTACTGGAACTGTTATTTGCTACCTGTGGTGTTGGGAGGAAAGGAACAGAGGACATCCAAAAGAGTTGTCCTAAGGCAAATAGCACCCTCCATGTAGTGCCTGGAGAGGAAGGAACTGCCTTCAGCCACCCCGGCTCACCAGCTTCCTGAAATACCATAAACAATGATACCTTTGTAACCTGATGAGTTAGGGTTCACCTCTTATAACTTTGGGTATTTATACTGTAGACATTTGGTTAGATGAATGAATTGTACCTCTGAAGGCATCACACAGTGTCTTGCTCTTCCTGCCTCTCCTCCTATCCCTGATTTGAAGTCCAAGTTTTGCTGTTTTTATTAACATTATCATTGGTTAGTAATTCTCCATCTAAATAATGCAGCTTCCAGTCTAGTCCACACTGAAGAACTCAGTTGATGCGCTCCAAATTATCACTTCTGTGGACCATAAAAAAAGATCATTTTAATTCTGAGTAGACTATAAGCACAATCAATCCCGTGAGGATTTGCAACTTTATTCAGGCTGAAAAGCTAACGGGGTTTTGCTCCAACTCCATTTATTTAATGCTCTTCAAGAACCTTTGGTCCTTAGTGATGCTGCTATGAGCATCGACAGGACTCTGGAAGGGAACTCAATAAAGCTGAGTAAAATTATCATAATAAAATTAGAATATTCTTGAAATGAGACAAGAATAACTCAAACTCATACTGGAAAAAAAAGTAACACGCAGAAACAGGGGAACTGAACTAATTAAACCATGAAGAAAACAATACTAAATCTATTTCCCCAAATTGATAATAATTAGTAGTAATAACTTTCACTTACATTGAGTGAGTCACCCAAGGATATCTAAGTGCTAGTTAAAAATAGGCGTTAATTTTTCCTCATGCTTACTGCTTTGGAACCTGAGATAAAATATGATCAAGTAAATGCTCCAGACTCTTTCTCTAAGCTGTTGACAGAATATAGAAACAGTCACAGACCCTTGCTTCCCAGATCTTTGCTGTGATTTGTTGTCTGTGAGGGCTTTACTGAAAATCAGAGAAATCTTGGAGAATGATCGCTCACGCAAGCTACATAAATGTACCATCAAGGACAGTGCAGCGTGGTATTTTGTATTTTTAACAGGTATGAAGCACTGTGTGAAGCCCTAAATACGCAGGAAACCCTTTCTTCTCCAACTCCGCTACCTTATGGCTTTGTACGAAGTAAAGGTCTACTCATAAATATGCATCTGAGAAGTTGGAGCTAGGCAAAAATGAAGGGGCGTGTGGTTACTCCAGTCACATAGCACCATGAAAAGCAAAGGCAGCATTATGGTTTCAGAAAACTGAAGATAATCACTGCTTAATTTCTGTTCATTATTCAGGTGAGACACAGACGGCCCTGAAGGACAGTTCCAAAACATCAATTACAATAAGCCTTAAATAATTAATCAATCGATCAGTTATATAATGCATATGAAACTAAGCTGTTTTGCAGTACAACGGAGGAAAAAAGAACAGCCTAAGGGACAATCTAACAGGAGCTACTGAAAACACACACTTCAGTATGTACTCTCTAGCTCTGTACTCATTTTAGGAAGAGAAAACCATTGCCAGATCAGAGAGACTGTTTGAAAGCAGCCTTGTAGACAGAACTCTTGAGAACTAAGGGTTTTTTGTCCTGAGATTTGGCCTCATTAACACACAAAACTAATGCTAGTGAAATTTCTACCTTCCTTAAGTATCAATGAAAGCAAAAAGTGGCTTTGGAACATTTGAGTCTCTGTTATAACATGTCAGTGGTAAAATCCTTGCTTAAAATTTTTGGGAGCCTGAGTCATAGGTGTGAGGTGGAAATGGGGCAGCTAACCTGAGTCTCTTTAAAAATCTCCACTCAGAGCATGTCCTACCTTTAACAACAAATTAATATATATGGAAACTTGATGATATATATGCCAATTTGATGGCAATGGGAAAGCTTTTCTTAGCTGGCTAATAAACATTTGCAGTATTTGGCAATAACCATAGAAAGGCTGAGAGAGTTGGAAATGTTCTGGAGAACCTGGAGAAGAGAAGACTCTGGGCAGACCTTGTTGTGGCCTTTCATTACTTAAAGAAAGACAGAGAGAAACTTTTTACCAGGGCTTGTAATGGCAGGGCAAAAGACAATGGTTTTAAACTGAAAGAGGGAAGTTAGAGACTGGACATAAGGAAAAAACTCTTTACGATGAGGAGGGTGAGACACTGGAACAGGCTGCCCAGAGAAGTTGTGGATGCCCCTCATTAGAAGTGTTCAGGGTCACGTTGGATGGGACTTCGAGCAACCTGATCTAGTTGAAGATGTCCCTGCCCATGGCAGAGGGCTTGGACCCTTCCAACCCAAACCATTCCACAAATCTTTGATTCTACATTCCTATCAAATTAACTAATTAGCGCCTAGGTACCTTACTGAACCACTCAAACTGAAAGAGAATACAGATGCTCTTTTTTATTGCTTAATGCTCCAACTTGTTTACTTATTTTTCCATTACAAAAACATGAATTATATTGAAAAATGGTCAGTTATGATCAGTTAAGGTACGACTTGGATGACAGTCTAACGGTTCATCACATAGCTGTAATTCACTCAGTTATAGGAATTCAAACAACCATTGCCTTGAAATTTTAGCTACCTAAATCTTATTCCTTATACAATACCTTCAATTCTCTATTCTTCACATAACTTGACAGAGTTTCAGTACACATGGAACAGAAATTGGAACTAGAATATTCACTTTAAATTCTGCATTTTTGCTCTGTTACAGTGTGCAAATCAGTGCCTAGCCCGAGGTTTGGCTGACTGAACAGGCTGTGAGGAACTACTGCACAGGACACGAGAAATTGCCAGATGAAACAGAAAACAACCTGAGAATCTGTCAGAAGTCATAGATAGACTCTATGAATATACCAAATGTCTCAAAATGCCTAACTATTTTCACTATAAGATCTTCTAAGAAACCGCCTAGTTTCAGATGTATATCCTGTTTGAAGTACCTACCTGCATTACAAACCAGTTTTAAAAATCACAGTCATCTTTCAACATACCATTATACTTTGTAAAATTCAAGTTTGTAAGAGTTTTAGTGTAATCCCATGGTTTAAACTGAACACAACAGAGCACTCTACAATGACAAATAAAACCACAAGTACCAGAGGTAACTAATAGCCATAAACCAAATAAATACAATTCTGGAATAATTTCCTGGTTTTTAACAGATAAACTGAGGCAGAAGAACCTTTTTAAGAACTCTTATGTGACAAAAATTTCCATTTCAGTTCATGGTGCTGCAGCAGGGTTTTGGACCCTCCAAAGAATTTACTCGTTTTGCAGAAATCCACCACTAAATATTTCACACTAAACTCACATGTGTGGTCCTTCCCCCAACATCCTATTTTTTTTTAATCTTCTGTTCAAGCTTTATGTCTTGCATGATGTGACCCAAGTTGTACCATGTTTCTCTGCGGAGCAAGATATCGAGTCCAGATTTTGTGTGTAACACACTTAGGCAAAATTAAGCTTCACTTCAAGCATTATCAGTGGGTTTAATACCAAAATACAAGGTAAAAGTTCACTTAGAAAGTCTGAACACTGCTTTGGATAAAGAGTCTTCTAGAATTATAAATGCATAAGTACACACATGAGTATGTATAGAAAAGTAGTTAATTTTATGACACACCTGAATTTATCATACTCTCTGCATTCATTTCGGGTCATAAAACTGTTGAAACCAGTCTTTGCTACATTGTTGTACGGGCACTACTGGGAATTTATGAAATCGGTGCTCATTAATGTTGACTGTCTCAATGATTATGCTGCGAGGCCTCTGCTGCACCATTAGACAGGCAGAACGTGTCCTGCCTCTTTCCTTTCCCAAGGCCGTGATCTCCATGGCTTCGTGGTTGTCCACAACAAAAAAATAGAGCTAAGGAATCACAAAATGTGTTTTTCATTGGTCAATAAAAAAGCTACAAGTTCAACCTAAAAACGGGTGACTATTTCCAGACATGTTTGTATGTATCTGTAAGAATAGGCGTGATGCCTTGCGTTTAGAGCTATGAAAGCATTTTAACTATCCACTATGCCTTTAAAACCACGTGAACCTTGCAGATAAGGTTTAAAGCTGTTTCACACATCCTGTAGAAACCCAGAAAAATAAATTTGTTCAAAGTCATATAAAACCACTTAATGAAAGAGACAATCAATACTGGAATATAAAAGTCTAGATTACCCACTCCCTGTAGACCTTACTAATCACTGCCCTCCTTAGCAGCAACAGCTCTGGAATAATAGACCACAAAGTAAATTCAGGGCAGACTTTCAGCCTTCACATGGAATGAGATGCCTTGCATTGCTGGATCTGTCAAATCTCTCTGTTATTTGAGCTCAGTTTTTGTGGTTGCATATCCCTTTATTCTGTCTTCTGTTAATTCGTATTGGCAGGCATCACCCTCTCAGATTTTGTGAGCTTCACTTCAGAACAGCTGCCAAGGTGATGCGTCTTAGTCTGAGGGCATTTCATTGGTGTGGACAGAGCATCCCCAAGGGACACTCCTCAGCAAAGGTGCTGGTTATTAATGCAGACAGGGATCTATCGTAGCTAAATGCATCTCTTCCTCTCTGGCGTCGCAGAGCTTTAGAAGGGCTGACATTTTCCAGGAAGAGTCCTTTCCTGCTTATCACATGCAGAGAGACTCTGGAAGGACAGCTGGCCTTTTAGAAATGCAAAACAATACATTCTGCAGCAGAATTTAGAAATATATGTTCCAAACATTAATAGACGTTCAGTAACTAATTCTAACAAATTAAAAAGGAACCATCATGTTCTTTTTTTTTTTTTACAATTTTTCTTCCCCGCAACCCAGGGAGGTCCAGGTACCTATTCCATGTAGCTCCAAATTATCAAAGTATTTGTGGATATGCTTAATTAAGGTAATTCCGGTAAAGTCAATAGGATTATTTGTTTCTACAGTTAAAGATGCACTTAAGTACATCTTTCCATTGGCTCCCTGCCAAAGTATTTATTTTCCCTTCCAGTTGTTTTCCCTTCCGAGGCTGTTAGCAGCTTCGCCTCACCTACTCATCTCTCACTGCATCCTGAACCATAGGTTTCACTCCTGATCAGCCTGTGACGCCAACGTCCTTCACCGGCCTGTTACATTTTTAAACAGGCACTTCTGTGCGCCCTGTTACACCTGGGAGAAGTGCCCCATAGGTACCTTCAAGCTCACTGCCTTGTTCTCCTGAGACTTCAATACCGTGATGCGCCCAAAACTCAATACCGATTTGATTGCTGGAGCACTGAGAATACAGTATTGCCTGTCATGTTGTCAAGTCTCATTTTCCTTGTATGTGCACATTTTGTACTTCAATTGTAAGCCAGTTATTTAGGGAATGAAACCTCATCTCCCCTCACATGGAAACTTCACTGCCATTGGAGAAGTGCCCCCTGCTCTCCACAGTGCTTTTTGACTCTTGCCTACCTGACCCCAAAAAAAGGGGAAAAGTGCTGTCACACTTTTGTCTGGCTGGGTGACAGGGACATGATTGGTGAGATTTGAATAGATCTTAGAACTGCTGCTAGGATGCTAAGCAAACAAAAAAAAATACAGATGAAGATACCTAACATGTGCTATGTTGACTTGTACTTTTGGTGGAACTGCATTGCCTCCAGAGACATAAACCTTCCCTCTTCAGTCCATATCAGAAAAAAAAAGAGGATCAGTGAAACCCATGGGCTGGATAGTCTGTTTCAGTATTTCAGGGGACCTTGCCTCTTTCTTTGAGTGTGTAGGAGCACAGTGTGCAGGGCAGGACGGGGTTGCCCTTTCTTTCCATCGGGAGCGTATCAGGCCAGCTGCTCAAAGCTTCAGGGCTGCTGTGCCCATTTTGGACACTTAAATCATGCAGACTGGATGCTACAATCATATTTTTCAGTCTTTAGAGCAAACCCACCTTTTAGCTCTGTGTTTGCATAGCTTCCAGCAGCACGTGAGCTTGGTGTGCAAAAGGGGGCCATGTAAATGAGACATTAATAGTGTAAGCAAACAAAACATCATCTTTAACTTTCACTATATAACTACTAAATATATTCTTTAGCCAAAGGGTGAGTCTGATCATGAATAACTCAAACTTTTACTACTTTATTGGAAAAAGGACCAAACTATTTAAATACAAACTATCTGATCATTTGTGGGAACCCATCAACTTTTAGTTGAAAAAGTTGCCCACTTTCTACTCTTGAGCCACCTGTGAACACAAAACTGAGTTAAGAAAACAAGGGTTTGACACTGTTTGCTAAAGAACTAATGCCAAGTGATGTCATCTTTCAAAGTGCTTATTCATTTTCTGCTTATGAGATCAACACAAATCACATGGGCTTGTATCTTCATTGAATCCCACAAAAAAAATAGCACAAAAATATTTTTCTGGCACATTTTTTATGGGGGGAATAAATATAATTTGGAATTGGTGCAACTTGTCAGGATTTGTGAGAATTTGCATGAACTGACAGATGTCAAAACACGTTTAAGGAAAGAGTGATATGATCCCACAAATAACGACCTGAAAGTATTTACAAAAATGTTTCAAAAGCACATTTCTATAAATTCTTTAAGATTAGTTTTTAATATTCTCTCCAGAAAGATAGCCATTTTTCAAACAGATAAGAAGGTCATGCAGAGTTCAAAATTTAAGGTGGATTTCTACCAAGCTTATAATTCATTAAAAAAAGCATAACTAAATAGTGTTTCATTCCTTTATGAGTCACAGTAAATTTTCCAAATGATAAACCTGTGTCAAAGTAACTAAACCTCTTGACTGCTCTGAAAGTACGTTGTCAGACATACTTCAGAAAAGCCTGAAGTATTTTGTATACCTTTCTTACTTTATTTACTTCCCTTTTATATTCCAATTTTTGTTTCAAAAACAGTTTATTGAGAGATGAAAAGTTTTAAAGTTCCATTCAAGGAAATTCGCAGAAGCGTTTGCCACACAAACAATTTTGAGATCTTCTTTTGCGGGAGGAGATTTGGGTGTTTTCCTATCAATAGACACAAATAAGGCCACATGGCTTAGTTTCTGTGTGATTTATAGACTCCTCAGAGTGGCAAAGGTAGTTGGTCAGAAACTGAAACAGATGGCAATGGTCAGAAGGAGATACAGATGGTCATGGGATTTGCTGGAAATATAAGCCCTTATAACGGGATAAAACTTCCTGAACAGAGCAATGGTATGTGAGACAGGCTGGATGACATCTAAAAGGACTCAGGAGATTTTCAGTCCAGGAATTAGCAAAGCCTAACTGAAGGAGCATGGATAAGCATATGAATAATCATCTTAACTTGAAAAAAAAACCCAGAAAGATGGCATTAAGCTGGGGCAACAGCTCAATGTAAGGGCCACCTACCACCTTTTTTTGACATCTACATGTTTCTTCCTGCCCCCACATTTAGGACTTTGAATGCAAACTGCTGCTGCATCTGCATGAGAGAAGTAGAGTATGGAGCATTTCTCCTCTCCTGTATGTGCTGGCAAAAAAACTGCAAAATGTTTCCAGTTAGAAATAGCCTCCATGGTCATTCCAACACTATAATCTTGTCCCTGTGTCCGCCAAGACTATTTGGTAACATAAACTATGATATAAGCTGACTTCAACATCATAATTTTCTTCCTTAAAATGGAACCCATTTATTTTGCTTACTCTGATTTTAAAACTCTTCCAAGTTCCTTCACATAACTCTGAAGGTGAAGAATCAAATCATGTTGTTTGGATCGTATCTACCAAGATGGGTGTAGGAAGGTTTGTGTAGTGACTGACTAAGCACCCTCTTATCTATCAGAACATAACATAGAACTAGTTTTGATATGGTGAAAAATACAGATTTCAAAGTAGAATTTTCTGTCAGAGAAACTGTCTGGAAGAAATGTCTTACTTAAAAAAAATTCATTTTTCTCATATTTTCCATCCTTTTCTAGCAGTCTGCACCAAAGCAAATGAGTTGGACAAGATCCTGCTATGCTGGTAGCTGGAAAGGCAAAATTTACATCTGCTCTTCTTTTTTAAAAATTTGTTTGCTGTGAAAATATGCATCTTGACAAATATTTTCCTATGGAGTTTTTTTCCCCTATATTTTCCTATGATTTATTAACCTATTATTAACCCTATTAACCCCAAATTTTATCACGGGACAGAAACTCAGGTCTTCTAACAGCTTTAGTTCTAAAACATCAATCTTAAGTGTTTTCTGAGAAAAGGCAACCTGGCATAATTTTAGCATCAGGTAAAGAAGTTAAATCAGGTGAATAAGTTGTTTGTCGCAATTAGCTTTGAAATGCCTTCGTTTTAGCTTTCCTACATGATAAAAAGCAAGTCCAAGGAAACATCACTAAATTGTTAACATTCATTATACATGTGAAAGAACTGGTAGGTTGTAGAAATTTCCCAGCTTACTCACACACCATTTAGCCGTAGCAAGCTCTGTCCCGTAGATACAGGGCATAAACTAATATCTTGCTTTCTCCCTAGGTATCTTTTTCTCCGTGTGAAACTTGGTGCTCAAGCTCCGCTGCAGTGAGAGCCTCTAATAGGAAAAAAAGTTGTTAGTCTCTGTTTTCTGCCTTATGAGTTACTTACAGTGATTACCTTAACTCCATGTAAAGATACTAAACACTGAGTTTAAGAAGCGTTTTGTTACTGTGTGAGTCTACAGTGATGCTGCCCCGGCAGCGTCCATCACCCCCTCTCTCACCTCTCCCTGTCATGCCTTGTCGCCGCCTTCTTTCCCCAGCACTACAGTGTTGGTGACACTGCAGCCACACAAATGCAGTTTATTTTCCTTTCCCAAGCTGTCTGTGGAGTCGGTGCAATGCAAGGACAGGAAAACACAGCGGGGGAAAAAAGGTGGGTGGAAAAACTTCTTTAGACAGTACAAGCTCAGCATGAAAACTTCACAATTATCACACAAAGGAGGTGTATGTGTGTGTGTGTGTCTGCGCATGTAGGAGTGGAACTTACATCTCTTTAGTTCTGTCTAAGTCCTTCAGGCATTATCCTTTTTTTTTTTCCTTCAGTCCTGGTTTTTCCAAGGACTTTATTGGAGAGAACCCCTTCCTTAACCATCTGCCACAAAATGGAAGGAATGAATGCAGATGCATGGACAGATCAGGACATAGACAGAAAGATAAGTAGAGAGATTTATGTAGCTCTACTATGTATTTATTTAGATGCAGTGACAGAAATGTTCATATTGGGCTTGTTTCCATTTTCTCCCCCAAACTCTCTACAACTACTTGAAAGGACATTGTAGAGAGGCTGGTGCTGGTCTCTTCTCACAGGTAGTTAGTGACAGAACAAGAGGGAATGGGTTCAAGCTGCAGCAGGGGAGGTTTAGGCTGGACATTAGGAAAAAATTCTTCCCAGCAAGAGTGGTCAGACCCTGGAATAGGCTGCCCAGGGAGGTGGTGGAGTCACCATCCCTGAATGTGTTTCAGACTCGTTTAGATGTGGTGTTGGGGGATGTGGTGTAGGGGAGAACTTTGTAGAGTGGGGTTGATGGTTGGACTCGATGATCCCAAGGGTCTCTTCCAACCTAAATGATTCTATGATTCTATGAACCAGCCTGTTTTCCCCTCCTTTTTCCCCTTCTATTTGTCAACTTCAAGTTGAGTTCTTAAATTATTTTGTTTACCTTTAAACCACACATTTTCAGAGGAAAAAACCTTGTTAAAATAATATCGCGTGGTTCTAGAAATGATCAGCATTATTCCCTATTGTGTTGAGGAGACAACACCGTTCAGGGGAAACCTTAAAATGGGTCAGACCAGTCAGACCAAACAGTGTTGTCGCAGGAACCTTTTGACAGTTTGCTTTCTACTTCACTCAATGCACTAAATGGCCCAAAATTTAGTTACCAAAATTTAGTTATCATCTGCCACATGCCTCCAAAGGCATAGCAAAATGGAGAAGTTTGGGAGCAAAAACTCCTTTAGATTAAAATACTGTAGCATTCCTCTGCCGCTGCTGATGCGTCACTCTAGTGCTGGTCTCTCTCACGCTGTACATCTGGAATTCCCACTGCCACGACCAAAATTCCCATTATATCCATTGCCACCGCTGCAGCTGACAGAACGACCTTGGGTGTCTTCCCCTCCCTCCGCTCCATAAAAAATTCTGACCAAGCGTCATTCTGATCCTCCCAGCTTCTGCCAAAGGCAACATGACACCATCAAATAAAATGCTTTTTATTGGCTCCTTCTGCGTTGTGTCAGAGATCTCAACTTTACTGACTAAAAATGACATACAACCAATCTTAGCATTTTATTGGCCTCCACAGCAAGCTTTCTATCTTGGCAAGTCACTGCATGACCTGAGAATCAACAGGTCTGCATGAAGATTGCAATCTGCAATACTTATGAATTACTCTATTGAGAACCCATCGTTGTTTTGGGGTTTGTGAAACTGAAGTATTTTGGTAATGCATAAAATGACCCATATCAAATGGAGTAAATGGCTCCATACATATTACAGTACAAACCAGTTTGTTTTGTTTATTTTTTTTAAGGGATTTTCTGTCTTTTTTTTTCATGTTCAATTATGTGTAATGAATTCAATGAGGGATTTTGATACAAAAATACTTTGAAGACATTATTTATAGCTCAAATCCTCCCGAATACATGTTGTTTCAATCAAATATATCATGCTAGAAAAGAAGAATGAATAAATATGGAGTTTTTCGGTATCATAGCTTCATTTGATCTCAGAATCTTCTCACCCCAAAATATTTAATATCCTACTCTGAATGGAAATAAAACTATTCTACAATTTAATCTGACTGCTGTTCTTCTCTGGGTTCAGTAAACATCAATTCTGGTTTTGACAGGGTTTATTGGACATGCTTTTTACCATTTACACTTCCTGAGAAAATCAGTTTCAAAGATAAGAAAGGAAGCAGTTTTGTGGAAGATGAAAATACAGTGCACATCTTCCTATTGTTGAGAAAATGAGAGAAAGAGAACTGCGGAAGTGTCTGAATTTTATTCTCTAAGAAAATACATCTTTCTTCTTTGTGAGCAGAAATGTGAGAGACAGCAGGACTCCAGCAAGAGTGTTGTAGAGTTCAAAAGTGTCTTGAGTTTGTGTGGCAAGGCTTTGGTAGCAGAGGAGCTGCAGGGGTGGCTGCTGTGAGAAGATGCCAGAAGCTTCCCCCATGTCGAATGGAGCCAGGGGCAGCCGGCTCCAAGACGCACCCGCCGCTGGTCAAGGCCGAGCCCATCAGTGACAGTGGTAACACCTCTGGGATACCATAGTTAAGGGGAAAAAAATAATCTGTGGAACAGCAGCTGGAAGAGGAGTGAGAATATGTGAGAGCAACAGCCCTGCAGACCCCAAGGCCAGTGAAGAAGGAGGGGGAGGAGGTGCTCCAGGCGCCGGAGCAGAGATTCCCCTGCAGCCCGTGGAGAAGACCATGGTGAGGCAGGCTGTCCCCCTGCAGCCCATGGAGGCCCAGGGTGGAGCAGAGACCCACCTGCAGCCACTGGAGGACCCCACGCTGGAGCAGGTGGATGCCCAAAGGAGGCTGGGACCCCTTGGAGAGCTGGGGTTGGAGTAGGCTCCTGGCAGGACCTGTGGCCTGGGAGAAGGAGCCCATGAAGAAGTGGGTTTTCTGGCACGATGTGTGACCGTGTGGGACATGTGCTGGAGCAGCCCGCGTTCCCTTGGTGGGCACCTGGCGGCTAGCCAAGGTCAACCCACCAGATAATGTAATTCGATAATGGAAAAATAAATTAGATAAATTAATGGAAGAAAAGGACTGGATCACAGAAGGGACATAGGTATAACTGCAGAACTGGGAGGTCCTAAGCTGAACTTTGCCAAAAGCTGAGAAAGTATGTTGAAAGAGAGCATTCTTTGTCATGGAAGAGCATTTTATGTTCTTTCTATAAATATCTGACCACACTCAGAGTGAGAATACCACTGAAAATAAGTATTTCTGTGGTCTATCGCAGTTACTTTTATACCCCAACCAAGATATTGCTGCTATTTATGGCCATGACTGTGCAAGCCCACCTGGTTTTATTTAACCCACTACTACCCATAGTAGCAATGTTGAGCCCATGAGGAAGAAACTGCAGAACCAAGATATGTGTGAGCCGTTACACTGCCTTCACCAGGGATTCCTACGCAAGATAAACATGAGCATGTTTGTCAATCTATGCCCTAATGTGAAAAGATTGACTTTGATTTCCTTGCCTGGAATCAAATTTCCCAAACCTTCACACATTCACAATGCCCGTGATGCAGTTGTCTTTATTGGACTTGACAGAAAACATGACGTGAGAAAATTACCATTTTTCAAATTACATTTGAAAAAAATTAAAACCGGAACATTCTGATTTCATCAAAACATTCATTCTGGCATTTTTAAAATGGAATTTCGATGTTCAGTTTGAAATGTAAAGTTGTGAAAGAATACTACATTCTATTGTAATATAGAATAGAAAACGCCAACAGTATGAACAATTTTGACTGATTCAAAAGGAATTATTTCTAAAATTGTATCTTTTAGAACAAAATAAAAGCCAAAACTTTGTTCTGTTTTAGAATGAAAATAAATTTCAAAATCGCAAAATCTCCTTTAAAATGAAAATTCAGGTTTTGTTATTCATGTGAATTATTGGTTTCGTCAACATCACTTAGTTGTTTTGGAGCTCTTCTGCTACAATGTGTTCAGTAAATCAGCCAACTATTTTCCTCATCCTAAATAAAACAATATTTATTAAAAACAATTTGTGGGAGATCTGAAATAATCTTCTAGCTACATAATGTTACGGTCTGCCATTCTTATCCTCTTTGTCCACTCCTGTTGTTTGTTAGATGCTTGTTCCAAATTACCTCGGCGTACATTTCTTCATGTGGTACATAGCACAGCAAATGGGTACCACTGTATTATGGCTAATAAATAGTAATCAGCAGGAAAGCTTGATTTCAAGAGACAAATGATCAAGGTTCTCCCAGGTCATAAATAGCCATCTGCGAAGTATCAGTTGAATCATATCATTATTCAACTACTCATTCAATGTATTTGTAGCTAGTCTTTGCCAAGATATGAAAATATCAGTTGCTGCCTTCCAAAATACACAATTTAAGAGTAAAGTTCATTTGATGAAACTAAATTATTGGGAATAATTACAGACCTTTCTTTTTCCAAATAAAAACATTGAACAGGCATATTATTGATTCAATTGAGTGTTCATGGTTTATATCCAAGAGTGAAGGGAACACTGCTGTGCAGTTTGCAATTTGGAACTGGTTTTCTTTTATTTGCGATATAGCTACTTGCAAAGAATACATCAGAGATAACACAGAATACAGGCAACAAAGCCATACTTGAGGGTAATTGCTAAGAAAAGGGATGAAACTAGCACAGAATGCTCACAAAAAAATTACTCAGCAAAGATGAAGAATGGAGAATGAGTGTATGGGGCAGGTAAGAAAGTTTGGTTTCTAAACTTTCGTTCTTAGACACACTGCTAACCCTCACTATTTCTACATTCAGCACGACACCAACAATGACTGTAGTACCAGACTGGTACTAAGTCTGGAAAACTAGTGGTGCCAGGTGACTGCTAAATGAGACCTGGAGGAACGGAAGAGGAAGTGCCAACTATTTCCTAATTATGTCACACCTCTATTAGACTGTTCATTGGGTACTCAGTCTTTTACTCATGTTGATTTGTGTGAAACAAAACCTTTTCTACTATTCAGATCACTTTTCATAAATGAAAATGAGTAGTGCATTTTTTTGACAGTTAGCTTAGTGAAAAAGCGGGTTCTTGAAACACAGGCCTGTTCATGAATACATTTTTAATTCGTGACCAAAGTCCCCCCAAACACAAGTAAGTGATGGGTGACCTTTGTGTTGTGAGCCTTGAATTTTCAACCTCATTGATGAGCTTTCAGAAGGAACAGTATGGAAAGGTCACCAATACATATTTAGCAGGTTCAGTTTCATCACTGTGTACAGTGTTTTGATGTCACAGTGGATGTGATAGCACAGAAGACAGCATCTACATTTAAATATCAGATTAAAGCAAAGCAAAGCACCTATAATTGTTTGGTTTGACCTATTACAGCAGTAAAGACCATATTTTACCATCTGAACTTGGACTTGAATGTGAAACATCCCTCAACAGAAAAGATTTCAAATCCAAGGTTTAGGTTCAGGTCTTCGTGTAGTATGAAATGTGATTTTGAAATGGGACTCTTAAGAGATGCGCACGTCCTGATGAGAACAAAAATACTCTGTAGACATTTCATATCAAATGAGGAAGATTTAGATTTTTTGTGTTATGATATCAGTTGCAAGTTCCTTTTTCCCTTACTCTTGCCAGAAGTCTTGACCCTTGGAAGAACATTGAAGACAGCTGAGAGGAGAAAGTAAGTAGAAAAGGAATATTGTCTGTCAAGGTGAAAGAAAATGGCTTGGGATAAGATTTATATTAAAACAATAGTTTGTCTAGTGAAACAAAATCTAATTCCTGTTCATTCATCATAGTTATATGTAATTCCCTGGTTTCAAACTACGCAACAATGGTGATCCCTCCAGTAGGGTGTCATTTCAGCAAGGTATTTTGGGATCTAACACATCATTACATTAATACATCACCATATGCTGATGGGAGATCAGAAAGATGACAGAGAACAACTTCCAACAGAGAAACAAGTGCACTCAGGAGGATCCACCCGCAGGTTGTGTGGATCATCCTTGAAATATACTTTAAAATCTGGGTAGGTTGGCTGAATTCTTAACTCGCCCCCATTCATGCTCTACTGTTGACAGTCTTGTGATAATTTGGTAAGTCCCCAGGATCATTAATATTATGGCAGTGTCCTGTAATGCAGTACTTGCCAGTGAAAAATCTAAAGGAAGAGGTAATTATGCTCTCAAAAGCTTACAATGTAATTTAAATGAAGATGTAAAAAGGGATCATAATTCAAAAGTAAGGAAAGTAAGAATGTGGTAAATGGTAATAGGAGCACACAATATATTGGCCATTGATGTAAAACGATACATGACTTCTCAAGAAGACTGGGAAGCTTAATTTATATTTGATCTTCAGAAAAGAGGTCACCATCAATTGTTAAGTGTTATTCCCATTATCTATTATTATCACTAATGTTAGCTCTAAGGATCAGTGATGGAAGGCACAATAAACCCAGGAGGAATCTTAATAATTTAACTCCTGTAACTATCTCTTAAAAAATAGTTACTTTTAAGATGTGAAGCTACTTAAACAGAATGTTCATCAGTCTTCACACTTACTTTACACTTCCCTCAAAACACCTTGCTGAAGGGTCTATACTTTTCTGCACCATGATCTTTGTAGTGTTAGTCATGTGAAGATTTAGAAATATGGTGCTGAAAAGGAAATTCCATCAGACAAAATAAATGAACACAGGATGGAACTCGATCAAATGCAGACTGTCATCTGGACTCTCTTCATGGTGGAATGATACAGGCACTTTTAAGGCAAAATCCACTTCATTTTAAAGGAGACATTTAGTACTGATTGTGGAAAATGCCGATTTTTCCAAAGTTTTTGAATGAATCTTTCAGTGGTTACAAACAGTTATGCTGTGTTTCAGGAACATATCAAATAAGGAGATGCAGTCAGAATGAGCTAGAGATGTGAGAGGAGATGTAGACAACAATTATTAGTGTATCTGGCTAGCTGGCAAATCTGAAAAAAAACCCTCGGCAGATGAATTTGGATTACTAGCTTAAAATAAACCATATGTATATTTGTATATTGATTTTGAAAATTAATTTATTTCAGCATCATTTTATCTCCACACGTCACACAAACTGGAGTATTCGCAGACAACGGAGCAGAATGGAGCAGAGCTCGTTCAGTGTTGGTGGCATCAGTGGTCCTTCTTTCTATATTTGTGTCTCACCTGAAACACTTGTCACAGAAGTGGGAGACTTAGGTTTAATTCCTCCTCTGACAGAAGAACCCGAACCTGCAGCTACTGCTGTTGAAGAGTGGTAACACCAGTTATCAGGCCGTATGCTATTATGGTTGGAAACATCCTCCTCCTCTCATGGTGAAACATGTCAGTGGGTGTGCAAAGACCCAAGAAAACAAAAGTGATTCAAAATTTCTCCTCCCTTCTCTAGAGATGCCCTTTTAGGAGACATGGAGAACAGCAACTTGGCTATCTTTGGACAGCCTGTTGCACTGTCAGGAGGCCTTTCTTTTCCCTTTAGTTTCCATCTGATAATTACCTACCATAATGAGTGCAGAAAGGCAGATGCCTCCTCTGAAGTCTATTCAGACACTCCGGGACTTGCTATTCCGTAGGTAGCTTCCTGATAAGTGTGTAGTGTCTTTGAATAAACCCCTTCAGGACTGCCGCTACCTCTCTATTGAAAGGGAGCACCATCTCTGTAGAGAATTGTTAAGTCTTAGACTAAGTGCTCTGAATAATTCCACAGGACTAGATACCTACAAGATCAGACTTTATAATGCCTCAAAATAAATGATCTGACCATCCCTCCCTCACCCCGTTAGTGTTTAATAAGTTTTCCAAGATTCTCAATACCATTTAAACATTTTGTTCCTGTTTCAGATGTATTTTTTGACCAGGAATACGTGTGGTATTTTTCCTCTGGGAAGCAAAGATTTCTTATAAACGCTTGTGTTCCTACTTCTGTCAAGACACAGCCCTGACCCTGTTTCCACATAGGATTAACCTGTGGGATGAGAAAGAAGAGCAGAATATGGTGGCCAGCCATTCCTTCTCAACATGCTACATGTGGAAGAAAAGCATCTTCAATCAGTTTTAAATTGCCTTCCACTGAGAATGTTCTGATTTATCTTTTTAATATTTTGCCATGGAAGGATATGAGGGGAATCATAGATATTATCCCCACAGAAAAAAAAATAAAAAAATCGGTGTGTAAATTTGAGAACTTCAACTGCTATTTTTAACCACAGCACGAAACTGGCAAAAAGTCTAATTGAACTTTTTCCCCTTTTGCACGCCTTGCTACTACCTATGGCAAGAATGGAAACAATAACACTGAATAATTTAGAACAGGAATCTGCTCTTGGATAATAGTTGCAAAGTTGTTCACCTGACTGTGTCCCAAATATAGCTTCTTTTTAATTATCCTGTATATTACTCGCTTCAGTTGATGCTTTCGTATCTCCCCCATACCCTCTGCGATACCATCCTGTTCTTTCATTCTTAGACTGTCTGTACAACTCAAATTATACGCAACGAGCCCAGGTACCGGTACATACCTCTCTGCCTTTGACCTCTGTATTTTTGCACATGCCCTTTGTAGATCTCTCTCTAAATTTAGCAAATAGAGTAAGCTACATTGCCCTCTTCTTCCACACCCACACATTCAGCATAAGGAAATATTTTATCACTTTTAAGAATACTTCCCATAGACTCTCACATTAGGAGAAGAAGAGACAAAGAATGCAGCCAGCAGGGAATTTGTCGTAAGGTGTCCAGTATGATCTCATTGCAACTCCATTTTGAGGGTGAAAATCTCCCCAGCCTGACAGTATAATTTAGAACAGAGAAAAGAGTGATATAAAACACTTTCTAGATAGAGTTAACTTCCATTTTATGTGCAGTTTTCCTAAGTGTTAATGACTAAACCTGGGGCAAACAGTGCTGACTCATACCCTAAATGCTTATGTGTAGCTTTTAAATTGCTATGAGTATCACAAAACTCTAGTCTGAGATTTCAGCAATGGGAAAGGACATTTTATTGGCACCACCACACCTACATGAACAGCTGGTGCACGTCTGTGGATGCATGCCATCACAGGCAGAGCAGCTGGCAGTGCCCACAGGGACAAAGCAATGGGAAGGGTCTCTAAGCCCCCCAGACTCCAGACTGCCCGACGACTCCGGGCTGCGGCTGCGACCTCTCTCCGGTGTGGGAGCAATGCAGCTTCGTCACTTCTTGGTCATTATTCCTTATCCGGCTCTCTGTTTCTTTACTTGCTTTCCCTTACTTGGAATTCTTGCCTTTCTCATGAAACACTTAATTCCTACTGCTAGCAAACAGATTATTCAATTCCACTTGTCTCAAAGTGATCGAAACACCTCATGCCATATTTAATCCAAATGAACTGGTTCACAGGTTTTGATCACATTAGCCACTGACTGAATTAGGTTGAGTTTCCTGCAGCTTCTTTCTACTGCTGAAGTTATTTTTTTCATGCCTTTAGCCTACTCAGTATGTTTAGTTTCTGACTCATTTCTTTAGAGCTCCGAATTCTTTTCTGACTCACTGGGAATCATTTATTCTGTTTTGGTTTCACCAGGACAGGTTTTCAGATTTCATCTCTCAAATGTCATCACTAACGTCTCAAAGTTTGTTTACAAATGACTTTTTGTCTCACACAGAGGAACACTGATGTCAGATGGTGCTTCGCCAATCAAAGCTGTTCCAAAACTTCCATGTCCTAAGATATTCTCTCCCTCTGCAGCCTTTCCACAACTCGTTAATTAATGAATTTTTCCCACGGTGCACTGATGGTTAAGCTCTTTCCCCTAAGGAAGGAGGTTGCCCCTAAGCTGCTTTTGAATAAAAGTAATATCATCAACTATAAGGGCACAAAAATAGCAGGAATCCCATCTGTACTGTCTGTTGAAATTAAAACAAGAATGAAATTAGTAAAAAATGATATGAGGTATCATTAGTGAATGTGGAGTTCTACTTATGTGCCTCCCGGTACCCAGAATCTAGGATGTACTTGGCTGACATTTCCATCTTGTTCCCTGCAAACATAAAGGCAGAATTTTCATTTCATTTATGAAATATTATTTTTTCCTCAATTCGTGCAATGGAAGGACTTGGAAAATTTAAAAGAACATGCCAATGTTATCATTATCATTGATAATGATATGTGATAATCACATATGAACTATGTGATAAAAATTATATCTGTATTATTAAAAACAACCACTACAATAATTGCTTACTGGCTCCCAGTGCCATTTATATGCCCTAATGTATCCAAACCATCTGCACAGAGTTGGCATGAATGACGCAGGCTTGACAGGAAACCCATACACTTCTGCAGCAGCAACTGAAGGCAAGGTTATTTTACGTCAACATATAAAACAGCACTAAATATTTAGATTTAAGCAGCTGAATCCCAGTGCCTGCACCCACAATACACATCCGTGTCTCCTTTAAACCTCACATGCCTATGCAATAGTGGTGTTTTTACAGCATGACACTGAGGATCTTTAGCTATAGCGTGAGGAAGCGCAAGGGTGTAATTCAGTGCTTTGCAACACAAGGTCCATTGGGATAGCGTTGGAAATGTGTGTCGGGCAGAGGGAACGCACATGTACCTTTTTCCCTGGAGCTAACTGTCCCCAGCACCGCAGCTGTCTTGGAGAGGAGCAGACCACTCCAGAAGAGGAGTAAAGTGGCGTGACACACGTTGCGGTGCAGGTGATCCAAGGCCTGGGCTTCAGGGGTGAGCTCTGGATCGCAGTTACTTGACAGTGCAAATGAAACCTTAGTGACAGCAAAGGTGAGGGCCAGTTCAGAGGCTTCAGTCAAGACGTCTCCGATATCTCATCTTTAGATACCTACAGTGAGCTGCGCACACGTGTGTTTTGGTGTTTCAGCCTGTAGGGGCTCAGTTCAGTAAGTGCCTGGCAGTATTTAAGACACTAGAACTGTTGAGACTTAAGAGCAGGGCTAGGAAATATGATTCAGGATTTATACGGTATACACAACCCTGGGTACCGTTAGCTGGTGAGATGACTCGTCTCTAGACTCCATTGAATAGATCTCTAATAACTATAACGGGAGTTTAGACCATGGGAGTTCACATGCACCCATGCATGTAGATATATTTCAGAATGGTCTTATTTTTTAATATATTTTATATATTTATATTTAATATATTTAATATTTAAGACATATTTCAATGTCTTAATCTGGAATTAAACTCCTCTAGAGGACTTTTAAAAAATTTAATTCATATCCATAAGCAAATTGCATTCTGGTCAAACTTTTTAAAAGTTCCCTTAAAACAGGAAATTAATAACTTGGAGAATTATTAGTAACTTGGAAGGATATGTAAGTTGTAACAGGCAATGAAGCAGTGTCCATATAATATAGGAGCAAAAAGTAAAACTGGAGCAAAAGCGAGAATTTCTGTCACAGCTAGGATTATTTCGCCCATCATTTCCTCTTACCCTGAACAAGAGTTGAGCACTGATACGTCAAACAAAAAAACCCCTAGATCAAAAATTTTGAAAAAATTCAGCTCAAAAGGCATCAAAATAATATCAACTGTCAATTCTTTTTTATTCTTATTTGTTTTAGTTTCTGGCCTGTAGATTTTTCTCTTTGAAATGCCAGTCTTTTATCATTCTTTGAGCTGAGAACAATGATGACAGATTGGAATTTGTCCCTTCCTTAGGCACAAAATGGGTGTTGTGATGGGTTTTTCTCAGGTGTCCAGGGGTCCAGAATGGAATCATTTGGACACCTGAAATTTTCCCAAATGTAAATAATAGAAAATTTAGAGGTACAAGAAATTTACAATGAATCCCTGAGTTAGGATGGGATACCTCTGTTCTGTGAATCAATCACTTACAGAAAATGAACAATTAGGATACATATTTAAAATAGGCCACCTTTTGATAAATATTACATCCATGACATGCAAAATAGTAAAAAGTAGGGCGATTTAAGCAAGCATGAAATAATCCCTTTTAATACCAAAATAATGACATAGAATTTAAGAAGCCAAAATCTTACTGTCCTTCAAAAGGCTGTAGTTTGCTTTGAAACTAGGTTGACAAATGACAGACAAAATATACGCTAATAAATGTAGTGTGTCTTGGCCCCAAAATAAACACAAATACACCATGAATGGATCAAACAATGTGAAAACACTGAAAACTTGAGTTAGAAGTTCTCGTTAAAATCCCTCTTTCAAACTGCAGTTATTATGTAGAACTACTTACAAGGGCTTCTGGGAGTCGTAACAATAACAGTAAAAAATAATTTGTTGGCATTAATTTCCTTTTCAGTAGCAGATATTGTTTTCTAAGAAATGGAGGGGACTGCTCACTCTGCCTGTTACAGCTGAAGAACATTTTAGGCTTTCCCATTTTGTCTGTTTCTAAACAGTTTCCCATACAGCCTGTTTTCAAACCAGTAGTATTTGGCTGTCGATATTAAGATGGCAGAACAGGCATATCTATTTGATATAAAGCCTAACCAAATAAAATATGAAGTTTAACCAACTAAAAAGAAATCAGTTGAGTAGCATCATTAACGGGATATGAAAAATTGGTGTTATCAAACCAACATTAATTAAAAAAATAAATTAGAAGTTTGTTTGCTGAAGTTAATAGTGTCAATAAGATTCATTTCAACCTAGTAATTCACACTATTTTAATTAATAAACCTGAAAAAGAGTATCTTACAGAAATGAAACACCACATTAAGAATTGACTGATAGTTTCTAAATCATGTAAAAAGGGAATTAATGATTGTAATGTAGCCAGATCCTGCAGGGAGTAATCCTGGACCTTCTGGCATTTGAAGTTCCTATTAAAGGCTCGGAGGATAATTAAGATGCGTTAATCAATTCCAAAAACAGCATGAAGACAAACAAACTGCAAAATATAAACAAAAATAGACCAAAGTTATGGAACACCCTAGACAATTCGGCAAGTTAGGCATAAACTAGCAAAGTGTTTGAATAAAGCCAAAGTTTTATCTCTAGAACAGAAGAGGAGGGCCGTATTTGTAGAATGGAAATCTCTATTCAGACATTCCTGAAAAGGACCTGAATTTTACGATTTGCTGAGCACAGATTGCTCGGCAATGGTATGCTCAAAAGGCTCTATATAAACTGATATAGATTGGAGCAGAATAAAGGGTCACCTTGTCTCTGCCTTTGCAATTGACAGAACTGCTACTGTTAGATTAGATTTGTATAAAACAACAAGGAGAATGATAAATTGATGATCATTCAGATAAAAACCATCAAAATAATTAGAAAACATGATGTATAACATAAAAGTGGAAGAGATCAATCTGTTTAGCTCACCCAAATGAAGAGTAACTTGTGTGACTCACTGTGTGATTCTTAACAGAGTAGGCGATACAAATGGACATGCAAAGTGGGACTATTTCATTTAGGCTCAGATGTCTATGGATGTAGATATCTTTATCTAATCTTGTCACAAAGGGATCCATGTAGCTTAAAAATGGGTGAATGCAAGGAATCTCCAAAACCTGTCGTAGAATATTTTCATGGTAGTCCCCATCTAGCATCAGCTAGGTAATCATCTGGAGCAGCTTCTGCCCAACAGAAGTGACACTTCAGTAAAGGAGTGAACTGTGCTGCTAACTGTAAATGTATGTACAGAATTCAAACCTACCGTATACAGAAATTTTTATTTCTTGTAACTATAAAAACTGAACAATGAAATAATTACACTGTTAAACTTTACAAAAGTTTATAGATATAATCAGAAGAGCTTTAATAAACCCATTTCTTTCCACTTGGAAGTTATTGGTGCTATAATGGTGTTACTTTGATACACGTAAGACTAGAATATGGTCCAACAAAAAGATAAAACCTTGTTTTCACAATCTTCACTCTGACTGGAGTTATTTGAATAAGTATTCAAACAAAATGATCCCAAAACTAAACAAATCTTTAAATAACAGTTCTTAGAACAGCATTGTACCTACATATAGATCAGTTTGTTGGTTGATGCCATGAAAGGTGTGTCTAGAGAAGGTTGCAGGAGGGTTCTCAAACAATTTCAGGCAATAAAATTACCATAAGATTACATTTTTATCTTCTCATACTTATTGTACAGATTTTGTACTGCTTTGCCCGTTTTTTTTTTTTGTTTGTTTTTCATTAATACTCTAATCCTGTGGAGGTCAAAGGAAATCAAAGCCTTTTATTCCTCCTGGGCAGGCAGACATCAATTTTAGGTGCAACAACCCACAGCCATTATTATCTGGTAACGGTCTGTTGGGCTGACTTCAAAGAGATAGCTTTACTGAAGAGAAGTCGTTCTCAGGAGATGTCACCAGTACATTTGGCCTGCCATCTATAAACATACATGTTGGCAGCTTTGGGCAAAAGGCTGAAAAATCAAATGGCTATCATGTCACTCATAAATGATTTCTTCTTGCCCACACTCAAATATGACATACTCTGGGAGGGATAATAATATTGACTTTCACTTATTGTATCTATTCTGTTCTTATATAAAAGTTTCTGTTCTCCAGAATTGTCAATCAATTGTTATTCCATAGGAACACTTTTCTGTTTCAAAAAATATTAATCTCAGTCTTACACAGGCTGAGAGCGTGTAAACAACTAAGTTAATGAAACCGACCAAACTTCATGTTGTACGTTTGACTTGTGGAGAAAATGTATTTTTACAGCAGATTATCTCACGCGAGCCAGCAGCAGGCTTTGCCTGACCTTATTTCTCTAGTTGAGAGGCCCAATTTT